>JBBMOE010000004.1:330822-368048 GCA_037975065.1 Chaetodon trifasciatus
CTCTCTCTCTCTCTCTCTCTCTCTCTCTCTCTCTCTCTCTCTCTCTCTCATCTCTATGCACAAACCTAAAATCACAAACACATTCCTGCCTAATTACTCTGGCTCTCTCTGCATCTCTCTGCTTGTTCTCACTCTCTGTCTCTTCTGTCTTTCACTCTCTTGTCTTTCTTCCTTTGAAGTTTGAAATTAGAGTTGAAAGCAAGGTCAGAGTATTTATAACATTTTCATATTCTTATCAGAGCTTTATTATTTTTGAGGAATTGCAAAAACCAAACCCAAAACAGGAGATCATTAGCTGGATGATCAGTTTGTTTGTTTCTGTTTTTTTGTTTTCTTCCTGGAGGAGACCTGCCAGACCTGAAAAGGAAAAAGGCTCCTGTATACTGTAGCTGCCAATGTTTCCAGTGAATGGAAATGAATTGTAATTGGTGTGTGAACGAATGAGAAAATAAATCCTATAAGGTGGAGAGGTCCGAGTGTATGTTACAGTGAGTGTGCACCTTTATATCATACACAATTTGATGTTAAATGTGGAAATGTGGATGTTCTTAGCCCACGCCTGTGGGTCACACTAACCCAACCGCAGGGAAAACATTAGTGAGTGAGTGCAGTGTATCTCTATGGAATTCATCCACTCTGCAGTTGCAGAGGTGAAGTGCTTTTCAAACAGCTGCCCTTTCCAGCAGCGTTCCTTGAAGGCTGACCTGTGACCTAGATGACAATTCCTTCCTTTCTTCTCCATCCTCCCTCTTCTTTCCTGATAGCTGGACACCAAGCTGTGTATGGCTGTGAGAGCTGAAATGTCATTTGCACTTCTCTCCTTCTCCACCGTCTTCCTTTCTTCATCTCCTCTCCTTTTCCACTTCTCTCCCCATCTTCCCATCCGGTCCCTCCCATTTATAGAGGTGACAGGGTTATCAGAGTATGAGCGCTTGTTTCTTACCCGATCCATTTTTATCTACGCTTCCCCAGATTAATTCTCCAATCAGACATCCTACTCAGCCAATCAACTTTCCCACCCCACCCCGCTTTAGTTGTTTTTGAGGGGGAAAAAAGCCAATTGGATTCTTTGTCACCTCAATCGAGTGCCTCTGCCCTGCCATCCTCCCTGCTCCATCTCCTCATATCTGGAAAACACATCTTCATTTTGGCTTGGTCATTTGACTACAGCAATAACTCTGTATGACTTCATTTAAAATGCTGTTTGGCACAATTGTGAAAGCCTTGTCAGTTGGTATTAGAGAGATGGGTTACTTGTGGATTGTGTGTGTGTGTGTGTGTGTGTGTGTGTGTGTGTGTGTGTTTATAAGAGAGAGAGAGAGAAAGGGGACACTGTTAGTGATGCTGTACAGAGACAAAGTCTCAATAATAACCTTGCTGGAGAAACAATCTGAAAGAGACAAACACTGAAATATTGTTTCTTGGAAAACATGGTCGATATGAAGGAACGGGGCATTTTTATTTCAATTCTACACAGCAACTCCTATCAGGTTTAGATTGCATATAAATTCCCACATGATGCAGCTCTCGCAAATGTGTAAACACACTTGGAACTCTTAAATGCTTTCACTACAGATTTTCCATATGTGGTGTTCTTAGTTATATAGTCAGGCTGGCAAGTGCAGATTTTTGATTGTAAATCAAGATAAGTCTTTAAAGCTTCATATAGGTATGCACCAAAATCATGAAATGAACCTGGAAACTTCATGACAAGAGGAAGCGACTGTACCTGCTGGCATGGATAACACCCACAACATTAGTACGAGGAGAGCGCATTCTTTATTGTAGGGCCACTGAGTAACTTTAATGGAGCAGTTGGAGTTTAAGTGCCCTGTTTATGGACAAATTGACAACAGTTGTTGAGGGCTGGCAGTCTGTTACTTTCCACGCCAGCTTTTTGCGACTGATTGTGCTGCTGTTCACACTTTTAAGCAGGTAACCCATAAACTTAAATGGTTTACTTCCCGACCCTGTTTTTAAAGTGTAAATAATTTGGATGGCTAAATAAATGTGAATGGAGACTTGAGAGTGGAGTCTGCTATTTTAATCATGGCAATTGAGGTTTATTGCACGACCGTGCATGTGCAAGTCAAAGCTGCACAGTCTTTGTGTTTTCCAAAACTGCCATTTTGCCACTTTTCCACCTCCTTAATTCACACTCCATCTGAATGACATGCAATATAAAGTCTACATGCTCACAGTTGGTAAAGAACAACATCTTCCTTAAAGAGCACACACCGAGGCGCATCGTTAGTGGAAATTAGCTTTGCGACCACAATAATATTTTCTTACCAAACAATCTGTTTTAATTCACATGCTTAACATAAACGACATGTGTACTCTTGTATATTTCCTCTGCTCTGGAAATGAACACTGAGCTGCTGACGTCACATTGCTAACTCAATCTGTTACTCTGCAGCTTAAACACTCCACATTGGCACCGTGCAACAACCTTAAAGGGTCAAAACTCAAGCCCAAGATTCCCAATGGGTTCAAAAATACGATGTTGTACTGATTCTGCAAAAATCTCCAGTATGCATCAGACCAGTCTAGCTCACCTACTGTGTCCCACAATGCAAAGCACTGAAATGTCCAACTGGTCCAACAACAGGAATTATCTTATCACCAAATTCACTTGATGTAGATGTAGAATTTTGGCAGTTGCACAAAAATTGATGACGAGTTGAAAAAGGCTTAGGGTTCAGAGTTTTGGAGTTTAGAAGCTCCAGTAGCATCTGCAGCAGTAGCTAGCTAGCTAGGAAACAAAAAAAATTGCAACAACTTGGAATATTGAATTGCAATACTTCATAATTGCAATGCATATTGCGTTGGCACCCAGTTATCATGACAGAAGTAAATTGGAAGATAAGCATAGCATCACCTTATCAAAAATGTCTTCAGGTCTAATTCCTCATTTATAGAGGATTATATTTGTTCTCAAAAAAAAAAAGGCGCTGGGGTTACTTAATTACATTTTTTTATTATTTAGTTAAAGGATGGATGTGTTGAGGTAAACTCAGACTGACTTTGAAGTTTGTGCTAGGGTTATTCATAATGTTAAATGATGGAAAGGATTGGAGTGTACTGTGTTTTGAATTTGAAGTAGTTTGAAGAGTGAGGTTGAAAGAATACAAAATCTGTTGCCTTATGATGAAAACTCGATATGCAACCTTTTTACCATTAATGAGCTAAGATGAGAGATTTTACACGCTAAAGAATGTTTCTAAAAGATTATTGCATTATGTATTCTGTATTTATGGTCATCTATATACATCTGATTTATCAGCCACATGACTGATCAATGAATTGTATATAAGCAAAGTGGAAAGAGCCTCAAGCTGATGAAGGCAAGAGAGCCCAAGACTTCTGGTGAATAAAGCATGGTGCACTGAGGAAGACGAGTTTGATGTGTTTTAATTTTTAAGAAAGTCTTGTAAATTACTTATCACATCCCAAGCAGTATTGCTGAAATCTAAATACAGTATTCTAAGTTAGCAAATGAAAAGCCAAATATCTTTTCCTAGATGTCCTTTGAGTAGTGTACTAATAAAACTGTATTATGTATAGAATCACAAAAGTTAGAAAAACAAGTTCATCACATTCAAACATAAAACAGCAATGAATAATAGCTGCTGATCGTGGACAAACATCTCACCAGAATAGATACATTTTTATGTTTATGTGCAGTTTAAAAATACATTTTCTTTTCTTTTTGGCCTTAGATATAGTGAAGTATTGGTTGTGTGCAGGTAAAGGTGCAGTAAATTATGTAGAATATCATGAAAACAATATATAACATCAGTGTTTCTTGTTTGTAACACCTCCTGTGGTTTTCAAAGCATTATTATTCCCTTGGTTAGTTCAAGATATTGGCAGGGTTACATTGCAGTGAACAGTTAAAAGGAAAGTGATTCAGCAAGCTTGTTATCTTCTTTTTGTCTAATTGATGCACAAGGATATTTGAGGAGTATAAATTGTCTTATGAATGACAAACTGATGCTGTGAATTTTCTCAATACAGAGCAGGTGCTGAATGCAGGTTGAGTGGACCATAGGTGTGGCTGCATTTGGTGAACAGTAACTCAAAATTTAAACATTTTTGACTTCGCTAGAATCACAAGTCTGCATGTTCATGGCAACATGCACCTACACAAAACATCACAGGTCAAGTATCCCATGTCACGTCTTAGGCAGGTGGCTTGTGAATATTGCAGCTTTACGCCTTTTTGTATATATTATTTTTCGTAAAAGCCAGGACCATCAGAGGATGAAGAAACATCTGGTCTGAACAGTTGCATTCAAGATGTATCGTGGGTAGGACTTTTGGGACTTTGGTTCACCAATAAAAATGCAGACATTTGTCAAATCGCAAGGTGCCAGATGTGGAGCATGAAGTTAGTTTACAAGGCAACCCTGTCTCCTATAAAAGTTTATATGAAACAAATTTGCATTCATAATTGCTTGTGCTGACAAAGATAATCACTGCCTGGATTATGTTCAGAGTCAATGTTTGTTTGAGTGAATGAGGCCTTACATTTTATGTACCACGCTGGAGTCTCTGGGATGTGGTCCTAGTGGACGGCAGGTGTACAGATTGCAGTGCTGTGACACCAGAAGGTGGGTTTAGGCAACAGAAGCACTTTGGTTCACATTATAACAAGTGACACTTCTCTTTATTACTATAGTTTTGATATTTTTGCTTTAACAAGAATTGAATCTTCATGTATGTTCATTAAGGGAACTGCCAGGACTCTTTGAGAGTTCCCCCAAAAGAACACCTTAACCATACAACCCTTTGTAAATGGTCAGTTCTATGATGTAAATGTCTTTGACTGACAAGATAGTTTATCACAGACATAGTAATCAAATGTGGCTTGGATTGCCAAGAACTACACGCAAGGAGAGCCTGGTCATTTTGTTCATAAGAAACGACATGTTGATTGACATGCAGATACACCCGTGGGTTGATGCTTAAGCCTCACCTAGACGCTGGATAGAATGCGAAATAGAAAATAGAAAAAGAAGTAGAATAGAAAAGTGGTTAGCTGGGAATGATTAATCCAAGAGGGACAACATGGCCTAAGGTGTGTTGAGCCCACAGGAATGCAGACCTGACACACACACACGCATGCATACCTGAACTTAGAATAGTAAATCCACATATCACAGGTTTACAGAAGAGAAAAATAAAGTTGCACTTCTTCTTGTGCCTGCATTATGCATCCAGCATCCATCACATACCGAAGTCATTGATCATTATTTGTTTTCCTGGTCTCATATCTGTATCTGTATCTGCAATACCTCATCCCAACCACTTCACCCACAGTTTGTGGAAACAGTGATGTATGCCCTCTATATCCTTCATGATTGATTGCATCTTAGCTGCTGACTCATTTTAAAACTGAATGTACGTTCTTAATTCATCTGAGTTGTTGCCAGAGTACAGGTTTCTCCCTCCCTCTCACTAGGCAAGAGTAGATGGTGATCGCAAGGCAGGATGATCACTAACCAATGTGTGGAGATGAAACAACTCCATGTTACTTTGAACATCAGTGTCACATACACACAAACACAGATTCAAAGATTCCACATTTCACCTTTAAATTGCAGCCTACTTTTCTGAAAGTATGTGTCTGATCCCAGATTCAGTGCCAAGTGTCTGGTGGGTCCCAGTATGACAAGAGAGGCAATCTGTTTTCATGAGCTCAGGTCCCGGGGCAGGAGATTAAATTGCTTATTTGGATCCTGGGTTGAGAAAGTTTACTGTAAGTACTTCTGAGGGCTATAGCAGTTGGAAAATAGGTTCTCCAAAGCTTATCTAAAGTATTCCTTTCAATGAGACAATCAAGGTCAGCTTGTCTTTGCATTTAACCTCTGTTTATTTCCAGTAGTATCTATGAAGAGATGGCAAAGGGTGTTATGGGAGCAAAGCAGCTGGCACGGTAGACCTTTCATGGAAAGGTCTCAGTCATTCTGTTGAGTGGAAATGACTTTTCCAAAAGGATAAACAAATCACTGTTTCTTTGCAAGTTATATTGATCTTGATCTGTGTGAGATAAAGCATGATTTGCTCTTCATACTCAGAAATAATACCACTCTCATGAATCTTGATGTCATTTCTCTTGTGTCTCCAGTTCCAGCCAACATCTACAAGGTGTCAGAGGACATCATAGTGAATGAGGGCAGTAACGTGACACTCAGCTGTTTGGCCAGTGGCAGGCCGGACCCTGCAATCACCTGGCGGCTGCTCAACCCCTCAGGTAAGAATCATCCAATCAGCACTGATTATCATTTGTGTCAGTCTTGATGTCTGGCCAATGGCATGCCAGATTCCATCATCATCTTAATTTCACTGGATAGTTATTTTAAGCAATTACAAGAAGCTAAATCTCTCTTAGAGTATTAGCTCTGTTGCTAGCTCTGTGTTTTTTACAATTTGCCATAAATATCACACCACTTTTTCACACACTGCAACAATAAGCAGAAATCACTCTTTACGGAGTGGCAGGATATCCACTGAGGATGAACATAGAAGTGAAGGATTCCGATTTTTTTCTTCAGTATCAAAGTAGCTTTGTGATTGTTGCCTGTACAGTGACAACAGGAACTGCTAGCAGGCAGCAACATGAATTTCCAAAACACAGATATTTACATGAAATAAAAATCCGGTCGAAGGTAGTAACATTCAGTCGTGACAAAACACAGCCACTTGTAGAAATGCAATGACTCCATATCACAATCCACCTCCACTGGTACCTATAGTCCTCTGGGGTCGCCTACACATGCTGTTGTTCAAACTTCATACAGAAAGCAGCCGTTATGGAGCACTCAAGGACAATGGTTTTGAAGTACATGATAAATGCATAGCTGAGAGGATGAGGCTTCAGCTTGCCAAATTTTGACATAATAGTAAGAGTTTTGCAAATGTATCCAGGCATACAAATGGTTGCACTTACAGATTTGCAAAGTAGAATTGGCCTTGGCCGGCTCTTCGAGTGCCCTACTCGTCATCGCATAGTCTGATATTGAAACCTGGTGGTGTGTGCGACTTGACAGTGGATTGGAAACTGACAAGCTGTAATAGGGGCCGTCTCAAAAGTGCATTCAAATTGGTCAAGAGAACCGTACACATTTTTGTCAATGCCATTTTTTTTTCACAGACTCTTCAAATGTCTCCTCATCTGGACCTCCTCCCGCAGCATGCACAACCTCCTTTAAGAAAAAAATGCATTCATGAGCTTGTTTTTAATGGGGGTTCTCTTTGTTGTTATAGACCCTTCAGACCAACTTCAAATTAATGTGTGCCTCCTCCCAATACATAGTTTTTCATCATTATATCACGATATGACCCAATGCAACTCTGACTAGTATTTCCCTGCTGTTAAACTTCTTCCTCAAATCATGCTTTATTTTTGGATGAATTTTGGTACATGGTTTAAGTCTTGTTATTTTGTATTTTGTGGACAAATATGAGGAGTATAAATGCACTGGAAAACACAGAAAATGAACTCCCCAAGTAGGTCCTGCCCTCCTCCAGCAAAATGTAAATGCAGATAAAAATGCTAATATTTTTGTGAAATAAACACTCAGAGAAAGAGCTACTAGCCTTGCATTAGTACACTTTTGTTTGTTTAACCATGAAGAGAGTCTCTTCGAAAGTAGGTTCTCATGTATCATAGCCATGTCGATGTTTGTACATGCTATCAAAGTGTGTGTAGGTTGTGGGTTGGTTCATCTCTCCATATATTTGCATTCAGATGGCGCCAATACTGTTGCTTTGGGATTTAATCCAATTTCATGGGGAAGAATGATGTCTCCCACTGCCGATTAGCTTGTAGTGTGATGGATGGAGATGCTCTAGTTGACAACATCTCAGTTTGAACAGTCTTGTGCTGATTGAAAGCCATTCTATTTATGTGTCTTTATAAATGACTATGTCATTTTGTCAGCTCTCCAGACATGTTTTATCAGATTCATCTGTTACCTGCACCTTGAAGCTGAACAGCGTCGATAGGTGTATTTGCCTCTTTTGTCTGTTTGCATTAAAGGAGAGCAATTGTTCAGACAAAGCCTGAGAGCCATATAGATCTGACTAGCTGCTTTACAGAGCTGAAAGTCTTCATTTTATTCCTGCAAAAGTGAAGTGAAGCCCTCAAAGTTAGATAGGCAGCAAAGTTACTATAGGTGAAGCTTCTTTGTAAGTTTAATGCTCCAATGAAATGGATGGACACCTGGATGTAGAGGGAAGGAAAAAGCAATAGCCAGTAGTAGATTTTTAAAGCTGCCATGGACTGGGCTTTAGTAACTACACCTCTGCAAGTTCTGTACAATTTCTTTCTTCTTCTTCTTCTTCTTCCTCTTCTTCTTCTTCTTCTTCTTCTTCTTCTTCTTCCCATTTTTTATGTTTTGTTGAAGAAGTAGTGGGCAGACCATCTTTGACAAGTTTTTGTTCTTTACTGAAACAGTGTGAATGGTGCAACAGAAACAGTGTGACAGAAGGAAAATCCCGTCAGCATCATGGCAGGAATGGAACCTGTAAGTCTACACAGGCACATATGACTTCAGAGATGGGGGTCCCACACCATTTGCAAAGTCTGGCTCTGTTATTTCGTTGTTGTTCTGCGGGTGTCTTTCCCCCCAGAATCCATAATTCTAACCCACTTCAAGAGCGTGTGGGGGACTGCTGAGAGAGATAATGATGTCTGGCAGCTTGTGGTGCTTCACGCCCTCGCCTGCCTGGGCGGTAACGCCGCTTCGCTCTGCTAGCGAGGCTCCCAACTATTTGCTGGGACTTCAGATGTTTCTTGAGTCATAAAATGCCAGTCCATGTCAGCACTCAAGTCTTTTATCCAGAGCTGAGTCGAGGCTCAATCCTGCAGTATGAGGATCAAGCTCAAGTCTCCATAGAAAAATTGGCTGTTTTCACAAATTCACTGCTGATGAACCAGATTTTTTTTTATATATAGTTTTAAGGGTATAAAGCAACCACTGTTGACACTACTTACTTAGCTTCTTGCATCTTAGTCACATAAAACAACAATAAACTTGATTTACTGCTCAGCAGAGTCATCAATCTAGGTAGATAATCAAAAAACTGAAATTAAGATGGCCAATGAATAGTAGCAATATTGCATCTTTTGACAAATAATTCAAGCTACCTTGTGTCTTAAAACGGACTCAAATTAGCCTCTGGCTACCATTTGCCACTTGAAGTAAATTGAAAAAAACACTTGACTATTAAAGTCAAACACATTGTGAATCACAGTTCAAACAAAGTTAATGAACATCCACTCATTCAGAACATCTAAGCATCCAGAAGAGCAGTGCCATAAGGTCAAGGCTAGCTGTAATGGCTAATACTGATAGCAGGTGCTCACTCTGATTAGATTAGATTGACAAAACAAAATTCATCACGAGTATTTACAATGTCAAATTTGTAACTAGACTGCGACTCAGGCATGAGTCACAGACTCGAGTGCCAAAATCTGGCAGAAGCTCATCCTTGCATAACCACATGCATATTCATATTCAGCCTGGCGACTTTGTGCAGTGCACCAATGTGTGAAAATTCAATGGAACTCATACACTCCAGTGACTACATGATTCACTCTGAGTTAACCCTGACCGCTTCGGACACAATTTAAACTTGTCCTTAATTCAAACCTAATTCCAACCTAATGCCAAAGACTTAACCATGAGAACCTGCCAAAATCACTTTATTTAGCAAGTGTCCACACTCGAGTTGTCAGGAACTCAAACTCATTCTCACAAGACAGCACACAGATAAAAACACACTCATACAGAAAATCTTCTATCATGTCTTCTTCAAGCTACGTGAGACAGCAGTCCTCCAGATAAAAATGTGAAATGTGAAAATCAAAGTGAAAACAACACAGGGCAGCTAGCTTGTTTAAACTACTTCATATAAAGTCGGGTATCATCCAGTGGGTCCAACTGAGGGATCAAGCCCCTCCAAAGGGTCACAAGATAACTCTGAGGGGTCATGATATGATCAATGGGAGGAAAAAAGAAAAAACAGGTCTGATGTGTTGTCAGTTTTTGGACTTTTTCTAAAGTTATTGTGAGTTATTGATTACATTTACCCCTGTGCACCTCAAACATTTATTGAAATGAAACAATGTGAGAAGTTTAGAGGGGAGCTGTCTCTTTGGTGGAACTGCTCATAATTTAGACATCACTGACATCTTAAATATATGTCAGGAGCCACAACCAGGAAGAGATCACAAGGCAAAAAGGCTGGAAAGCACCAGCTTAATCTTTAACAGTGTGTTTTACTATACACATGCTATGTATGTATAAACTGTTTTTTACTGTCAAAAATGTAATGGTAATGGTAAAAAGTAAATGGAAATAATCAAGTAAAGTACCTCAAAATGATGCTTGAGTAAATGTAATTAGTTATTATCCACCAGTGGCCTTAATGAGAGCCACCCAGAGATGTTACTCTGTCAGACAGATGATACACTTGGTGTTTTCCACTGGATAGCTTCATTAAAAGTACACTGTTTTCAGGTGTTTCATGAGAAATGATGTAAAGAAAAATAATCTGCATGACCTAGACAGAAGAACAAACTCAACAAAGCCATGTTGACATCTAGTGCATTTACAAAAGAGCTCCATCCACCAATGAAACAGCTCCTGCTGTCTATAGCTTGCAAACATGTGCCATCCTTTTGTTGTCTGTTAAGTTGTTACTGTTGTACTGTGGGCTGAAACACCCCACTTCCTCTTTGTTGTGGTTGTTCAGATTAAATTTTCTTTGTCTTACAAATCACTAAAATAAGCACCTTAAAAAAAGCACAAAGTGCCCATCTCCCATCTGTCTTTGTGACTGTTAACTTTAAAGAAGGCCAAGCCAGAATGTTGCAGGAAGAAAATGAAGTGAATATGGCCTTGATGATTTACCTTGTCAGCATTTAGAGCTGCTATGATTAGTTGATTGATCAATTGTCTGTAATCAGAAATTTAAATTGGAGCTCTTTTGAGTATCTATGATTTCTGAATTTTGTGTAATTTTTTAAGAACAAATGCCAAAATTGTCTGCTTCCAGCTTCTGTCTTTCTTGGTCTTTCAGAAAAATATTATGAATATACTGGGGGTTTTGGACAGTTGATCAGACAAAACAGATCACTCAAAGAAGGCGGCTCTGGTAAACTATGATGGGCATTTTTATACCATTTTCTGTCATTTTATGGACCAAACAATGAATCAGATAATGAGAAAAAAATTGACCAATTAATCGATAATGAAAAGAATCATTAGTTGCAGCCACAGATTTAAGCACACCAGCCAGTTTATATAACCACAGTGTTTCCAAGCCCACTGAAATACATATACTAATATACAGACGTAAACCCAAGCAGGTGATGCCATTGTTTAATCTTATGTTCAAATGTTGTGAGGCTCAACAAGCACTTCATGCCAAAGGAGAGGCTAAAGGAGCAAGCAAATAAATGTTTTAAATCAACCTGACAACACAGTAAAAACTCCAGACGCAGCAAACCAAACTGAGTATAACAAGCCAGAAAGTCATCAAACTGCAGACTGTAACAAGCCAGCTCTGGAATATGCCTGTTGTAAAGTTTTGCCTGTTAAACTTCTTTTCTCAGGGGTTCAGTAAAACCTGAAGCAATCTTATACAATTCATATAACCTTAGTGACAAATGATGCCTCCAACGCTGGCGTGGAGCATTTTTGTCCAGCTGTCTAAATTGGTATTCCATCCGAAGATTTGTTTATGTGATAGTTAATAGCAGGGATTCTCATGGTGTCCGCGGTGATTACGTCTGTCATCTGTTTCTACGGGGCCATCCAGGCTGAAACTGCTCTTTCTCTGCACAATCTTATTTCTCTGTTATTGTTGCCTCTCTCGCTCAGTTATCACGAAGCTAATTAGATTATAACTGACATGTTAGGTTTCTTAATGACAAAACGGCCTGCCAGATAGACTGAAAGATAAATAGAAAGAGCATTTTCAGTGCTAGGGATATGGGTATGGATAGACTCCATCAAAGAAAGGCCTACTGTTTCTGTTTGTCAATGAGAGGAGAAGGCAGGCACGTTATTGCTTGCACATCACTGAGCTACATTTGTAATTAAGGGATTGTGGGACTGAATTGAATGAATTTTCCCGAGGTCTCATAATGCATTGCTAGAGCAGGTCTGAGGCAGAGATTTCTGGACCTGCTGTGTCGAGACTGTGCTGAGCCATCAGATGAAATGAGGAACACTGTGGATTGGTAAACATTACAACCCTTTGAGCATGATCCAAGATGACAATGAGGCAGTAGATACTTCATTATGAGTAAGGATGTGGACTTTTGTGGGCAGAGCAAACAAGGTGCTCATTAAAGTGGTACATGCACCAGTTCACCCAAAGGGATTTATTTGTTGCTTGGCTTACACTGCCAAAGCAGATAACAAGCAAAGTGTAACAATTACCACAATCACAAAGAATAGCCTGAATGGAACTGAGCGTAATCATTAACCCTTTCTTTCATGAAGTCTTTGTGAGACACCATCAGTCATTTCAGTGAGTGCCCCAAAACAATGTGTCCAAAGCTGTCCAGCTGCAGGAATTATGACAGGAGTGAAAAAAGAAACCAGGTGACGTTATTACAGAGCGACAAAGCTTCCACAGGGTGGAGGTCGATGTGGATCAGCCAAAATAACACGCCCATTCCCTAAATTTAGTTTTTACCAAGTGATGTCATTGTCATCACAGAGACAAAGGTCCCTTGACCTTAGCAAAATAGTGATTTTACTCCAAACCACAATGTTTTCCTCACCTTTGAAATTGTTTTGGAACACAGACAAGTGCTGTCATCCTGCCAATAGAGCCATCACATCTTGTTTTTAAGTGCAGTTCCAGCCCAGGTCAAACAGTAGTACACTGTAGTGTATTAGAAATATAATTTAAGTATAGAAGAGTCATTACAAGTTCACTTTTACTTTTTGTGGTTAATCTAAAGTATGTTTGACATGTACTTTTAAAGGTGTACTTCTAAATGGATGTCATTAAGTTCTAATTAAGTTCTGCTATACTATAATATAATATATAAGGTGGTATTTCAAAGTACTTATAAAAAGTCTTTTTTCTTTATTGTAAGTGCATTATAAATTGCACTGAAGTGTGCTTAAGTAAAAGTGTACTAAATTACAAATACTTTTAATAGTAATAAGGTGTACTTATGTTTAAGAAGTCCTTTGTAGTACACAGTGAGCATCCTTAATTAAAGTGTACTTTGATTTCACTTCATTTTAAATATATTTATGTATATTTCAAACACATTGGTGATATAATTCAAGTACTTCTCTTGAAATGTGTACTTAGTATATTCTTCAAAATGTTCTAAACATTTTTTACCAGGGAATTATTTGTATTTTGTCCTTTAATTTGGAAGAGCTGTTGTTTTTTGCAGTGTTATCTAAGTCTTATATTCCTCTAACTCACCTCCCTGTCATTGATGAGATATTTTTTGTATGAATCAATAAGCATTAATGGCTTTTCCTTTGATTCACCTCATCACTGTGTTTCCCCAGGAGAAAAAGTGTCATTTTATGCTTCCACTTCACTGCATGGATAAAATTTGAGTGTGAAAATATTGACTGATACGAGCTCCAATCAGTACACAATGATAACAAGCTCAAAGACAACAGACCTAACTAAACCAACACACCCATTATATGTCTCATTACCTAGGTGTCTCATTACATAGGTTCCTTTGACCACAGTCACCAAAGCCAGGAAAGGAAACTTTAAAGATCTGAGGCAGACACGATGTGTAATATCGTCCACAGAAGCAGCGTGGCATCTGTTTGACCTGTCTGAGACAGTAGGCTTTCTGTAGGTAGCACACCATCTTGTAGTGCCTGTACTTTTTGTTAGATCCCTTTCTGTTCAACCTCTGTGTGGGCGCCACTGTGAATATTGACTGAATAACTCATTGCTTGGACTTGTGAGGTGCATGATCAATAGAGCATGGAGGGACAGGGAGAAGAGCAGAGGTGAAGGGATATTCAGTGGGATGGGGATATGGAAGGAAGATAAAAAAGAGGGGTGGGGAGAAGTACAGAGTGTGTGTCTGTGTGTGTGTTTGTGTGTGAGAGAGCATTAATACACACGTGTTGCAGTTGTGTGTGTAATAGCTCCAGTGTCTGTGTGACATGCATGTGCTGAGACCTGCCAGCATGCTGGTGTTGATCTGTTTAGCTGGCTGGTTCCCAGCTTGAGTCCACCCTTGTTTTCTTTTTTAACTCCCCCAGAATAGTTGCTAGAGGTGGTAGAGTGGAGCTCCTGGGTGGTGGGAGGCCAGGAGAATGGTGGCACCCTGTCGGGCACGATAAGAGGGGAAATGGAGCCCATGGCCAAGCAAGGAATCCTTCACTGACTCTCAGACCACCGAAATAGAGGTCAGACAAGTATGAAAAATAGACTCCCTCCGGCTGTCTCTGGTGGTCCATGACACAAGGAGGACCCACACAGAGCTGGAAAGAGGAGAAACTGATGGAAGTTATGCTATCCTCAGGGAAGTCACGAAGGAAAAGAAAGAAAGAAAGAAAGAAAGAAAGAAAGAAAGAAAGAAAGAAAGAAAGAAAGAAAGAAAGAAAGAAAGAAAGAAAGGGACACAGGCAGGGGATGGAGAGGGACAGAACAGAACAGTGTATTAGTATGCAAACGGCCAGTTTCATTAGATGGGCAATCATTCTTATCATTAGTTATAGTAACTCCAGTAGTTAATTAATGTTCAATTATGCATTCGAGATCTTCTCACCTCTCTGGTGTAATAGAGTTTGTCAGTCATTTAGCACTCCAGGGAGGACAACCACAGTGAACCTCAGACCCACTCAAGCAAAGACACGCACATCTGGACATCTGAGGAGCGTGCAGTGAAAGTAGTGAGATACTGGTGATTGAAATTCAAGTCATAAAGAAGCCTTGCCTTATTTACAATGCTGCACCCTTGCGGCTGAGGGGATGAATGGCTGTGAGTAGTGCCTTGTAACCAAAATATCCATGGTTTAAGTTCCTCAACACCAATTACCTGTCCATCAGCAGTCATGTTTACTGTCACAGTGTCCTTGGGCAACACGCTGAACCCTTTAAGGTGTTCTGGATAATAGCATCAGCTAACTGTAAATGGTAAGCTATGAATCTACCACAACAGTTTCATTGCAACAAAGACATCTGTCCAAATGAATTGATTTGGACCGCAGCCCATGCTCCTACGCTATATGATCCGGCTGAATATTGAAGTCATAACCCTTTTATAACAGTGCTTGGCAAGGCAGCCTTTTAGAGGTTTGACGCTGAGTGCCCTTGACATCCCTCCTACGCCGGCCTCGGCTGTGTCGGCCACACTCCAAGACCGGGCTCAGGAAAGTCTCCCCAGGACTGTCACCTTGTCTGGAAGGCTCTCTCCTTCTTCCTCTGTGTGACTCGTTGTCTATCCATCTTCAGCTGTCACTCTGTCTACCTCTCCCTCATTTTCACTCTCATTGTCTCCTCCTCTTTCCATCATCCTCCCATCTCTTCCTTCAGCAGAGTATGACAGTCACTTCAATTGTCCTTTCTGCACCTCATCTCACTGTCTGGGGAGAGACATGCTGCTGGAGAGCACAGCACAACACACATGCACACACAAATATCTCTGGCTCTCATGGGGAGTGGAGCCGGCAAGAGTGGAGATACATAGGTGCCTCAGTAGCATAACTCCCGTGTAGTAGGAGTGGGTGAGCAGATTAGGCAGGAGACACACACATGCACACACACACATCAGTGTGTGCCAAGTTGTCAGTGACAGAGAGTAGCTGACAAGCCTGCTGATTGTGGGAGTGAAGTGTAAGATGGTGACAGGTTCTTGTCAGAGCAACCCAGGTCAAACCTCCTGCTCCATGTCTCCAGCTGTGTGCATATATATGTGTGTGTGCGTGGATGTGTGTGCGTGCGTGCATGCATACATGTGCGTTCAATCAGTTCGACATCAGCCCACTGGGAAGCAAGAGAAGACAGCTGCTTATCCGTCTCTCAGCAGGTCTCAGATCTGCTGACTGTCACTGTTCACTTGTTTGTTTACAATCAGCACCATCAGCAGCTGGTCTGAAATCAGTCTGCTGTCACACAGAGCACAGAACATCATGAGCACAGCTTGCCCTGTGTCTGCCCAGCCTCATTAGGTGTAGTCACCGCTGGGCTGGCTGAACACTGGAGCTCACACTTGTTTAAAGTCACAACTGTACAGAAACTCAGCACTTTTTTTTCCGGTCCATAAGCACTTTTTCAACAGGCCTGAGTCACACAGCCCCTCAGGGAGGCAGTAGCCTGAAGGAGAAGCGAACTCGTGATTTGAAGGTTTCTGGTTTGAATTCCTGCACAAGGTGAGAAAATAGAGGCAGGGGAGGAGATTGGAAACTTGTGGTCCTCTCTATGTTTTAGCCTCCTCACTTTGTCCTCACATGCCCTTGAGCAAGTCCCCTGTTGATCCAGTAGAGCTGTTCAGCAGAAGGTACTGAAATAATGTGGTCATACTGGGTAGCTCCCAACAGGTGACAAATGAAAGGAAAAATGCTTTAAGGCCTTTGCATCTGCCAGAACTCACCCTAAGTGCTTAACTACAGGAGTGATGCATTAGACAGTGCTGTCTTCCACAAATGAGGGAATCTACTGGGAAAAAGGTGTCCATCTCTCAAGTAAAAACCCATTCTCATTCCCAGAGCATCAAATGCTGACGCTTTGTCATGCCCCTCTGCGTCTCATACAGATGCACAAGGTACCCTTTAGCATCTGTGTGAGACACACTGTAAACCTATCTGTGGTAATATTAGATACTCAGAACGAAGGTGATGTTTTAAAAAGCAAGAAAGTCTGCAAATGCAGGAAGTTGGAATGGATGGACAGATAGATGCACAAGGTACCCTATGCATCTATATGAGACCCCAAGGGACAAGGCAAAGCGTTGGTATTTGATGCCCTTGGAGAGAGACCAGGCTTGCAGTTCTAAAATCAGTACCAAGGAGGACTGAAGCTGTTCTGGAGGCTCCTGAAGGAACAACATCTTACTGAGAACTGAATACTGACTATATTCTCAAGAAGAGCTTTTGCATGCTCCTCCTCCAGTATTGTGTATGTAGTGTTTTATAATGGGCTTGGGCCAAAACCTGCAGTGTGAGCTGAACTTTGTTAACACATTAATGAGAACAATTTAATAAAGGACATTTCTTAATGTAACTAGACAAAACAAAATAATCATCATGTTGAGATCAATCTGGCACATAAATAGCCTTCAGATTGAGATACATGGTTTGCTGCAAAAGCACTCTGTGACTGAATACTGATAATTATTGTCAACAATTCTCACACTGTAGCCTGTAGGTGTTTGGAAAAAAAAGTATTTAAACAGAACACATCGCAAGAAATTATAAAACCTGCAAATAGAAGAAACATTATTGCAAACTGCTAATTACCAATGAAATGAGCCTAAGACACGTTTTGCTTATATTTTTCCAATCTGTGTGCAGACAGTGTAACCTTCCCTAATTAGGACACTGACTACTGTTTGAGGAAAGAAAATCTAATAGTTGAACAAAAAAAAGTTCAATATTTCAAGGAAGAAGTTGCAAAATTATATTCTGACTTTTTGTCTCATAAAACTATGACTCAACTGTCATACCATTCTCATTCTTTTTGTAAAATGTAATGACTATTTTATTCTCATAGCACTGAAAATAAAATCTCAACATCTTAAAATATTGTTCACAAAACCCAGAGAGCGGTCCTAATAGCTTGGCGTATTATTGGAACTGAAACTGGTAAAGCTCTGTAAGAACAGGATATAGTTAAACAGGTCTACATGTGTGACATGGAGCAAAGACACGTCAGTTGCTGTACACAAGAATAGAGAGGTCTTTTTGCAAGAGAGTGATGTACAAGCAATTATGCAGGTGCTACGTTGAGTAACTAAATTAAACTGAAAGTCATGGTCGTGCAGTGATGAGTGCATGTGACAAGGGTAGAGCCTTCACCTGCTGGCAGCACATCTCATCACATGCACACACATATACATACACACATCTTTGTAAGGTCTGTCTTCATTTGCACCTTCTGACGACATTCATCCCCCGAAGCCAAACCTCAAGCCTTACATGCAGAGACGCAACATAATTCTGAGTTTATCTCACTGTCAGCGTCAGGCTCTGACATGAGGAAGTGTGGGTGTACGAAGGATGCATGACAGAGAAAGGAAAAGGAGGCAGCGCGGATGACAAACACAAGCCCATTGAATCTATCCAGACAGTAATGAGAAGTCTTCCCACAACAATAGGCTCGATCCGTTTATCAGCCAAGTGTAAGAGAAAGCAGACAACGCAACTACCCTTCATGGGAATTCAATCACTAAACCCTATTCTGTTTTATCAACAATTAATCTCCTTTTAAAGCCTCAGACAAGCAACCAAACGTTATACAGCGCTATACAATGTATTGCCACACAAAGAGAAACCACACCGAAGCTGCCTCAAAAAACAACAAAGGCATAAGAAGAAGGAGAGAGTGGGAAAATGAGATAGAGAGAGGAATGACAGCGTTCAGAAGAACAGACTGCTGTACCGCTCTGCTGTGCGTATCATTTCTTCGGCTCAAGAAGCGGCAAATAAACAGCCGTCTTGTTTTTGGCTCAACACCTGTGTTTTTTCTGCGCCGCCAGCAGCAGTGGCAGCAAATGGCTTGTGAATAGAAGTGGAAGTTCTCCTTTGTCCTCAGCCTGCTGAAAAGACATTGTTCATGTAGGATCTCGTTTACAAACACACATAATTGTTGCCAAGTGTAATACGACATTGGAATTCAGGCAATAAAACACAGCACATTAGCAGGAGGAGTCTCACAGGGATATTTTTGGTGCTTTCATTTCAAAGGAATTAAGACATTTCAGGTTGCAAGTGATTTTTTCCTAAACAGCCAGAAGGGAGAAATGTTTAAGATGCATTTTCATTGCTTTAAAATGATATATGTCATTTAAAACCAAGGCCTGACAGTGAAATCTTATGCATTGGAACTCTGAGTGCAGCGTCCCTTTAAGATAGCGGTATTGAGGCCTGTCGAAGGATATTTGCATTGCATGGTGCATTTAGTTCTGGCAACACACTGTCAATACAGTCATACATAAGCTTAAGATTAAGTCGTTTTGTCATTATCTCCACCTTGAGGAATGTGTTGATGAGGATAGTTACTCAGTAATTCTGTATTGACCCATCATTCAGATCACATGACTCCTGACAGCAAGATACCTGCCTCATGGCTGTGTTACATAAAGCCAGGACCAACTGTTCAAACACAAATGCACACATGTTCAAACACAGACACACGCATACACACAGATGAAGGTCCAGAGGGGAGGGATGGGTAACTGCACGTATACAGTCACCAGCACACATACTGTCACACTCGTGCAGACAAAAGAAAATAAATGTCGCAGGGTCTTTTATGCTCCTCAACTTCTTGCACTCCACCTGGAGTTTCTCAAATCAGCTGCTTAACATAAATTAGCATTTGCAAAATAAATGTAATGTTTCGCACTGTGGTAAAGTGATGCTGATGAATGATGCATGAGGATATGTAAATGAGCGGCATCCAGTTGCCAGCTGAAGTTGCTGGTTTGTGATTCACAGCCCTCACCCCTCCGCCTCCTCCTCCATCTCTCCTTCTCTTTCCCCTCTCTTGCCCATTCTCTTGCTTTTGGGTGGTGGGAGGCATGTGAGCATGTATGGGCCGACAGAACGTGTGTTGGTGCTCCCATCCCACTGCTATCCCTCACTCCTACAAGGTAATTGACATGGAAAACTTGTAGTTGTTCACAGAAACTTAAAGTTGCCAGTGCAATGCAAATGAGTATCCAGCAGGCATTTGTAGAAGTGTGCTTCTTCCAGGCCTCTCAGCTCTTCCCAACTCACTTACAAAAGCCTGCTGTTGCATATCCCAAAGGCCACAGGGCTTTCAACAGTATAATGTGTGGAAAAAGACAGCAATTATATGTCTCTTCAGCATGGCTAGCACGAGGCTGCATGGCAAATGAGAGAATGGCAGAAAAGCAATTTGACGCGTCGAAGAAAGGGTGAGAGGCGGGTTTAAAGAGCATTTTTAAATATCTTATATAAAATAACGTGCTGTCATTGCTCAACTAGGACAGGCATAAACCACTGACTTTTTCATCTAGTTCTCTAACAAATTTCATGAGTCTTCAAACGGTAATGGCTGGGGAGACAAGCTGGCAGAATTGCTTTGTTTAGGCTTTCACTTCTCAGCTGTAGGCAGTTGTAATGCAACCTGTATAACTTAGTTATTTGCAGATGTTTCCTGTAATTCACAATTATTGCATGGTTTCCATTTACAGTGTCAGAGTGGAGCACAGTGGTTCTTCCATGCATCTCCAACTCTTAGGGGTTATATCCACAGTATTTCAAGCTCCCGCGTCATGTGTTACCATTCAACAGCTCCAGACAGAATGCTTTCTAAAAAAAGAAATGGTTTCCAATCACCAAGCAGCTCAGCAAAGGTAGTTTATTCAAAGGATTTTTGCAGGCTGGTTGTGCAATTCTCTCTGATAATCATTTATATGCAGCCCCTAAAACTGTATACTTCTTGAAAAAATTAGAACAACCAAAAAATTAGGACAAATTATGACACTTAGTATTTTCATTACATAACAATAGCTCCATCCAAGAGATGGCACACAGTAGAGCATTTATGTTTAAAAGAAAGATGAGTTTCCTCTTTTTGACAGGTGGATGCTTTATCTTCCGAAACTCCACAGTTCAATGGTCTAAAACACCTTGTACGACCACAAGTTCCTCCAGTTAATATTGTTCTCTCAGAGTAGGAAACAGACAATGCATTTTGCTACCTATTCCCTCTTTCAATTCTATTGTTAGAATAGCTAAAGGCTACTGACACTTGCGTGCCCCCACTCCAAGTATACCAGGAGAAAAGTTGGAGAAAAAGACTTCAACATGGAAATGTAATCAAAAGACGTGCAGCAAAAGCACAGCTGTTTGGCAGGTGTTCAAACATTGACCTGCATTCATACAGTAGATGTACAGGTGAAAGAGGCAGCATATGTGTGTGTACTTAAGTGAGTGTGAATGTGAGAAAGAGCAAAAGGAATGTAAGAAAGAGTGTTTGCTGCCAAAAATGCCTTCAGTCACAGCAGTTTCCAAGTCAAGAATGTCTGTTCATCTATCTATCCATCTATCTATCTGTTGATCTATATGTACTAGCTCAGCGATTATTTGTTTTTCATTGCAAGACTTGTACGCTGTAGCACAGTTTCCAGCAAGTTAGCAGCTTTTGATTTCACCAGCTCTCAGTTGCTGTCAATTGTTGTGAATAAGCGTAGTCATCTGTAGCTTCCAGATTTGTTCTGCAAGTTGGAAGAACACCGCTCTCTACCCCTTTTGATGTTTAAAAAAAATGAGAAATGGTAAGAGAGAGTTGTGTGTTTTTGATTTAAAAAAAATAAATGATGGCAGGTTTGCTTCATGTTGATTTCAAGCTTTTGGTCTGCAGGTTTTGGATGGAACTCAAAGACGTTGTTCGAATCTCATTTGAGTGATCATCCTTTTAAGTGTCGCAATGAAAAGCTCTCAATCAAGACCTCCAGGATTCAGGGTTGTGAAGGAAATCGTGAGTGAAGCTAATGTTAACATTAGCTTAAGCAGCTGCAGTACAGAGCTATCGGCTGTATCATGACCGGTAGGTGTGGTTGTATAAATGGCTCTATTGGTTGGTCCACCATACTGGTCCAGACTTAAATATATCAACTACTGGACTGCCGTGACATTGTGTACATTATTAGAGATCCCCAGAGGATGAACCCTACAGACACTGGTGATAACCCAACCTTTCCTCTAGTGTGACCACAGGGTTGAGTATCTTGACAATCTTTGGATGGATTGTCATAAAATGTGGCATAGATATTCATCGTGCATGTAGGATGAATCCTAATGGCTTCGGGTGATCCCCTGGTGGTGATCTTGGCAATCAAAATTTTATGACCACATGCCTCAGCTGTGCTTTGTGTTTAGTGCTAATTGGTAAATTTTAGCACACTAAATTAAAATAGTATGCTTTGTACTTGCCACACATCAGCATGTTATCATTGTCAATATGAGCAAGTTAGCATGCTAATATCATTCTGGAAAAATATGCATATAACAAGAAATGATGCTCACTTCTTATCCTTCCTTTGCTTAATCTACTCTTTTCCCCTCTGCCACCCACTCTCCTTCTTCTTTTCAGATTAGCATAAAAATGCGATGATATAATATAGTGTAATGCCAAGATTCATGGGGCTTTTCTAATGTGCACACTTTGAATCAGTCACTGCTCTTACTGCTCCCTGAAAAACATGGAAATGTGCTTTCAACCCATTTCAAGCCTGCACACTTCGTACCCATCATAGAGATATAACTCCGCCACATACGGGCACGGGCATGTGAGCACATGCATGCACACAGATAGTTTACACGCACTCTAATCAATTCCCTCTTCACAAGATTAACCAATCTGTCTTCATTACACTTCATTAAACAGATAACATGTGAAGCACACACTTCATGTGCAGGAAGTGCTACTCTATTCTCCTGCGGGCACGGACAAAGACGCATAAAATGTTGCATTGTAATTAATTGTTTCCTCAGACAATACATATAGTCCCATTTATCCGTCATGATTGAGTTGCTCTCCATACACAGCAGGTGACATTACTGACAGTTAATTGCTGAGGCTTCCTCTCAACTCTCATTTAAATTCTCTTCTCTCCTCTCTGTTCTTTGATTTTTGCAGTCACCTGGTTTTCTCTCTCTCTTGATCCAGCACCAAACCAAAGCACTGAAGGAGAGATTGAGCTTCAATAGAATTTCCATGGCAACAGATTTTCAATCATACCTCTTCAATCACGTTACCTTGGCAGTTCGTCCAGGGAGAGCTGAATACTATGATCTGGTTTAGACTTTGATCATGATCCCGTTGATCTTTCAATCAATATGAAATAATATTGTATCAGCTGACCTCCATCTCCATCATGCACTTGATCATTTTGTGACTTCTCTTTCTGTTTCAAACACTGAGACCAGACTCTCTTTCATTTTAGTTTATTTTTTGTAGATATTTGGCGTTTGAGCTGCATGCATGGGTAAAAGTCAGACGGATGGTTTTGGGGTGTTGTTACCTGGTGTTTTTGGGAGCTTTATGGCATGAAATGGCACAGCATTTATGTGTGTTCACCAAAGCAGAACAGCTGTTTTTCAGCTAGGCTCCCATATCAGAGTCCCTGTAGTTGCCGGTTCATGTCTCAGGTCATGGCAGAGCCTGCAGGCCCTCATTCGTAACATGAGCGTGAAGTTTGCCCACAGTTGCGACTACTGACATTTGCTGTTGTTACAAACAGTGCATTTTCCCTATTCACCCCAGAGATTTGCTCTGTGCAATTTATTTCCACTTCCAAGATTCCATCACTCTTTATTTTCTTAGATCAGGGGACAAATCAGTCGAGGTTATTGTAGTTATTACATTTCCTGGGTCCTAGGAGACTCCCTCCCTTATTCAGTGGAGATAATTGTATTTTCTTGAGAAATATCCTGGCTACAAACAGACAATCCCCTATTATTTTATTGCTATTTTCAATACATCAAGTAGAAATGTATGTAGAATGAATGTTCCCATCAAATGAAGAAGCTCTCCATCTTTTCATAATGTACAAACTCAGGGTATTAACACATACAGCATTATCACATTGCTGTTGAATTAACTGCAGTGCCGCACATTCATCTACCAAACAGTCAATTGATATCACAAATGAAGACATTTCACAGTCACAGTATTTCACCAATGTTATTTTCAGATGTGATAAAAGATGAAGTGCAATTAACATGGCAGCACATCAAAGAATTTACCATTTCCTCCTCCTGACCCACCCATAGATTTTTAATAAGATGTAGCATCTTTCCTAATGAGACGCTGACACTGTGTTCTTTACATGGCTAATTAACTGGCTTGCTCATTAAACAATTAATCAGATATCCGTCTGGTTTTCCTGCACTGTATTCTGATGCTTTGTCTGACATTTGCAGATATTATTCCCCTGCTAATTGAAGCCTTCAGAGAAACAAATAGTGGAAGTCTGCTTACAACTTGTTGAATATTAAATGTGCTTTCAGTTCAGTTGAGTTTTTCAGCATGACCTGATCGTGAACCTGAATTACCTCTGTTGTGGAATATGAGTGTGGAAGCATGCTGTAGTCTGAGTTGCTGCCTTATTTATTTGGTCCTTCATCAAAAGCAAGTCTCAGTGGACTTAAATGTTTCAGTATGCTTCAACCCAAGTGTTTCATTTTGTGGTCGAGCCGCATATGAAACCCGCCCCTCCCACACGTATCCAAACTCAGAATTTGAAGGCCTGTATCTGACAATCTTTACAGCTTCCCAAAGCCCTAAGCACACCTGCTTCCCCCAGTGATTGGCCACTGGTGTGTGAAAGTGAGAAAGTAAGCAGTGCTTTGAGTTTCTCACTTTTTTTTTCATTTTGTTTTCATTTTTCAGACAATAACTTTAATGACTTTTTATTTACTGCTTGTGCAACACCATGAATGCCTTACCATCCAAACAATTATCATGTCTCCCCCTCTCTATGACAGCAGGCTTTTCACCCCACCTCTGACTATTCCAAGTGGTTCAAATGAATTGTTTTTGTGGTTGGACAAAACGTAAGTTTTGAGCATACTGACACCTTTAAGATTCATACCTGACACCAGTAAGAACTGTGAAACAAGACACTTTTTTGAAAAGAAATCATTCCTTTTTTTATCTAAACATTTTGTATATTATTTATATAGTATAGTATTTTATAGTATGTCCCTGAAAGTTCTGAGTGGACCTGAATTCCTAATCAGACTGGCCATTTTGCTTCCTTTTTTAATCAAGTGCCATGTTGATGTGGGTGGCAAAATAATAGCGGTCCTCTCAGGGGAGGCAAGATTTGCTCATGTATCATGACAACACTGACAAATAATTATTTTTGTATTTGATATTTTTCAAATAACAACAAATAGTTCAAATGAAATCTAAGTTTCTGTAGTAGCAGTAGTATTAAACTGACAGGATATCGAACAGAACATAAAACATTCTAAGTGTATAGACACGTGTGAACCTGCGTGCAATAAGCCTCAAATTGAATAGGTTCAAAGTGTACATGGCAGAGTACATGTATACAGTGTAGTCTTTCCACTCTTTATGCTAAGCTAACCTGCTGTTATCAAGCTTCTCATCTCAACAGGAAAGCGAATAAATGCATTTCTCAAAATGGTGAACTGTTCCATTAAAAGTTCAAAAGTTCTTTGCCTGTGTTCGACTGTTCTTCAACATGATCATCCAGTGTTTTATTCTCATCTTTTATCCACTTTCTCTTCCATTTGCACTAATGTCCAGGTTTAGAGTCACTGAAAGTAAAATTCAACACTCTTTCTCTCCTTTCTGCCGTCCCTCTCTATGTTTCTCTCCCTCTTGCCTCCCTCAATCCCTCCTTTTCCTCTCTTTCTATCTTTCTGCAGCAGAACCGCTGGATGGAGAAGAGTACCTGGACATTATAGGTATCATGCGAAACCAAGCGGGTCGCTATGAATGCAAGGCCAGCAACGATGTCGCCACGCCTGACGTCAAATATGTCAATGTGGTTGTCAACTGTAAGTAATGACAGACTGCCGCACTTGTTATGTTCCAAACTGAACACTCTTTAATATTCTCACCACGTTTCATGTCAGACGTCTCAAAAGATGATACACTCAACAGATAAAAGCACATAAAAGTCAAGTTTGGATTTAAGAGTAGACATGTAGAATCTAGCATGACAGGGAGTGAAGGTTGCATCTTGAAAGTTTTGGAGCACACTTCAGTCTCCTCAAGATGAAACCAGGTAGAAAGAGAAAGATCTCAACCTTTGATTGCAACCATCATTTCCATGGTAATTCTCATGTACCACATCGCCATTTAAGAGGCACTTAGCATTTCAAAACAAGATCACCTAATTACATCTTGTCAGGGGTCCATGTTGGATCTGATGAGTGTAATGCATATGTTGGCTGTTCAGGACTGATGAACAGCTCATGAGACATCACAAACCAACTTCTCTTTGATCTGAACAAACCACATATGGCTGTTTGCCCAAAGCACACTTTAGCCAAGTCTGAGTGCCTGAATAAAATGATAAAGATTTCTATATTAAACCATTTCTTAGTGTTTAATCCCAAATGGAAAATGGGCATTAATCCACATCGGACATATTTCTGGCCATTGGAATGTTTGTAGAAATTATTGTGTGTATATTGAATGTTGATGATTTAGAAGTTTTAGCACTGATTATTCTTTTAAGTCAAGCCCCAAGAAATCTATCTTACATTGGTTCTCTGGACTTGAGGGTCTGAAAGTAAAATGAAATTTTACAGTACGGGATATAACACCTAAAATAAACTTTCTATTCCTTGAGTATATCCAAGGTATTGGGTGGCTTATTTGTTTGTTTGCTTTTATCAGTGATATTGAATACAAAGCATTTGTCATCATATGGAAGGGATTTTCTCTCGTCTCAGGTTTGTATCAGTGATCCCATTCAGACATACTTGACAAAATAAAATGAATTCACCTTGAAGGAAAAGGAAAAGGAAAACACATATTTCAAATTTCAAATGTTTTTATTAAACGGGACCACAATACTTCATGGCATGAGTGGTGGTTTGATTATTGTGGCTAGATGTCATTTATGTCAACCTTGTGTGACTCTGCAGACCCTCCTACAATAAAGAAAACCCAGAGCTCAGAGACTCAGGTGGGTCGCATGGGAACACTGCAGTGTGACGCTACCGCTGTGCCCACACCAGAGTTTGAATGGTACAGAGATGAAAAAAGGTAAAACTTGACACACTGACACTATCACTCTCCACACCAGTGGCACATGTACAGAGCTGCACACACCTGATCTTGCCTCAGAAAGACATTACAGTAAAGCTACAAATGGAGATGGTGAGATGACAAAACATTCGGACATCCTTAAGTAGTTCATTCTGAACTAGGACACCAAATAACCATCAGAAACTGATAGAACCACTGTCAGTTGCTAATTATAGCTAAGCACCCTGATTCAAGATGATGTTACAAGCTTAGTCTGTGCATTTTATATGATGTAATCTAATCAAGGGCTTAGAGAGTGACCTGAAATACACGAGCTGTATACAACCAGTCAAACAAGCCATTAAATAGAGTACTAGCCATTAGCCCTCTTTGTCACAAACTAGTACTGTATAGCAACTGTAAGACTGATCCACCCTCCTGCTCCAAAGCCTTTCTTACTGTAATGATCTCCTGTAATGTTTCCAGAATGGAAAACATCTCTTATTTACATACGAAAATACTGGAATCAACAGTCTTTTAGAAAACAATATGCCTTCACAACACTTTGAAAAGCTCGTACTGTACATGCGTCACAACAGTGCTGTAACATTTTATTACCAGGCCATACACTGTACTTTCCTCTGGCCTGTTTTGGTGGATTCTGTATTGAGTTGTTCTGATTTGTAATGATTGATAGTTACAGCTATAGAGGTCTGCTGCTGACATGCATGTGATGGTAGGTTGCAGAAGTGAACTTGACTTGACCTGACTTCAGGGGAGAAGCAAACTTGTTTTATGTTGCTGCCATTAAAAATATAACCAGAACGGCACTTGGAGAGTGCCGACCCCTTCCAAGGCCAATAGTCCACTCTTCTATGATATGCTGATCTATAAGCACAACCACTACAAATGTCTTGATATATTTCCAAAACTATTAGAATTATGTCAAAATATGATTGTGCCTGGCTGAGGCCAGCTGTGCATATATTATGTATTTCTAATCTGGACATTTTACACATGCATCCAATGTATTTCCATATATTTGTAAAAGTGTGTCCTCTGTAATGACTCCTTTCTCTGTGAAGTTTGACCAGCTCCATGCGTAGCCTATCCCAGAGGATTACTGCTAAATGTGCATGTAGATTGTGATATGGAGTCTTTTTATTTCTACAATTGGCTATGTTTTGTCACGACTGAGCCTTAGTACCGTCTACTGGATTTTAAGATACATGGCGTCTATTTCACCAAGGCCAAATGACCTCTCTCACCACGTTAACGATAGTGAAAAATAATTTGAGTACCTGCCCTAAGATTGGGATTCAAAATTTAATGGGGTCTTCTTTGCCCTATGCTACACCCTTCCACCAAATTTCATGAAAATCGGGCTCACAGCTTTTTCCTGCAGACAAACAAACAACCCGAAAACATAACCTCGTTGGTGGAGGTAATGATGAGGCACAGTAATGAGATTCACACTGAATTTACTTAAGCATGACCATGACAGCTGTAAATAGGCTCTGCTGTTTCCTGTGCACAATTAGGGGCCAATTAATGAGGAGCATTTCTTACAATATTTATGTTAAAATCATATTGAACTCGGTTCCTTATCCAAGTATTTGATGAATACTGTCTCTGAGCTGACTTCAAACAACAAGATTACACAGGTGTCCAGCCTGTGATCTTTCAAAGACTGGTCCTTTTTAAACAGCCTGGGTCGGGAGCTTTCTACATACTTTCTCCTGAGTGGTTTCCTCCTCATCTCCTAAATGTGGCAGCTGCTTCATCACTTTATTCTTGTGCCAGGCATGCTCCCTATCATTTTACTCTGTGGTTATAATGAATCTCTTTGATCTCTTTGTCAAATCTGCCCTCGCAGTGGTCCCATTGTCACATCCCAGTGTTAATTTGATGACATCATCCGTGTAGTTTGATAATGACTAATCACCCACTTAATCACTCACTAGGCTGTTATTCCGTTGTTAATTGAACACTACTGTGTAAGACAGCAGTGGATTCTGTGATTTTCTTTTGAGAAGAGAAAAGGGGGAACAGATTGGGCATTCTCCTGCATGCAATTTATATACTGTAGTCACCGAAAATCTGAGTAACCCTTTTTTCATTGCGCAAGTAATTGAAACTGAAATGGAAATGGAAATAGAAATCAGGCTTCCAGCACTGTACTGTCCCCTATGAAACTGCAAAATATGTGACCAGACACAGATTTTCATTGGAAAGCTATCAATTTAAGTGTCATATGCATGTATCTGGGAAACACTTGAAGATGATCCAAGTGTAATAACATTCAAAGGCAACGAAAACCCAGGCTCTGCATTTCAGCACTTGTCATTTAATAACCCGAGAGCTTCCATTCTCTGCAGCAAACTCACCACATGAGTCAGTTTGGGAATGGAGGAAGTTGAATTGAAACAGCTAATGATAAGAAAACTGCACATGCAGAGCACCGTGGTCTGCAATTTCACTCGCACCCAGCAGTAAAAGTTCACTGAAGATTCGGGGAGAAATACTGGAGGAGTGTCACGAGTGTTATCACGGATATGGTCTCTAAAGTAATAGGCCTATCGCACCAGTGCTTGAAAAGAAAGATTTATGGTTGTTGAAATATTTTGCATTATCTGTTGTTTCCAACCTCCATCTATCTCAGTTTTTTTGTCCCCTGGAGGATTTGGCTATAAGCCTGTTCATGGTCCCTTCTCCCTCTGTGCCAGTGGAAAGTGTTATTGCACTTTCTCCTTGGATGAGGATGTTAATGCACCATAATAATATCATTTATCCTTGCTTGGTTAGTTCATTTAATAGTCGCCTCCCCAGGATTCAAAGCTAATGCACTGGAGCCTGTTGTGTCTTATTTACCTGATTGTTAAGGTGGGGCCTTGGCCCTGCGCGCGTTTCCCTTTTAATCGGTTTAACCTCATAAGCACTTGAAAGCTGCGTTTAAGTCACAGAGCTAGTCACAGTTGCTGTCAAGCTTTTCATTGCATGGCAGTGCCACATTACATCTTTTAAACAATTGCTTCTTGTTTCAGAGGTAGACAGCAGCAGTCTTCTCATTCCTATCCGACAACTATTGATTCTGCCAGCTGAAATGACAACTTTTGCTGGCAGATGTGATCAGCTGTAACTTGTCAGAAAACAGCAGCTCCACGAGTTGGCAGAAAACAAACTGACTTTTGAATGTTTCCGTCTGACCCGTCTCAAAACAAGAACCCTCTTAAAGGGTTGATAAATATGTACTCGATGGCTACATTCATGATATTGTGCTTGAAGATTGAGGCTGATGCTGCATGTCCCAGGCCATGAATCAGCATTAGAGGTGTTTAGCACATATATGAATCTTTATCAACAAAAGAAAAAAAACACCCTCAAATTCAAAAATCCATGTCTAGTTGTGGTTGTTAAGCTGTTTAGTCATTGAACAATCACTGTTTAGGGGAGGGGTTTATATTAAAAAAATTATATAGAATTTTGTAATCAGTTTTAGACTGTTGTTAGTACAGTCATAACCTGGACTCATCTGGACCTCCGGCATTTTTTCATTTGTCAGTCGCAGTAAAAAACTTCACTCTTGTCTATTTTCATTCTCATTAGCTGTGTGATTACCACTTTTTTTTAAATCAGAATAACCCATTTTTCCCAGGATTATAACATTGGCAGTGAAAGAGTCAAAACTAATCCAAATCTGGCTGAAAGAGAAAAAACATGGCTGTGGTTGGACCTGTACAGGTAGGATAGTTCAAATCTTGACTGCTCATGGTCATGTACACCTTCAGTGTCTTGACAGGTTTATAGGAGGATAAATCCATAGGCATTAGAACAGAGAACTCCCGCACACTGTCCATTTACCTGCTATAACACAAGGGGTACATTTCGGTCCTGAGACAAAGAAGACAGATATAGCTATACCTCCTCAGGTGAGGCCAGTCAGGGACCATGAGCTGTCAGGCATTCAGTCCCACAGGCTGCATGCATTTAGCTAATTAGAAGGCGTCGTGCATTTATGAGATGTTGATGCAGGGGTCACTAACTAAAATCACAATTTGCATCTTCTGCAAATATTTATGGTGACATTTTATGACACCGTCTCCATTTCATTGCACCATCTATTTACGACAGGTGTCTGTAACACTGAATATAATGAAGATGTTGGTCCTTCAAACTAACGCTCCTTTCCTCTGTCAATATCAACATTGTCTTGTAATTCAGAAGTGCCAGATTGTAAATCATTTGGATGACTTTAATGGTAACACACAGCTCCTAATGACAACAGAAGAATTTATTAAACCTCAGTTTTGTGTGATGAATTTCGATACTGCACAAAAGCATTCTAATGGGCAATGAGGTCCCCCTGGGTCCCTCCATGGTGGCGCCTCTGGCCATACTAAATTACTGAGCACATATATGACATTAACCTTGGTGATGACTGGAATTGCTTCTAATTGGAGAGGTGTCTGATGTCAGATGGTAGTGATGATGATGATGATGCTAATGCTACTCACAGTTGGCCTTTGCAGAGGAGGAAAATGCACAGTGTTCCCTCATTCCGGTTGCACTCGACACAGCTTTAATTCCACTTCAAACAATTTCACATTTGAAAGCAGAGAGCTGAGAAGTTGGCTGCACCGTGACAGACACTTGCTATCACTGAGTTTCCACGTCAGGTTTTCCTTCATCTCTATGAATTCTTCTAGACAAACTGACACTTTGGAACAGATGAACTTTGTCTGGTGCGAGCAGCCCCACAGCTGCAACAAGGCACTCCTTCACAAATTCTCCTTTTGAATGACGTTTCAGCTTCTTAGCTATTTGCTTGCTCACCACAAATCTGTCCTGCATAACACTGTCTCTGTCAGAATGTGGTGTGTGGAAGCTGCTTGTTAGACACCCAAACTCTACTGAAGAGCTTTCACTGCAAGTGCAGTTGTCACTCATCCAGTTTAGCATGTTAATAGCTGTAATGATACTCAATGTTGGACTTCTTCATCACTGTGAGCTTGTCACCACAAACTAACTGACCTTTAACTTCAACAACAAAAAATATCATTTTTCCATTTCTCTTGAAAGCACGCACTCCAAATCATCTTATGTTTTGTTGACAGTCACCATGATGCATTGATGTAATAGCAACTGCGACGCGTGTGTTGTGTTCAGGGGCCACTCAGAAAAATGTGTTCGTTAGAGAAGGAAAAGGCAACCTGACTTGACAATGGGTTGCTCATTTAGAAATATTAGTAATAGTCCACTTCTTATTTCCCACCGTTGGCTCCTCAGTTTGCAGCATTGTCTTCTGTCAGAACAGTAGCTGGCTTTGGCAAGCTGTCAATATTTTTTTTTCCATTAACCTAAACCTTGTACTATAAATTATAAATTCACCTGCTCTGGTCATCCTACTTAAAACACATGAAAAATGAGTAGACCGGGAAAGCTATTAGAATTTATGGACTGTCATCTCTCATTATTTCAGGCTCAAACACACAAAAAAAATAAAAATAATACAAAATCTACAGTTTTAGAAGTTTGGTCCTTTGTTGAATTCAGCCTTCTTTAATCCTTTCCTTTAACAGCATTTTGACAAACAAACTAAACTGTCATGTTTCAGATTTTAATTACCAGTCCCTTCAGATGCAGGATTTATCACTGCAAAGTCTTGCTGTGTTTGACATTGATTAATAGTTTTACTTAATCCGCTGTTACATTGTAAGTACTATGTTTCTGATTTGTTAAATGGAGAAGTAAGTAAGTGTTAAAACTATTCCCATAACCACAATACACAATACATGTTTTGTTAATTGTATGACAACCCTAACCAGGAAATTTGAAATCAATTCTTGCCTGTTGGCCCAGACCTGTTTGACAACTTCCAACTTTTTATCCTCATTTCTTCCTTGGTGAGCTGCATCCCCCCAAACAACTACCACCACAATTCTCCTGGAATACAGTCGAGACACACATTTTCAGTCCAGTTATTTAGTGTGCCAAGGCATCGCTCTCACCTGCCCCAGCAAACCAAAGAGTAAACACTGCAGAGTTCAATCAAACTTCTTGGCACAAGCTGGCGAACACAAACTAGATTGCAGAGCATGTTCCTCTCTCCTCCTCTGACAGGAGAGGCTGAACTCACCTCACCTTGTGCTTATCCACCCTGTCAGTCATGATATCCACATGAAAATGTGGACCACCTCAGCTGATGAAACATAACTCAATAAATGAATCACCTCGCATCTCTGGCTTGACCAGGATCTGAGAGTCTCCATGGCCCTCAGAGACCCAGTCAGCCCAGTAGAAACAGATGCATCATGATCTTAAAGCAGCTGGCCACAAGCTCATAACTGATAACGGTTACTACCTGACCTGTCTTCTATCTGGTTATGCATGATGAAATTTAAATCAAACTGTAAAGTCAGCCTCCCTTTTTCACATGATTCTGTATTGCTACCTTAAAAATCTGAGAAAACATTGTCCAATTTTCTGTTGTAGCTTTTCTGAACTCCAGAGTTCATGACAGTCTGTAGAGTTGTGTTTGTAGAATCAACCATTGTCTGTTAACAGAGGCATCTTTTAAAGTTGGGTGTTGCTCCTGCTGTAAATCAATCTGTCCATGTTTGTGGCATGAGAAAATCCAAAGTGAGTTGTTAGCTAATGTGACAGACAGATCTGTTTGTTGTTTTGTCAGCTGATACATGACTGTCACAGCCACTGAACCGTTTTCAATCATCTCTGGGTTACAAGTCTCAGCAGGACTCTCCACTTGATTTCATTTATCATCGGCCATGAATCATAACAGGCCTGTCACTTTCTCTGGCAGTGATAACCTACTTTAGATGCTCCCACACGCTACAGAATCAAATCCGTCCATCTGATGATTTGGTCTGGTCTTTCATCTCTGCCGTCCTGCGACCACAGTCCCGCACACACACTGCATGCCCTCCACCAGATAGAGGGGTCAAGTCATTTCAATTTAGAGTTTAATGTAACAGAGCGGCTCAAGAAATGATCACTGAAGATATCCAGAGGAGCACTGCTGCCCTCTGCCTGTGAGGGAAGACAAAAAAATGACACAGGGATGATGAGAGCACTTGAGAAAAGGTTGACGAGCACAGTTTCTGCCAACTTCTCTGATGATGTATTCCAGTCTATTATGCCAGATGAAGAAGCTGGCAGAGATGCAGGCATATTTTAGGATGAGCTTGAAATCAAAAGCAAGAGTTGTTGCCGGCTGCAGATGTGCTGTGCCAATGCGTTAAAAGTTAAAATGGGCAGCAGAAATGTTGAGCTCAATAAATGCTAATAGAAAAGACAACGCACTTTGGGAGGCCGGAGATCCACTCCAGTTTTCTGCTGCTGGGTATTTGAACTCAAAGCATGTGTGTGAAGAAAACTAGAGTCCAACCTGAAATGTTTACTGTGAAAACAAAAGAAAGTTCTGTCTCTTTTGACCTGTTTAGGTCAGTTTGTTCCCCTGCTACTGCATTACAATCATGCGCCGTAATCTACAGTAAAAATTGCTGTTTGCCTTCAGCTCCCCTGTGGTGTTGTGTATTATCTGGGTCTCTCAGCATGCTCTATGGGCAGGCAGGCCTTTTTAATAGTGCAGTCACTTCTCATGAAGACACACTGGAGAATATATCTGCTACTGGCCTTATCATGGGAGGGGGGGTTGCTTTTAGATGAAGTGGGGCCACTGCTGGTGCACTTGCCCTCCCTGAGGTCTCTCTTTTGCTGTGGCTCCCTCCCTTTCCCACACATACACACACACTGTCACTGCTCCCAAGGTGTCCCTATGGGAAGGACCTCAGCACTTTATCAAGTCCCCACTCCCCAGTGAGCCAAATTATGCTGTGCCGTGATGTGCATTTTCCTTTTTATGTTAATACTTCCTATCGCCCAAGTATGTGTCAGCATAAACTTCTCCCTCTCCTGCTCAAATTCCGATTACCACATTACCCAGACTTAAGCAGGATTAAGTTGAGGCGCCTTCAATGAACTTCACCTCATTCATGATACAAAAGGGCTCAATCAGCCGAGAACAAGCAGAAGCCATTATGTGCACGGTGTTATTAAAAGAGCTTTATTTAGTTGTGATGATGTAAGAAACAGTTCATCAGCAAGGTATAAAGTCTGACTCAGCAAAATATATTGATTAATTTGTGCTGAAAGCAGTTCAAGGTTGACATAATAGATTGTCAGAAGTTTGGTGGTCATTAAGACTCCCAGCAGTGCAGGGAAGGACTTAAGCACCAAACTGAACTGATCTGATCTGAAAACGGGATAACAATGATTCTGTTTGTTTGTGTGATGACAACAAAGCAATCTGACAAAATAAAAGAGAACAATGATTTTTGCATTGTTGGGCTTGAAACCTATATGACAATAGACGAAGCACAGTCTGGACAGTGACTTTGCCTCTGTGAAAACTGCATCTTGTTTTGTTTGCTAACCACATAACCCAAATATCAAGGCTTGCTGTCTAGTTAATGCAGCATTGTGTACAACTGTTAGCAAAAAAAAGATTTATTCCAAAATGAGACAGGCTCATCTCCCCTTGACGCCTACACTCACAAAGTTCACGGACATGACAATGAACACTGCTTTTGCAAAGTGATTGTCAGCAGTACTTTCCATATTCCATTATTTCCAGAATAAGCTATCTGAAGACCTTCATTCACGCACAATATTGTTAATACCATAAACAATATGATAAGTGGACAGAGCTCCCGTCTCTGAAAAATGAAGCCAGTGTGGAAGTGCCTTACACCTGCAGTCTTTCTAATGGTCAGCAATGGGGGAACCCTTCATTTACCACCTCAGGGAACAGTTTCCCATTGAGTTTATGGTCTTAATCTCAGTTTCAACTGTTTTTTCAATACAGCATGATGTTCATTTTGTAAGTTATGGTCCCATGTAAACTAAAATATATCAGTCAGATCCAGTCAGAACAGAAGCTTAGCAATGCGTATCCCCACAACCTCTACGCTCTCATCCAAAGATGATCACCTCTGGCTTCAAAAAACCAAGATGGCAAAGGCCAGCTCCAAAACAGTAGTCTACCAACACATGGGTGGTGCCATGCAGCTCCTTCCGCTGTTCATTATAGTGTCTATGGTAAACACTGACATTTATCTCTGTGTTTTTGAGACTGAGTAATTAAAGCCTGTGATTTATGTGGAAGCATATGGATTTGGCTGTCTTCAAAGGTCTAATTCACAACCTTCAGTATAGCAGATTTGCAGAGACTGTCACATTAGCATAAATTAAATATAATTAATACATGAAGAAATTTAAAGTCATAAATCATTTTGTGAGGAGACTCACAATGTAGCACCACACTCAGCTGAATCCTGTCAGTCACAGTTTGAAAAATACCATGTTGCTGTAAGGCTCACAATCAAGCCTGATCAATCAAGTGTGTATAGTATAAAATCTGTATTTCTGTTTGGTTAATAAAGCTCTGGCGAATTGACCCCTCTTCTTTACCTGTGCAGACACTGCATACATGTTGGGGGGGGGGGTTTGCCCAAAATGTTATTAACTCCCCTCTGGCTTGCACTTTATTTTCATTACTTTGCAAGTTATTTAAAATGACCTGACCTCTGTCTGTCTTTCTTCTCCAGGCTGTCCAATTCCCAGGGCATCAATATCCAAATTCTTGGCACTACCACAATTCTCATGATTGCCAACGTCACTGAAGAGGATTATGGCAACTATACCTGTGTGGCTTCGAACCGACTGGGCGTCCAGAATGCCAGTCTTTTCCTCTATAGTGAGTGATGGAAGAATCTTGTTTTATTAAAAGTTCTACAATTATCATTAAGATGCATCTTGGGATTTTACACCTCACAACACAGATGAAGTATTGAGTATGAAATGTCCCAGTAAGGTCATAGTATCACCTCTACGTTTGAACAAACTGTAATTCCAATCATTGTGAGTTTCAAGGTGAGACTAAAAGACTTGAAAATCGGCTGGCAGGAAATTCGCTTTTGTTTAAGCTTCACTACAAAAGCTAACAATGGGGAGCTAGTATGTGAAATAGAATCTGGCTGTGTAATCGTTTTCAGTCATTTGTGCAAAGTGCACTGAACTCTGCATGAGAGTCATTTTAACTAAACCCTTATGGAAATCCATAAATATGGCTTGAGAAGGAAGGTGACCTGTGGTATGTGGGTGAAATGTTCAAAGGTTTTCAGTAAACTCAAAGGAATCGGTTGCTCTCTGATGCTGGAAATCCACTTTCAAGTCCCAAAATGGGACAGTTTATGTTC
>JBBMOE010000004.1:368358-427856 GCA_037975065.1 Chaetodon trifasciatus
ATATATATATATATATATATTCCATAATGTACCCAATATGTGATGTATCACAGACCCATATATGAGGTCAAATCACTATCACAATGTATACAACTCAAAGACTTGAATGGTAAAAAGAAATTTGTGATCAGGACATGAATGTCAGTTAAAAAAAAGCATATTTCTAAGCAGGCTAATGTTGGTTTGGGAAACTTTGTAGTTGCATAGTCTATTTCTGGCCACACGAGGGCAGAAACACATTTAAACAGGTTGACGTTTCACTGGATGAAACACTTTAAACACATTAGGGCTAATATGTTTGCAAACAGCTGCCCTCTTACACATCCAGCAGATACAAGGACAATATTAGCATTTATTTTTAGACTACCAGGTGAATACTCTGTTTTGGTTTCCATCAACACCTCATGGCTCTTCAGCAGCTAGATGCTCAAGTATGTTCACCAGTTGGTCAGTAGCAGTTGCTATTTGTTGCTGGGCAGGCAGGCTGATGAGAGTAGCACAGACTAAACTATACAGTTAATGGTTGATGCCAAAAAGCGCAACATAACTATGGAGTTGAATAATAATTCTCTATGATTTTGACCCCATGACTGACAGAAATTTGTGAGATCCAGCATATTTGTTTCACTGAATTGCAAAAGGCAGAAAACAGCTTGAATTGCTCTTTAGAATCAAGCTTTGAAGTATGTTACACTTCTGGCCCCACCCCAAACAGTGATATCACAGCAGGTGTTTTTCATGTGGGTGCATCTGAGCCACATGGTTTGGTGGACATGGTTTCCACTGCATCTGGCACACAAACAGCAGCATCATTCACAATATAGACTGATATACAGCGTATATTTTCTCTTATTATCTCTTATCTCTTATAGTGGCTGAAGTCAGATGGAAAAGACAACATACTGTCTCTGCCAACAAAGCTGTGAAAAGATGAAATTTAAGTTCACCACAGTACCTCCACAACCTGCTGCTGTTTGATTATTATCTGATACAGAGTCAGTGTCATACCTGCAGTGTGCCATGCCAACTGCACTCCCATCCTTGCTGTCAAAGGCAAAACATCTGCTGTGACCATTGTGGTTTTGCCAGAAGCGCAAGATGGAAAAGGACCCAAAAAAAAGTAAATTAAGAAACCATCTACATCAATTTGACAGTAAAACAGAAAAAAATGAGAAAACACAACAAAAAACAGAAACACAGCATGTCGCAGAGAACAGCAGCTTATTTCAGAGCTAAGAGCTAAGAATGGAACGTCACAGTTGTAAATCGAAAACATGACAATGAGGAGAGTAACTTTCAAAATAAAACATGAAACAGACAAGGCATGATTCAGATATTATGCACCATTATTTGAATTGGGTGCCAAAGGCTGAATGGCGGTTACCAGCAGATCTAGAAAAACTAGATAAAAATAAATTGTTAGTCCATGGTGATTGACAGAGTCAACTTAAGCAACTTCAAGAGCCAAGTGGCAACAATTTCCTCAGGTGTTTCTGTGCTTGTTCATCAATTTTTACTGTCCCCCGGGAACCCCTTTGGTTTTCTGCTATGTTCTCCTCAACTTGCAGCATTTCTGTGGTTGTCTTTTCTGTTTTTGCTGTGTGGTTCTGTATTTGTATTTCTGCTTTGTCTATTTGCATGCATTTTCTTAAGTTGTACCGCATTGAGCTTTCAGTGCCCGTGCCCCCATTGTATTACCATACATATTGCTTATGCCTCTTGTGTGCTCTCTGAAGCATGAATTGGGCTTGAGCTTCCATCACAGCAGTGAAGAACACAACATGGCCACTAGATGTCACTAAACACCTCTAAAGTCCATAGTTATAAATCCACATGTAAAAATGTATATTATAATTTATAACACCAGATTAGTGAATTTGTATTTGTCAAATGGTCTGACTGAGCTTGCTCTCTCTCTCTCTCTCTCTCTCTCCCTCCCTCCACAGGACCCGGGACAGGTCGAGATATCAACGGCTCTGCCTGTGTATCTCAATCACTGTGGCTCCTGCTGGCCTGCTTCGCCTGCCTTTTCTTCAAGTGTTAATACAGCTCTCCCTCGTCTTCTTCTCCCCCCTCCTGGCCTTCCCTCCTTCTCCTTCTCTCCAACTCACCAACATCCTTACTGCTACCTTATTACCAACTTTACCACCCCCCCAGACTGTTTGCTTCATGATACAAAAACCTTGTGTGCTCTTGAGCACTGCTTACAGATATTACGAAAAGTGATGGGCTATGAGTAAAATGTTATCAGAACAACAAAAAAACAGTGAAATGAAGGACAGAACAAGCAAACAGTGCTCTTTTAAAGAATTGCATTGCTCTTTTTAATTTGTATGCACTTCTTTGTTTCTGCTATATCTTGTATTCGGGGTTTGGATCGGGTTTGGGATTTGTTGTATTTTTGTCTTCATGCGAATGAAAGCAGAGGCACCCTGCTCACAGGGACGCCAACAATCATTTGTCTCTAGAAGTACTGAAGACATAAGGTATATTTCTTCTTACTCCCATAGATGCATTATGTTAACTTAAATTTTAGATTTAACCGAGTGTTTAACCAGTGCATTAATGAGCAACATGCAAAGTATCTGCCAAATATCCATAATATAGATTTGAAACTAACACATACAGAAATCAAAGGGAAAATACTGCAGCTGATTCTGTAATGACTTGATATTAAAGTCTGTACTACCATAATCTGATGCTACTAGACTGAAACAAAGATATAGAGCATTAGCCAGATATCTCTCCAATCAGTGACAGTGTTTCTAGATGCAGCAGTCACTCGGGTTGTTACAGCCAAGACCAGAAATCGATGATGCAGTGAACAGAAGCGACTTGATCCTACTGAGCTAAACCATGCTGAGTGCAAACAGAAGGAAATTAGTTTATCTGGTGATGGATACCTACATCTTCATACAGTGGCTTTGCAACCACTCGCCTTTATTCCAAAAAAATTCCTCTTTTCTTTTGCAGCAGGAAAAGAAACACAGTAGGTTATAATGATGCGCGCTGTACATAGTAAAATTTTGTATTTCTCTATGATAAGACAACTTCTGCCGCTGTAACAACAGGAAGCAGGCGACATTGTTGCAGTGTATGTTGCTCGTTTGATGACCAGCCAACCACACTGTGCAGTGTGTCTCTGCTCCACAGCAGGCTTTAGCATTTAGCTACACACATACAGTGTACCACTGTACCACAGACAGTGTTTGCTTTTAGTTTCTGAGTTTAGGATCATTCTTCTATACTGCTGGAATTTGGATAAAAATGTATGACACCAATGAATGACTTACTTTTTAGTTTCTCTCTTTCAAAGAAGTATGTGTTTTAATATGAAACGATACAGAAAAAAATCATAATATATTGATATTGAGGTTATTTTTTTCTGTCTTTACCTCATTCATTTTAGCTGTGTGTGTATATATACTTGAATCCAACGTCCTTATACTATATGAAAAGGCAAATTTTATGTGTCCATGTTTCTGAGTAGGGTAGCAATTTGATGAGGATGATTAACTTGTAGATCTCTTGAACTGGCAACCCTGCTCTATCATGTGAACTGAAGCCCATTAGACAATTCTGTTTTGTTTTTTTGTTTTTTTCTAAAAAGGTCTAGCATTAAAAGAAGATAGTTTTGTGCAGTTATTATTGTAGCTATCCTTGAGATGATACAAGTGCTGGCTTACATGATGTTACAGGGAATGGAAGATTATATTTAGCTTGTAATGCTCTTTCATATACCAGGAATTCAATATGAGAGCAGAAAACAAAATACTGAATGCTTACTCCCCTCAATGGCCACCAAGGCCGCTTCACTGATGGGCCTCTTTAACCCAATAATACCATTAAATCGCATGTCCAGCACATCACACTGAATTCATTTCTTTCTAAACAAAATAGTGAGATGAATGCTACACGTGTCATATTTTGTAACACACAAGAAGAAGATCCTTCAGACAGTGCAGTCCTTTCCAGAAAACAGCTCAGAGGTCATTGCTGTTGTGATGAGAATCACCGAACCTGGTTAGCTGCCTTTTTTTGCCATTTATTTTGACCTGCTGTAAGGTGACTAATAGCGTATGGACTCCAGCACCCTGCTCAGCTCCTCAGCCGGATGTGTGTTCACATCTCCACTCTCCTAACAAGCAAGCTGAGATCGTAGTAGTACTGTAAAACACATGTAATTAATGTCATCCTTATCATGCATTAAAGACATTGTTCCCAGTGTTTTCATTGTAAATGCTTCTGAGGCCATGGCTGTGTGACTTTGTAGTGTTTATAATGCCATCTGAACCAGTCTAATTTTCATGTGGGTCAAACAGTAGAAGTAGAGCTGTGCAGAGACTGAAACAGGCCACAGTTTTAATGCGAGCTGAAGCATTTAAACTGTTAAAGCAACATTTGTGTCGCCTCTGTCAGTCACAACATTCACAATATCGGATTAGATTTCTCAGTCTAGCAAATGATAAGAAAGCTCCTTGTTTTTCAGCTTTCATCATCTCACACATTTCTTTTTTATTTATTTATTTTTTTCTACAACTGAACAACTCTGGCATATCCACTTTAAGGTGGATTAACTTGACTCCTGATGTTTTTCTACTACATTGGTGTTTCTGCAGACTCTCTTACCGCTTTAAAGCCACTTGCTAGTCCACATTGAGGATGCTAGTTCATCAGCAGCAATCAGCTTCTTACTGTAGTAAGAAGTGAATAATCTGGAATCTGTGGTGAAATTGTTCTTCATGATGAGTTTGCATGAGGGTGATCTGTGCTACATGTCTATTTCAGTAAGTCTGTGTGTCATTTTGTGTCGCATTCAAAAAAACTCAGGGCAGAGCTAAGCTGGCCTTGGGCAGACTCTCAGACAAACTAAAATGTGTTCTTTTTTTTTTTGCTGGAGGAGACCCTGACAATATCTCCAAATTGTGTTCAGCATTTATTTTACCCTGCTTAGAATGCATGATGGGTAGAGTTCATTGCATCGATGCAAAAAGCGTGACGAATCTTATTTTAAAGGATGCCACAGTCAATTGAATATCATTGTCTAACCTTTTTACCATTCAGGTGATTTTCATGTGAGGAATATCTCACCAGTGTGTGCCCATGCAGGTTAAAACCAGCTACTACATGCTGACCAACACTAAGACCACTTATGTAAAAGCCATGGAGCTCTGTCTTATCCTTAAAGCAGAACGGAATAAGGAAATACTGTCCTTCCAGTGCTCATAGAGACCAACAGCCAGCCTATGGACACAGAACCAACCCCCTGTAGACAGACCTGGATATCTACTGATGACTGTAGATACATCTATCGAGTTTACTATTGAGCATAGCCTCAAAAACATCACCATCGCTTCACTGTTGGCTTATGTATGTGCGCGTGTGTATTCTGATTCTGTTCATTATTATTACTGCCTGAGACGTTAACATGAGGCATGGGATACATGACATGAGTTGGCCAGACAGCTAACTATACTTTCCGTTGACGGTTACAGTGGTAACCCTCTCCTTTAAGTTCAAATTCTTATTTTTTTTTTTCTTTTCCTCCTTTGTGTGTATATACAGTCTGATGTTTCTACAGTAGAATGTTGTAAAGTCAGCAAACCCATAAGATTGTGTTTATACAACTCAACATTTAAAAATTGAAACAGAAAATGTAACTATCACATTTATACGTCCCTTCGGGAAATGAAGATTCAGTCATGGATTATGATACAGCAATGTCCCTTTTTTTCTATTTTACTTTACTTTATTATGGCATAAGGTGATTGCAGTCAGTTTCTAAAAAAAATGATATGTGATAAAGGTATATGAGAAAATGTTCATAACACAAAATAAAGTTGTTTGAATTTAATGTTCTGTATTTGAATGTGACTTGAGTTGTCGGGGCAAGTAACCTCTTTTTTTGGAGATAGCTTGGAACACACGGAATCTCAATGGTACTGTTGTGTTTATCACCATGTAACATGCAAATAAAATAATATATGTATTGTTATATTCTCTCTGGAAGGAATTTTTGTCTTCAGAAAGTGTAAGAAATACAGCTGAGATTCAGCTCATCACCAAGGGAATGTTCCAGTTTCACTTTTTTTTTGCGCCAATGATGAAAGGTAAGACTGGTGTTATCATCTCAACATATGGACACACATGAATGGCAGTATGGCACAGGCTCCATATTACATCACTTTGCTGTGGGACTTGCTGCAGTAAAACGTTTCACCACAAGGTGTCATAACAAACCAAATTATGCACTGCACTGTGTCAGTATTTGGCAGGATGAGAATACAAACTCATTATTCTGCATCATTATTAGCCTCTGACTCTGAAGAGAAAACAGGGAATGCAGCAGTGTCAAAGGTTAGAAAAACAAGCCTGTAGCTGCACTGTTTCCAGCACAAACCCCCACATCAGTTGGGAAAACGTGGGCGGCGAAAGTAGATGTCATATATACCATAACTGTACATATCCAGAGACACTGGGTGCACTGGTAAAACTTGCTTTAAGATCCCCTCCAGGCATGTTTTAAGATGTGTATAAAATACTTTGCTTTGAATAATATTTGTGTCTGTCTACAAAAAAGTTCAAGTATCCTGTTAAAATGCGTAAGATACTCCTTCTCCCCCATTTAAAATTCCAGAATCTATGAATCTGTTGTTACATTTCATTTCCAAGGTTTAGCCGCTGGTCACAAGATCTCCTGCTTCTCAGTGTATGTGCACATACTTGTAATGGCATCTCTTTAAAACTGTGCTTTCCACTTTTAGGAGGTGAATGTGAGGATAGTCTTCTAGTGTCTCTCTGCACATGCATTATTCTGCATAGTGAAGCTCAATCATTCAACTTTTTGCTCCACAAAAACGTGAAAAATGATGGAATGAGAGAAATATTAGTCCTTGAAATAGAGGGATTTGAGAAAGACATTATGACAGGATGAGGCTGGATTGTTTTTTTCCACTTTTAAGATAAGAGTATATAAAGGGAGGAAGGTGTGGGGGTGTTTGACTCAGAAAGGAGAGGTGGATAAAAGAAAATATGAGAGAAATTATCCTCATTCCAAGAGCAGCTTCATTAGTGTGAAGGTCATACAACTTTTGGTATTCATGTTAACCTTGGAGGGTTTTTTTTCCATTTTTACTGAACTATGCTATTTTGACAGAAGTCATTTGGGTCTCATTCTAACTCCCAGCAACCACATGTGCTCTTCCATGTTATTATTGCTGCTTCTTCAAGGATCTGCAAATGATCTCTCATATGTGAGATATTTAAGATGAAATCCGTTCTGGGTGCATTTACATGAAATGTATTTGGAGTATTGCATGTAACAATGGTTTCAGAAACTTGGATAAAACCTTATCCCAGCTTTTCCTGTTTCTCCATCTCCAGTCTTATGCTAAGCTAAGTCAGTCTTGCCCCCGGATATATACTATCCTCTGAAGTAACTGTATCATGTTAACATGGACTTTAAACAAACTCCACAGTTTATGATGGTAATTGGCACATTTGCTTTATTTTGAAAACAGACATTGAAACCATTTTTATGTTTTTCATATTTTTTTCTCACAAGTTTGAACTCCTTGATAAGGTTGAAACTGGACATTGCACTCACTGGAACATGGGAAAAGTATTTTTTGTTTTGCTCGTTTGTTTGATTTTTTTACTTTTTTTCGTAACATCAGTGCAAGAGTATTTTTCCAATTCATATAAACTGTCATAACAACACCAAAGACATCAAAAAGAAGCCGCCACACCTCTTAAGTTTTTGTGACTGCGAAAAAGTTCCTCTCAGAGGGAGAGTTCCCATCATGCATCTGGTTCGATGGTTCATGCTACTGTTCTCACGTTTGGTTGGCAGCACACAAATCGTCATGTAAGAGCCAGTTACATCAATACTATAGCTGATTTCTATAGTTAATTATATGATCATGTCATTTAAATAGCAACAGGTCCTTTACTGTATATGTGAATAAACAGAGAGTTTGTAAAAGGGGTGTAAACCAAGCTTGAATGACTCAAGCAGAATAGAGAGAGAGTAATAGTCTTGTCCTATAAGTGGGCTTTGGATTCAGGATAAAGCTGCCCAACTGGAAATTTGACACATTTAATAATACATTCTATTCTCCATCCGATGTGTCAGTACATTACCTATTTTGCTGTGTTCTCAATACATTTGCACTGTGTTGAAAACTAGAGTTGCATTTTAAAACCAGCTTGTTTTTGTGCGTGCATTTGCAGAAGTACAGATTTTATTCGCAAAATGTGTTTAAAGAAAGTGCATTGCAATGCAAATACAGTATGGTGCATTCACAATGCGTTTTAAATGTGGAAATATCCAGTTGGGAGCGTTCAATCCACCACAGATTCACGTAGAATAGATAGTGAAGATGTACCAAATCAAATCCTCTTCCTCCACCTCCTCCTCCACATCATCATCATCATCATCATTAAGGTAACAATCATTTTTCATAATCAACAACAGCATCATCATCTTCATCGTCATCACTTCCTCATATTATTAGCTTGAGCCAAAAAACTTCACGCTGGAAACTCCCCCAACATGAGAAAATCATTGCCACACAAAAAATGACAAACAAATAGAAACGGACTGCCTTCACATTGGGAAGGCAGAGAGCAACCTTTTAAGATTTTTGTTTTTTGTGTTATTCTTCATACTCTTAATTCTGCTTTCTTTAGGTTAGACTTTGCCTTAGTCATCCTTGGACTCGGTGGCCTCCGCCGCTGCATCTGCCGGGGTGGCCTCCTCTGCTTTAGACTCCTCTACAGCATCTGGGTGGAGGGAGGGAAGGAGGAGGAAGGGTAAAGAGGCACAGCGAGAGGAGGAAAATGAGATGTAAGGGTGTTCAGAAGGGGGGGACACGATAGATAAGAGGTGGGTTGGAGAGTGGAGAGAGGAAAAGAGAAAATTAGCCTGTGGAGAGGAGGTTTTACATTGTGAGGGTGGAATAATACAGCCCCATCTGGGTCCTCTGAGATACTGAGCATCAAAGATCAGCTGCTACTTTTGATGTTTGAAATATTTCATCTCAGATGGCTCTCTGTGTAAAAAGTGGCAGAAGGTAATATTCAAAGATCATGAAAATGTGGGTACTTCCGGAAAACAGTACAGAACTATGTCATTCCATGTTTTTGACAAGATGTCAACTCTACTAAAACTGCGAGCATGTCAGTCAGAGGGTGCAACCTAATGTCTGAAATCCCATATTGGCCGTGTAAATAATAAAGGAAGAGAGTGCTCCTAATGGACTCATGAAGCATTTGAACTGACATCACAACGCTAACAGCAGCATCTCAGCCTGTCACATCTGATACTGTGTGACGCCCACAGTCTACTGCACTGCAATAACATCCAGTGGTAGCCTACTAACAGGTGCATACTGCTGAATAATGATCCATGATACATCACTCAACCATTACTAAGCAAGTACATTGAGTAGCAACTGCTGTGATGCTTCATGTTTTTAGTTGTCTTTTTTATCCTGTGCTGTATGTTGTTTCACTGGTAAGAAATTTGTATTGTTATTATATCTATTGTCTATAAAATCAACAGTAAAAATGAGTCATTTCCTCTTAATAACTTGTCATACAGTATACGAGCTACAATGATTTTGGGAGCTTCATTTTATTGTTTCTGACCAAACCTATTTTTCCAAGTGCCCTGATGGTGATGTCACACCATGATGATCTCATGCTCTTTTCATAGAAAGAGGTGACATCAGAGAATGACATCATTGCACTGGAGATTAGGGTGATGGAGTGCATGTGTGAGGGTGTGTGTATGTGTGTGAGTGTCTGTGAGGGCGAGGCAGGGAGAGAGAAGTGGGGCGATCATGTCTGTTAGTGCTTGTGTGTAAGAGTGTGTGTGTGTGTGTGTGTGTGTGTGTGTGTGTGTGTGTGTGTGTGTGTGTGTGTGTGTGTGTGTGTGTGTGTGACAGCATGATCTTCCAGGTCAGAGGTAATTAGCTTGTTAGCCAGTATGACAGACTTGAAAATGTCTCTCTCTCTACAGCCACTGAACTGTGTGATGAAAATGCAATTTCACAGAGCCTCAACCTGTCATTTCTGGTATTCTGACATCAGTGCCACCTCAGTTATCTACTCTGCTGATATAAATGACTAAAATGCTGTTTTTAGTTTTGCTGATGCATTTCAAATAAGAATTGGAGATGAGGGGGAAAAAACACCCAAAGTCTGGTGATCTTTGTCATGGTTTGCCGACTCTGCCCACTTATTTCACAGTTTTCGGTAAACAATATTAATGAGAGGATGACACATAGTTTGCTGTGGAACTTCTAACTCAGATATAGAGCTGAATGAAGTTGTTGTTGTTTTTAACATAAGGATGCCTCAGTTCAAAACCTCTCATAACAAAGAAAAGGAGTGGCCCAAGGTTTTGTTCTGGGTCCACTACTTTTCAGCCTTTTACCACTAAGGGTCATCCTCCATAAGCACACTGTTGATTTTACTGCTATGCAGATGACACCAAACTCTATATGGCTGTTGATCCCATTGACCTGAGCCCTCTTTATTGCCACGAATTTCTCAATTTCTCAATGACTCAAAATTTCCTCAAGCTAATTTATATACGTCCTTGTTATCGGTCCAAAAGGACTAAGAAGAAATGTGCTTACAGTACTGAAAAAGTGCGGTATTGAAGTGACAATACCGCACTTTTTCAGCATTTACACCTAACCTAACTTTACAGCTGCATATGACCTATTAGAGAAGCTTGTACATGCTTTTATTACAGTCCCAGCTCTGTCTCCCAATTAGTTTTAGGATAGACTTTAAGATTCTTGTACTTGTCTATAAATGTATTTATGGCCCCTGATTATGTGATATGATGCACAGATGTGTCCCTTGTAGATCCCTCATGGTGAAGCTGCTTTCTGTAGTTTTGGACCCAAACTGCAGTAATCTGAATCTGAAGGCATCGATATTAATTGAGGTACTAAAGCAAGAAAACCTCTCCTTTTTAGCCTTGCTTTCACCTAGAATCTGTTGTTACCGCTCCACTGCCACTTCTTATGTCCACAAGGGCCCAATCAAAAAAGATTATAATTTTGGGAAGATAATGATTGTTGTTTTTCATGTTATTATTATCTATTTTATTCCTAAATGTATTTTAATATTTTAATTGCAGTGTAAGTTGTCTGCATTTTGAACTGCATTTAAGGTGTCATATAAGTGACATGAATTAGTATATTATTATGTATGATTATACAGTGCTATGTCATCATGCATAACAACTTGCTCAGATGTAACTAAGTGAAGCCGGTGACATGGACTGCCCTTGGTGGACAATCTGGATCATAGCCCAACACCCTCATAAATTATTCAGTCAGATCAGAGTACCTGGCGTCCTTGTGCATATGACTCCAGTCTGTGCACTGACAAACCTTAACCAAGTGACTTAGTTATAAATATTAATTTTCTCTCGGAGTCAGTTCAGTTGGTAAAACAGATTGTGGCCAGCAGTGAATTTTTTAATTAGCAGTTCTTTGTTAAGTTGTGTTTGTTTGTGACAGACGTCCCCAGTGTAGATCGTGACCAGTAGGGATCATTAATCATTCATTGAAATCAGAGCACCTGTTATTCCTGCTCTGCTCCATGCAGGCCAGCCATCCCATCGAGGTGGTAACTATGACAACAGGGAGACAGTGCTGCCTAGGTGACCTAGTTTCCTTGTAGTTCTCCAGTTGGTGTGTGTGTGTGTGTGTGTGTGTGTGTGTGTGTGTGTGTGTGTGTGTGTGTGTGTGTGTGTTTCCCACCTCACACCCCCGCCTACTCGAGACTGAGCATGCTCCATTAACTACCTGTCTGACCCAGTCTGAGAGTCCTTGGACCAGAAATATGAGATCATGTCAAGAACTGTATGTTATGAGAGTTTATGTTATAATGTAATTTCATGGCCTTTGTGTTCCGTCTCAGGTATATGTTTCCACTAATTGGACAGTAAATAGTGGTTTACTTAACTAATAACAATATTATCAAATATTTTGATGTGCTGTGATGTGTGAAAAGGACTTAATGGGGTCATCCATTTTCATTGCTCTTTGTAGTTAAAGTTGAATAAATGACTGTAGCATATTGGTCTTGGCATCATGAAATTCATATGAATTCATCTGAGACATTTATAAACCATTATGGCTTACAACATTATGGCATCACTAGCCCACTGTACAACATCATTCTTCACCATCGCTAATCATTTCCAACCCTGCATTTTTATCCCGATCTCCGCCTCATTGGTATGGAGTTTCCATCTTGCACAGGCTGAGATACAAGGCTGTCTAATCTAATATTGAGCTGTGTCTCTGTGTTAACCAGTGAATGGTGGAGCACTGCCAAACAGCTTTAAATCCCAAAGACTCAACAAGCAGTTATTTCCTGTGGTGCCTGCCAAGCAGACTACGGGAAAGCATACCTATTCTTCTTTATTAGTATTTACGCTAAGTAATTGCCTCTTGATTGTTGAGTGTGTCTGGAATTATTTTTGTCTTTGAACTCAGTGCCCTCGCAAAGTCATGCATGTAAGTGTTTGATTCAGAGAGCTTGAGAACTTCCTGTAGGTACTACCTTAGTGGTCTACTCGTATTGGGCATGTGCTGTTTATGTAATGGGTTTCTTAATGAATCCTTCTGTAATGAATAGATGTTAGACACATTAGTATAATCTGCATACCTTGTTTATCTTTTGTTTGGTTAGGCTCCTCCTTCTCAGCTGTCGGGCTGACAGCAGCAGGCACATCGGCTTGTCTGGCCTCCTCCTTTTTCTCTTCACTCTCCTCCTCCTCCTTCTTTTCCTCAGCTGTGGCTGTGGTGGGACTCTTGGCTGCCTCCACCTCTTTGGGCTTCTCCTCAGCTTTCTCCTCCGCCTTTGGCTCCTCTTTCTGGGGTTCAGAGGGAGCTGTGGCGGCTGTAGGAGAGGCAGCAGCGGGTGCTGCTGCTATGGGAGACGTCGCTGCGCCCGCAGGAGAGGCAGCAGCAGCTGCCGGAGAGTTAGCTGGCTTGTCTGCCACTGGGCTTTTGGCTTGGCTCGTCTCCTCCTCCTTCTTTGCCTCCTCTGCTGCAGCTTCCTCCTCCTTTGCAGGTGCCTCGTCTCCCTCCACTTTCTTTGCCTCCTCTCCTCCCTCTGTTGCCTCCTCTGCAGCAGCAGGACTGTCTCCCTCCTTCTCTTCCTCTCCATCTTTCATCTTTTTCCGAGTTATGTGTCCACGGAAGCTGGCCTGTATTTTGGTGGCAGCCTTGTGGGCCTTGTCCTCGGGTTTGTTGGTAGTGCCATCCTGTTCAATCTTCTGGTCTGCCTCCTCATTTTTCTCTACCTGGTAGCCAAGGAAAAATACAGCAGATTAACATCTACTGTAAGCCATTGTGCCAACTTGCAAAGAATCCCTCTACTGTGGGGGTATGTAGCTTGAGGATGATCACCTAAAAATATCATGCTGGCATACTTTTATTTGGGATTAGAATCCTACCAAAGATAGGCACAATATGTCATGAGCTGAACGGTCAGAAGTCAGAAATAGAAAAAAGTGAATGCTTCAAGAGGTGGTTTATGTATAGATCTATTTATAACCATTACTTATAGACTGGGAAAAGGTGGGTAAGGGTGTCAGGACTGGTTTGGAATTGAGTAAAAGTGTAGGACTGGATGAGGAGCAAGGTTAAGAATAGGATAGTAGAGAATGTAATATTGAAAGGGGTTCCATGATATTACCTTCGGTAACCGGATCCATACAGTAGCTGTCCATCAAATAGTGGGTTGTGCTATGAGTCATATAAATCTAATGAAAAGAAATCAAATCAAATAAAGGAATGAATGATGAGCACTGAAAGTGGCAAACAAAATGAATCAGTACATTCAAAATGAATAGGCAAACAAATCAAGCTAAAATATTTTGTAGCCAAGCTAGAACCAATCAAAAGCTTTAAATGTGCACCTTAAATGAATGTGAATAAGCAACATGAAGCAAACACAAATTGTCAAAGAAGCATGCAGGCAGTGCAGCATCAGTTAGCCAAATGATAAAGATGTGAAAACTGCAGAATCTGAATGGTTTTGAGTGTGTTTGTCCTTCCAGGTATCAAGGCTTTGTTAGGAGCCAGCTATTGGTTTGACAGTATAATGAATACAGCATTTTATCATTTCATGTGCTGGAAAGAGGAGATTTAATGCCATTGTGAATCACAAGAATAACAGACGTGTGGGTCGATTGTCTCCACATAATGAATCGAATACATCGGGATTTAGGGCACGACAAATGACTTTAGGCATTTATTGAGGTTATTCGATCCGGGCATGACGTTGATATTGTCCTCTTGATATCGGTGCTGAAATAGATGACTGATGAAACCTAAATGCAGAGCCTCTCCTTGACATTCATTAATATTGCCTGCATTCTCTGCTAATGATATCCTCAGAATTGCAATCAGAAAAAATGTAAGCGTTCTAAACTGAGGCTCTTTCTCCAAACTAATGAGCCAATCTCTGGTCTCTAGGTACAGTAGCTTTCTACGGCGGCTCCATCTCTGGCTGCTAGGGAACGAGCTGCCTGCTAGAATCTCCTCAGCATTCACTGCCATACCCCTCCCAACCATCAAAGGTTACCTTGACAACCAGAGTGCTAACTCATCACGGCGCTGTCTACTGGTTGGTGCTATGAAAGACTATATGTCACCCTGATTGGCAGTGCACCTGACCCCTCAGGGGAGCAGGCCAATAGGAACTCATAAATCAGGTGAGGCAATCAGCATGGCTAAGGAGGGGTTGTGTGTGATGCAGCAGTGGGGTGCCTGGGGTGGGGGGAGGCTTTATGTGTCTGTACGTATCAATGCTGCCGGTCTGTGCCATTGAGCTGTAGCACCTTGTTTACAGTTGGTCAGTGAATTTCAGTGGAAAATGGTTTTCAAGATGCGACTCGGTAGCGACATCCATCAGCCTATTTCTTGACACCTTGTGTCTCTAATAGTGTCATTATATTGGATATGAGGTTTGACTTGGACAGCTGCCTGCATGAGGAGTCACATCTGTGTGACATGATTTAAGAGCCAGAGGGCCTAAACCAACATGTCATATTCAGGGTCAGTGTGTCAGTCCAATATTGGAGCAGAGAGGCCAAGGTACAGCTGTGTTGGTATATTCAACTCCTCCACCTTTATTCACATGCCATCCCCAGGGTTCAGGGTGTAAATCCTGCCCCAGGCTTTCCTGCAATTCTTAATATACACCACCTTACTGAAACAATATTGTGCACATAATTAAAAAAAAAAAAAAAAAAAAAAAAAAAGCATGATACCACAGGCTGTGAGAGCGATGGTAGATTTTCAGGGGCTCTCCACTCCTCCTCCTCCTCACATAGAGTGATTTATCTGAACTAGAGCTGTTTACTTAACAAGCAGCTATTAAGTGTGGAAATAAACTTCATCAAGTGTCCTGATATTAGAACAGATAGCAACTATAAGGACAGACAAAGCAGCAGCGGCACACCCTCAGCTTTTAATAATACGCTGGTCTCCAGCGTGTTTTATTATGTCTGATCTCATGGGTGCTTACAATTGCCAAAAAATTGACTGAAGCACTTAACTCTAAATAGAATTACTAACTGACTACATACAGTGAGTCAGACACAGAGAGAAAGAGAAAGCAATGGATGAGGGTGTTTGGGAATATGGGGGTATGACATCATCTCTGGAACGGAGGGCATGTCATTTACTTTAGAGATATGGGTGTGTTTGAGTGCAAATGTAATAAAATACCAGCAATGCCAAGTGATCTCATATCTGTGTAAGAAGGCAGAGAAGAGAGATCTCCATCACGGTTTGACCACAATTGTAGCATCATCATTTGAATTATTGATATATGTCTCCACATCACCCTCAGAAGTGCTGTGCTGTGATTTTCTGACAATTGTAGTTTCCATGGACCATGAGATTCAGCACTGACCTGTCACATGAAATTTATTATGCTTTAATACACAATGCACCAGTGGTTAATGACCGAGATAGTGGCTACATTAAAATCTCATATTATCTAAACGGAAACATTACTGCAAATATTTTAAGAATTGCTTCTTCAAGACTCTGACTGTTAACTGAACCCTGGTCACGTACCCTCCTGCAGGCGCTGTTTCACTCGGTGTCTGTGCGGCACACATTTTCATTCATAAATACAGCAGCAGCACCTCCCAAAGGTACAAGGTACACTCCCTTTAAGCCTTCACACCAAGGCTCTGTGACCGTTTAAACTCTTTCTTCATTCATTTGCAGTGAGACAACATATTTGCATTATCAGTTTAATCAAATAGGTTATTACAATTAGCCCGCAGTGCTTCCTCTTGGAGCATGGTCTTTCTGGTTGCCATAGATACACTACACTGAAAATTGTTTTTATTATCCAGCAAAGTGTAACGTTTGCAATATAAAAGTACCTCTCTTGCATGATTATAAAGCAGAATATGCAACCCTCCTGCAATTATAGTAGCAGTATAATATAACAGCATTAAAAGCTTGCTGTAGGACACTTCAGCATATGTAGGTGACAAATAATGGCTGCCATCTTCATGTTCAGAATCTAAATGCACAGTGGCTTACAGGTTAATTTATCTATATACAAGAGTGTCATTCGCCGGAGGACAAACGTCTCTGTCTTTCCTGTCAGTAAAGGTAATAAATGACTGTGCTAAAATGTGTTCAGTACATTGTCTGACGTCTGGATGTGTCTTTGCCTATCAGCTGCAGTCCGTGCTCTCTCCCTGTCTGTCTCTGTCCTTGGGTGGGCACCGGCTGTAGTGAGAACCACACCCAAGAGTCAGTGGCTTTACCGACAGATCCATAACCCCCTCCACACACACACACACACACACACACACACACACACACACACACACACACACACACACACACACACACACACACACACACCATCCCCCAATGGTGACAAACAGTAACAGTCCACCACCTTCCCACTGCCTCATTGCCAGTGCCATTAGGGACGTGCTTCGGGGGGGGCGGGGGGATCAGGAGAAGGGAGGTGAAACGGGGGAAGACACAGTGGAGTGGTGAGGTTTAGGCTGGTTGAATTACCACAGAACCACTGCTCACGCTAATGCACACGCCAGGCGTGCATATAATCATGTTGGGCTTTTTTCTTTTTTAATTTTGATCCATTCAAGCAGGAGACTCTGTTTTCACCTCACCGCTCCGCCCAGCCTGGGATCGAACGCTAGCAAGAGGGGAGAGAAATATTAAAGGTAAAATCTGCATTGATAATGGTGGACAGAACATTGCTTTGCAGAGGCCCTTTCATCACAAACCCAACAAGTGCTAAGTCCCTTTAATGTGTAATTAATGGAGATTTGTGTGTATTAAATAAGATATAGTATTACCAGTACCAATTTAAATAAAATGGAAAAACTCCCCAAACATTTGTGACTTATTAAGACAATTCCCAAGCAGGCAGAAGATAATATTAGCCACCCTGCTGGTGGCACACATACAGTACTTCCTGCAATGACACCTCTCTCCTAAAAAAAATCCAGCAGGATTTCAATGGCTGTCTGCTTTTCTGCAGGAACCATCCAGACACCAAAGAGCAAAGACTGGCTGCTGTCTGCAAGTGCTGAATATCTCCCTCTCCCTTCTTTCTCTTTCTGTCGTCTTTCACTCTCTTCCTCACTGAGCAAACTGCTACCCACTCAGTCTCTCTCTCGCACACACATACAGACACAGCGGAGCACCACACCCTTTTAACCAGCTATCTCCTGCAGATGAGGAGAGGGGGGCTCAGGTGGTGACTGCCTCAGCCCCCGCTCGCCATCTCCCTCTCTCTGTCTGTCCTTTGACGGTGAATTGATGAGCGATGTTAAAGGATGTACTGTTTCTTTTACGACAGCCCGGGAAAAGATGCTCCGAAGCAACTAATAAGCAGCCATATGCCAGCGTCATTACATTCTCTGGAGCTGCCCTTAATTCAATTACGCCGACTCTCTCCTCGAACAAAGGCTCCACAATCGCCACTGATCTCATAGGGGCCGGGGATGGGATGGGGAAAGAGAAAGTGGGAACGAGGAAAGGGGCAAGTGGAAGTGGAGAGGAGCTCGAGGAAAGGCAACAGGGTTAGACAAGGCGGGTTTTGGTGGAGGCAAGAACTGGAAATAAGGGCTGTGGCTGGTGCTCTGGCTGAAGCTAGGCTCTGAGGAAAGGGGCTTTGGGTGCACGGGGAGCCACGGTATGAGAGGAGATAGCCATCTTTGAGCTAGACAGGACAGGCATTTATGGTCCTGGTGCTGGGGATGGAGTTGGGGCGGAGTTGGAAAACAGCACATATTGCTGGGATTTGAAGTCCTGCTTTATGGGGACTGTGGCAGCTTTGGGTAGGCCTGGTGCTGGAGGAAGACCTGAGTTAAAAGACCTAAGATGGACCTGAACTTGATCCTTGATCTTTCCCCAGACTCTGAGGAAACACCAAGGAGCATCTTCTGTGGTGGTGAATTTTGTTCTTGAACTGCATAAAACTAAAGATAAAGCTAAGGGCTGGGGCTACTGAGGAGACTTAAATCAAATGCTAGTTGCCACTCCCATACAGAGATGTTGCAACAGCACTTAACACTCCACAATGGCAGGACCCACAGCAATATTGCCATGTTTAAAGCAGAAAACCAAGCTCTTTGCTCATCCATCCATGAAGACCACAGAGTCTGTCTGGATTCATTTATGCTTCTGTGCCTCAAAAGCAGGAGCAGGAGGATAAGTGCCTGTGGGCCGGGAGGATATTTTTCCATGACGAGACGCACCCGGCAGTGACAGCATTCTGTGGGAAAAGCCGGTGCCTCACCCACATGGCTGCAGTGTGCCGCGCGCCGGCTTCCTTTTCTTTGATCCGTCTCACCTTTGCGCCTGCTCACCTCCTCCAACCATCATCCCTCACTATGTCACCACCACAATTCCTGCTGGTTGTAGCCACACCTCCAGTTTCGTTCCCTCTTTGCCTTTCTGCTTTGCTGCATGCCTGCCTCTCCCTACCTTCCCCCATACCTTGCAACCTCCCTCCCTGCCTCAATCATTTTTTTTATCTCTATTTCTCTGCCCACCAGGTTCCCTTCACTCTCTACCTCCGTTTGCATCCCCCCAATCTACCTCCATGTGCACCAGCTACACTCCACCCTGCCGCTTGTTCTCTCCCTGCCTGCCTGCCTGCCTGCCTCTCTGCATCCTGCTCTTCGTGCATGTCTTTCAACTGGCAAGCCTTGCTTCCTCTCTCTCCCTCTCCTCCTTGCCAGAGCTAATATGACTCATCCAGACTAACATTTAAGAAGCAATCAAGTGCCATCGGAATCCAGAGTGATGCGAGTCCGATAAAATCATACTCAGTTTGAGATAGCAGCAGGGAACCGGCCCTGATCACACACAAAACCACCATGATAGCTGCTGAGATACAACAGACTGAAGCACAGGAGAGTGCCACCCTCCTCTCCACTGTCCAGACCCACCCGCTTCCATGCAACACCTTCTTTTTTTTAAACCATTCTCTGCCACTGAGAATAGCCATGGGTTATTATGAACTACCCAACACCACCCTTTCACACCCTTTAAACGAGTGCACACTTCATAGTACCCTCCATTGACAGCATCCACTTATAAAGCTGGAGGGCTATGATAATCCATTTAGACTCATTTATTCCCATTGTATTCCCCTGAGGCCACTGACATGATGGTGCTGCTCACTCAATCCGTACCCCGCCCTTTTTTTCCTCTCTGTGGAAATTTACTTTCCATTGTCACCCATTTGTGCTCAAGATAACAGAAGTATAAAAGATACTAAGACCCCCTGTTTAAGGCATCAATTAAGAGCACATAGGTTGGCCCCAATTAATAGGAATCATCATTAACAATGGTGGATTATGCTGAGTTCAGTGGAGCTCCTGAATAAATGAGGGAGTGCTTCTGCTTTAATAGCAGAGACAATACAAAATCTATCAAGCGCCTTTCAATAACCTTTCACTTTTTCAAGTGCCTGATCAATATGAGGGAATGCCCAGCTGCCCAGATCGAGTTACAGTCTTGCGCCTCTCCGCAAGTACAGTGTGAGGTCTGAGAGGCATTGTGGCAACATCCATTCATGCGGGATAATCACATTAACTAGGCGTGTCTGGGCTCTGTGGATATAGACTTCTATAAAGACAGGCCAGACCCCGAGTCAAAGGAAATTACACCAACATTTTGTCTAATCCCTCCTCAAGCAACCTGATCTGCCTACAAACCAACAGTCACAAAGTTCAGAGTTGAGATGCAGCATTTTGTCAGATGAAAGAGCAGAGAATATTGATAGAGCAAATCAGAGCAGTTTACCGGTTTGGTTCTTCTTATGCAGCACAGCATAGTTGTAGTTGTTGTATCCTCCCTTTTTCTTCTCTGCTTCTTTCTTCCCTTTTTTCTCCCTTTCACTTCTTCTCTCTCACCCTCTCTCACTCTCGCGCTCTCTCTCTCTCTCTCTCGCTTGCTCGCTCGCTTTCGTGCACACACACACACTCTCTCTCTCTCTTTCTCTCTGGCTGTATCAACAGCTAAGCCGCCCAGTGCATTTACTCATCCCAGTTTGCACACACACGCTCTTCAGTCGGTCTGCCTGGGCGCACCTCTCTCTCTCTTTCTCTCGCTCTTACTCGCAGCCTGACAATGACTACAAGCCCACCCTTTAAACCCCTCCCTTCCCCACGCTCCCACCATCCCTCTCTCCTCCCCTCTTCCCTTCACACTATCCCCTTCCTCCTCCTCCTCCTCCCCTCCCTCCTCCTCCTCTTCTTGCTCATAGTGATGAACCCCCCCACCTCTTTTAGATCAGCGCTCCTCTCTTCTACATCTTCTCACCCAGCCTCCTCCTCCTCCTCCTCCCCCTCCTCTCCTCTTTCAGCCTGGCTCCAGCAAAAACTGCGGCCCCACCCTAAAAAGGCTCTTGCTTAATAACTGACTGGATACCTACAGTTTTTTGCTTTGTTTTTTTTTTTTTTTTCTTTTTGGAAATTATGCTTTATTTTTGTATCTCTCATTACAACCACTACCCCTCTGTTTTATCCCCTCCCCTTCCACACGCTCATTTGGAGGTGCCTTAAAAGAAGAAGAAGATGAGGAGGAAGAAGAAGAAGCAGCTCCCAAATGGAAGTCGCCTCCTCTGATTGCTCAGGCTCCCTCTCATACTGCGTGTTATACACTCTCTGGGTCTCTGATTAGTGTTATGAGCCCGTGAGCTCTGTGTCCAAATTGCCACGGCGATGCCAAAAGCATGTTTTCTGGCACAGCCGGGAGCAGCTCTTGCCAGCAGAGACGTGTGAAAGAGAGCAGTGATGATTGTGCATGCATGCACACACACACACACACACACACACACACACACAGTGCTCTTAGGACACGTCACCCGCACCACCAACCCACCCACCCCCCGCCGATACCCAGCGCTCTCTGTTCTCATGGAAACACCAGCAGATAGACTGGAAGAGCAGAGGAGGAGGAGGAGTGTGTGTGTGTGTGTGTGTGTGTGTGTGTGTGTGTGTGAGAGAGAGAGAGAGAGAGAGAGATGGAGGGAGAGAAAGGGATAGAGGCAGGAGGAGGAAGCAAGAGGGCCGGGTGTGGCAGACAGGCAGGCGAGGCAAACTGCCTCTCTTTCTCTCTCCCTCCCCCTTTTTTTCCCTCCCTGTGTGCCCACATTTGCACACAGTCTGGTTTAATGAGCAGGCACAACGCATGCATTATCCCCACAACTACATTTATTACCATTACCGTACAGTGAGGCTTGCAGGCGCATGCTCATGCAAACACCCACACTCTGTATTTGTCTTTCATAATACACACACACACACACACACACACACACACACACACACACATACACAAACACACTGTGGTGTCAGAAGAGTCCCCACCCCCGCTCTGACACCGGCGCGTACCAGCAGATGCTACAGACACAATGAGGATGGAGGGAGGGATGGAGAACAGGAGGATAGACAGAGAGAGGGGCGGATGGAGGGAAGAGGAGGAGGAAGAGTCTTGAGGGGTTCTGCTCCGCTATTCTTCTCTTTTACAGGATTATTCCACATCCAGTTCACTGAGGGGAAATCATTAACCTGCACCTCTGAGCCACAGCCTTCCCGGTGGTCGCTGCTGCCACACAGACACATCCAGCACCATTACTTGGTTGCACTACATCATCACTATGTGTCATCATGTCCTAAAGCAGGCTGTATGACACAGACACTGTAATAATGCAGGGTTTCTGCTGAGTACGCATGGTCTTTCTCGGCATTGCCCTGCTTTACTTCTATACAGCTATGCACATTCATACAGCTGCCAGATCGCAGTCCCCTATTGGGTCACTTTACTGAAATAACAGCACATAAGTGCCTTGCTTCAGGGAAAAGACAGACTTTCTCTGTCCAGGTATCACAAAGTTGTTTTTGTAAAAGACAATTCTCAAATATGCATGCCAAGGAGGCTTCAAATTTACAAACAAAGGTGAAAAAGTAAAGGAAAAACCTGAATAAATGAGACAAACAATCAAACAATGAGTTTGAAGGTAGGGAAAATGGTGAAATGTCTTTTTTAGTAGAAGATGGCAAAAAATCACTGCCTTTGCTTCTCAGATGGGAAAATGCTGATTCTCTGTGAGTGCAGCTGGTGCGGGAGTCATTAACCATTATATCAAGTTGAACATCTTACCTGAATATCAGACAAAACAAGCAATTTAACATGTCAGCTTGAGCCCTGGAACATTATGATGGGCTCTGTTCACTAGATACTGCCTGCTATAGACCAGGCAATTTATTAACAATATAATCAGCAGATTAGTCGACGGTGAACATAATTGTTAGCTGCAGCAATAGATGCCCACCCAACTGAGCACCAATGAGAGAATTTGGAGGGATGTGTTAGACAGATGTCCATGATCAAAACACCAAATGAGGGGACATCCCTCAGTCAAGTTTGAGAGACTTGGAGTATCTTTCCTAAAGAGCACTGGAGCTCTTCTGGTGGCTCCTGCTGGCCCGACATCTTACATTTGATAGCATAATCATGTATTGTGCTGTTACATCCTATTCACTTAGAGATTTTGATCCAGTGGTATTCGCTTAATTTCAGCAAATGCCATTCCCTGCACATTGCTGAAAAGGCTTACAGCACTGTGTAAACATCAAGTGGCAAATTTCTGAAAATCACATGGGACTACAAGTCCTTTAAGAGAGGCATAAAAACAGCAACACAATCTTAAAACAAAAGATCGGGTTTGTCGAAATGATAAAGAAAAATCCAAACACTCAAATCCCTGACAGCCAAATCAAGCTGAGGCCGAGCCAGTGACGGCTAAAGAAACACAGAGAGTGTGTGGGTTGTTCTTTGAAAACAATTAATCTGTAATTGCAGCAGGCTGGCCAGCAGTTGACTGCAAGCTGACCCAGTGGCTGCTCCTTATCTTGACATCTTAGTATGCTAATCTGTGTCCACTTCTTTGACTGTCCTGTTAAGCAGCTGAATCTGCTGCTGTAGCAACCACAGAGATCAATAATGTCACACTGTCTTGTCACACCGTTATCGAGAAGCTGCCACGGGTCCTGACAAGACTTTACTGCCGGTTGTTAGTGTTTACAATGTCATTTTTGTGATTTCGGCGTGGTTTATTACCAAACATGAAGTCTCAGGAATCGGGCACCCAGTTTGCAGCCTGTTGTCACTTTCCCATTTCACATCACAAGACGCTGTCACATCATCAGCTAATGCAGGGTAATTTGTTTCTCAGTCTACTTGAGTGTGCTTTCTTTCGGAGCAGTGTTAGCTATCCTTATTTTTGTAAACTACATTTAAATATAGCCCACTGTAAGTGTTGCATATCAAGTATTGTGGCACCAAATGTGCTGTCATAGGTGGCAAAAGAACACCCTGGAGAATGGAGCTACAGTGCAGACTACAGTCATTTTATACTGCCATCAATACACTCAAGTTCACATCAAGTTCACATTATTCATTTTGTTCTTGATATCAAGTTCAAAGTTGTTATTATTTATATTATTACATATTATTTTTATGTAGAAGTCTTGTCTAGTGCACCTCCGGGTGCATTCTGTTGCCTGTGGCATTGTACATCATCAGTGCAGTCTGTCCTTTCAGACTGACTGTGCTGAAGCTCCTCATTTGCACTGTGAAAGGTCACTGTATCTGTGAAAGACAATGAGATTCACATGCAATCTACCAACTGCATGTTATCTTGGAACATCAAGATAAAAGCCACATTTACCCATTACAATCAATTAATTGCCCCTTTGAGGACACTGAAAACTGCGGTGCTTTGGATTGTATCAAGTTTTGCTTACAAGAACACGACATACTGTACAGGATGCTAACAAAGGCAGTGCAAACAGCTGCATGCTTGCTGTGGAACACACACACACACACACACACACACACACACACACACACACACACACACACACACACACACACACACACACACACACTACAATAGCATCTAGCTTAAAATATACCGTTTTTAAAACTGAAAACTATATTGCAGATGATTTATTCCTGCTCAGATGCAATGAATGTGAGGCAAGTAGATGCACTTTTTAAATAGTGCGTGATCTTCAAGGGGTGATAAGTAATCTTTAGTGATTCAGACTCTTTTCGTGAGCAAATAATTGCAGGAGCATCAAAGACTTTCAACACAAATCACGTTGTCCTGTAACAGCCTAACTGAAAATATTCCCTGTAGAAGTTAGCTCATTAGTGCAGAGATGAAACTGAAACATCTGCAGAAGAGGAATGAAAATGTTGACACAAAATACTAAGATTACAGTGGTAAGTACCTGAAAGTGTAAAGCTCTGAAGTCACAACTCTGTCTGATGTCTAATGCCCAATCATCTTGTGGTGTTCATGTCATGCTACAGAAAAGAACAGTTACCACAAGCAACCTTTGTGCACTTAACATTACCTGCAGTAACCTGCACTCAAATTGTTTCTCATGCTAGGTGATGAGTGCTATTATGGCTAAGTAGCAATAACCAGTGGCAAGTAGCAATAACCAGTAAGAAAAAAAAAAAAAATCATGAATGGAAGCAGCCAAAATGTCACACATAAGAAAATGATTCACTGTCGGGCAGATTTTATTGAGCATCGTTGGTTAGTTTGATTAGGCCAAATGTCAAAAGGAAGCATCACAGTGAAGCCGTTGCTAGGATGTGTGTGCCTGGCTGGTTAAAGACGACAATGAAACATTTGCCAGTTGAGTGGAAAAGAAGAGAAAAATTGAACACTCAGCTGGCCCTCCAACCAGGAGCACACATCCATGCAGCTTTATTCTTGTACAGTTTTAGTTAATATGAAATGTATGTTCAATATCCTAGATACATAAAATAGATTCAGCCCATTTATCCATTTAAGTCAAGCAACTGCTTCTCCCCTCAAAACCCCCAAATACCCCAGCTGTCTGGATCAATACATCTTCACTGCACCCTCTTGTCTGTTAGGTATTGTGTGCCACACCAGTGTTGATGATCCTGAACCAAGAATTAGACTTCCTGTCCTGTCTGCATTGTTCACAATAGACTTAATGCATTAAACTACAATTGAACCGAAGGCTGATCATTAATCACCCCCGTATTTATTAAGTCATCAGGAAGCAGACCGACTGTCAGTGCATTGCTATGGCTGCAGAAGTATAGCTCATATCTATCCGTACACACAAAGAGAAAAAAAGAAAACATATTAACTGTCAGATGAACATTTATTTCGGCCACAAACAAATTTTAAAATCACTTTTGTGGCTCCCATGCTCTCCTCCCTGTGTACAATCTGAGACAGCAGGAGACAGTGACCCAGAGGATGAAAATCAAAGGTTTTCCCACCAGCCATTATAAAACAAAAGTGGACCAGGTGTCCACTTCTGAGCAGGGACATGACTCCTACATCTGACACAGCTGCTCTCACACAAATGTCACACAGGTGCTCTTCCATGAAGAGACAATTGACTGTGTCAGGCCAAAGAAATTAGAGTTATTTATAGTCTTTTACCTAAATCTTTCCCTCCATATTTTTTAATCATTAACATTGTAAGGTGGCAACTTGCAGTGCAGTGCATTTAGAGATACATGCACAGCCCGGTTAACACAAGTCCACTAATTATGGCTAATGGCTTGTGCGTTCTTGTTATTTACATTGTCAAGCTGGTTATTTCTGTGCCTTGTTCTTGTGTTCATAGCTGTATTTTAGAATTTAAAAAAAGATTAAGAAAGAGGTTCCCAACTTTTCTGGCTTGTGACTTAAAATGGAGCGCTATGCTTACAGGTTGAAGTCGCAATGTGGACTTTAGTTGATAACAGTTCAAAGAGTGAGTTTGTTCTCACATTGTTCTATTTGAAGGATTTTTGGATCCCTGAAGAGCTGCAAGTAGTAAGAATTCCACAAAATAATGTCAGAAATGTATTTTTTAATCAACCCCCCCCAAACAAACTGGTTCATACTGGGAACAACCGAGCAATCTATCACACTCAAGCAATGAGTAGATGTGAGGCACTTTTGGTCATTCAATTTGAATATGATGCTTCTTACCTCAGTAGTAGGCTCACTTATGAGTGCACTCAGTGGACATGAGTATCCTGTGGCGGGGGTGGAGCTGGTTGTAGGTTTAACCACTGCTGGTGGGTCTGGCTTCCTTGGGATGCTGCTCTTCAGTAGAGTTATGTATTTCACCATTAGGATTTGTATTCACATTTCCTTTCCATCAAGACTTCCCCCTATTAACAATACCCAACAGCTGAAATAAATTTGGATAAATAAGGCAAATCTCCAGCATTTCAACTAAGGGAGGATTGGGAACTCCTCCCTGCTAAACCCAGTGGAAGAATTTAGGTTGATAAAACAAATGTTTCACACAAACTCTGGCTTATTGGAGCGTTTAGACAAAGAAATGCTCACTAGGTCTACATTAGAATTGTAAATTTGTACATCTTACAGTAATGATACTATATCCCTTCAGTTTGGGGACTGCAAAATCTGACTGACCCCCCCTCCCCATCAACATTTGTCCAGAAAAATTGAGTCCAGGCAGTCAGCTGCATATTTTCTTTCTTCAATCAATTTTTAATTTTTTTCTGCCTGACATGAGTAAGCTGTTGCCATGGTAGTTCAGATGAAGCAGGAATGATAATTGTTCCACCATAGCAGTGTGTGAATTATTAAAACCTAGAGGGCATGAATGAGCTGAATGGGAAATAGAAAAGAACTGAGACAGAATGAGGACTTATTGTTTTTTGTGTGTTTCATTGGTGGGTTCTTATTAGGTCTTTTTATGACTCTCGAGTCCCACGACTGCGTACATGAAACAGATGCTGCTGCAATTTGAGAGTGAATCTCTCAGACTTCAGTCTGTCCTTTGAGTTTTTGAAGGAATATTCAACAACATCCATGAATAGTGCAACAGACCAAACAAAGAGCAGAAAGCAGAGAAAATGGTGGCTGCATGGCATCAGCCAACAAATTATCTCTGTTTGCAAACAAAGATGCATCTGTTTAATGAAAAACACATTTTCATTAACTTGCTGGGAGCATCTTTTAATGAAGTCATGCTCATCTCCAAAAAAAAAGAAGAATCTACTCTTGAACTACTTATTTAGGCAAAAATGTTGCAAAAGATTTAAAAAAGGAAAGCTGTGCATACAAAACCAAGACTCGTTCCTGTCATACCACACAAAATGACCACATACAAACTCACACATCCCCAAACTATGCTGAGTAGTAAGGTAACATACACACTTTATGTGGAAATCTTGATATGGTAGTAATGTACAGACACTTTGCTGCACACACAACATATTGTACACATAGTACTCAGTGGTCACAGGTGACATTTGAAATCAAATCATTTATTTTCTTTCCAAATATTAAGGATTTAACAGAAATGTTCCATTACACCTTGACAGAAACATACAGACGATGCGGCACACGCAATAAATTAGACAAAACATATCTATCTCCTTCACAATAAGCAGGTAACAAACATAAATCATCAAGATATAAAAATACACATAGTGCTTAGCTGGTACCTAACAGAATGATACCGGCTGCTTACCTGTGCAGAGACTGAACAACGAATCACAACTCATCAAGACCACAAGTTCTAAAACTTAGGAATTAAGGCCTCTGCTGTTTCACAGCTCACTGGTATGAACACAGTGGACTGGCTCGTGACAGGTCTTGGGAAATTTAGGAGCTTGTAGACAAAAGGTGAATCATATTATTGACACATTTAATAGTGTAAATATAATGCTGAAGATGCATAATTCAGACTGTCTTAAGACAAAGGGGTTACCACAAAAAGTAAACATCAACAGAGTGACTGGGTAAGTGGTTGACTGTGGCAAAGATGACAAGAGTCCAGCATTAATTGCCATTCAGTACCTCCCATGTGTAAGGCACCTGTAGGTCTAGATGTTGTAGTTACATCTCCCAACCAGCAGGGTTCTCTAGCACTGAGACTCAGCATAGCCGTCATGCAAAGAAGGTCTCCGCTTTAGGTTGTGATACTCATCTTCATCCTCTGACTCCTGGACAGACCAGAAAACAAGCCAGTCAGATGAAGACAGACACACACACGCACGCACGCACGCATATACAGTAGACCCAAATACAAAACAACTACATCAGAAAAATCAATGTTTCATAAACCCTCAAGTCCTGTTGTCAGACATAGAGATCATGCAAAATTCAACGTGAAACAGATCTGGCAGACATGTCTCATTAAGTTATTTATGGGTTGGAAGAAATGTGTGATATAATGAATGTTGTGTACCGTACCATCAGATATAGGTCACAGCACGAGGCCCTCTTTACTCTGTCCCCTGGTGGGTGGATGCTATACTCCTCTCTGACGAACGCAGAATGGACAGTTAAGATGGTAAGTAATGACAATAATCACACTTACAATTACCATGAAAAAGCCTGCTTGTAACAGTTTGACACTGTGCTTACATGCCCTCAACATAGGCTCATTATTTTTGATTGACCCAGCCCTGGAAAACCAGCTGTGACTAGCATCATTATCATCACTACCATCTGACATCAGACGCAACTCCAGCCATCGCAGAGGTCAGTGATATATGTGTTCAATAACTTAGTATGGCTCTCGAAGGATGTTATAGAAATTAAAATGGCCCTTAATAGGAAAGAAGTTCCCCACACCTGTATTAAAAGAACATTTCAACAATTTGGAAAACACGCTAATTCACTCTCTTGCCGAGCATTCGATGAGAAGATTGATACCACTCTCATGTTCATCCACATTAAGCTGGAGCCAGCAGCCAGTTAGCCTAGCTTAGCAAAAAGACTGGAAATGGGGGGGGGGGCTTGCCTGGACCAGTATGAGAGTAACAAATCCACTTTCCAGTCACTCTAAAGATCACAAATGAATATGTTGTATCAGAAAAGGACAATTTGTGTTGTCACAGGCTGTTATGTATATGACTCTTTCCTGACTCTTTATGCAAGCTAAGCTAAAAGGCTGCTGGCTCCAGCTTTATATTTCAATAATGAGAAATCTTTTAATTTAAATCTATAAAATAAGCATGTGTCCCAAAAAGTTTGTTAAAACAGGATTAAAAATGTGCTGTTTCCTGCTGGAAGAAGATACCTGAGTGCAGTTCACAGTAAACAGGTCAACTCATTGTGGTTTTGAGAACTCCAAGTAAAGAGAATGAAGAAAAGAGCTGCAGGTAAATCTGGAGATTACATTATAACTACATAAAGAAAACAAAAATAAAGGGCCTAAAATGAACTTGGATCTGTTTGATATGTATCAGAGAGCAGCACTAGCTTGTTTAACATTTATATTCTGGTATTTCATCAGAGCAAATACGAGCTCCTGTGTGACTTCAAATCACAGCACAGTAAAGCAGCCTGAAGACCAGCTAATTGCAGGCTTTAGTACTGCGCTCCTCACTGTTTCATAGCACCTTTCTACAGCAAGCACACCAACTGAAATCCAGCATTCAGCTCAAACTTAAATTCTTATAACCATCACAGCACATTTATAACCATCAAAGCCTGCGATGACTATCATTACCCCCCGGAGACCCACAGCAGTGATTGGTTGAATAAATCTACTCACCCTTCTGTGACCTCTATGGGCGATCTGTAGGACTTCGATTGGCTGCGCAGTTTCTTGGGACAGAGCATCCGTCCAATCAGAACGAGGGTGATGACAGCGGAGGGGAGGAGGACAAAAGCGAGGAGGACCGCAACATCGGAGAAGCGAATGCTGGGTGCTGGGGAGGAGGATGTGAGGTCATTTGACACACATTAGCAAGCCGTTTATGACCACGCACACACATGACGCCATACCATACTCACTTACAGAAGCTTAAACTACACAGACATATACGCAATATACAGCACATGCAGCAGTTCTGTGTGTGTAGGTAAATATGTGGCAGTAGATGCTTCAGATTCAGTTTGCAGGCTTGGCAGAAACACCCAGCCAAAGCACAAATCTGCCACGTTATCCTTCAGTTCTCTAGGAGACATCTCTGCGACATGGTCTGGAAGATGTCTAAACACTTTGAAAACTTGAAGGAAAGAAATGTACCCCTTGAGGAGGATCTTACTCCGGATGATAATGAAAAACAGAACCGACGGTGACCAGTAATTCAGCAGGCCCATCAGGAGAGGAAGATCACTTACTTTGTTGAAGGGAGAGTGTATGTGGATAACAAGACTGATCTGATGGCCGCATTCAGCTTGGAGGATGAGTTCTGCTTTCTGCAAATAAACAGCTGTCAGATTACAGTGACAGCTGTTCAGCTTAATAAGAGCTTCACAGTTAATGCTCAGAAGGCATTTTTTCTTTCTGCAAAAAACTCAGATGCAGACTTTTGTCTGACCCACGACCTGTCACATGGAAGTCAGTGCTGTGACAGTCCACAAAGCCATCCTATTGGTTTTGAAATATCATCTAATAGAGTAAATAAAAGGATTCCTGCTTGGTGGAAGCTCAATAATTCACTCTTACTTAATGAATCTCTAAATTTTATTAGCAAAAACAAGATAACGGAGCATCTGGAAAATGGCACAAAGTGAGAGGGCCTATGGGAAATCCTGGGAGCCTTTAAAATTTGAGTTGAGGAATTTTTTTATTGAAACAGGTGAAAATATTAAGAAAGATAAGAAAAACATTTTTGATTGCTGAATTAGTTTCCTTATCTATTCTATGTTGAATATATGTCTGAGATCCAAAGAACACAATTACAAACTGCAACTGAAACTAGATCATTTATATGTTAGCAAAGCCAAAGGAGAGTTTATACTTGCCAGGGCTAAGTGGATCGAAGAGGAGGAACACAACTCCAGCTATTTCTTCAAGCTAGGCAGAGCTTAGAACAAAAATGGCATGACAAGATTTTCCCTAAATGGGAAGTTCCCAAATCCCCGGGAATAGATGGGTTGACTTGTGAATTTTCCTAAATGTCAGCAGAGCTTGCTCCCTTATTGTCTGAGCATCAACAATGAAGAACTCCCTCCTTCACTATCGCGAGGTTTATTTACTCTAATCCCAAAGCCCCAGAAAGATATGTTAATGTTGGATAATTGGCATCTCATCTCATTGCTAAACACTGATTAGAAAATCATTGCATTATGTCTAACTAGTAAATTAAAGAAAGTCCTAGATTACATTATTGATGAATCCCAAAATGGCTCTATGTCTGGTAGATACATAATTTATAATAGAAGACTCAGACTTGATGTTTTATACTGTTCAGATTCATTCTTTTTCTAGATTTTCACAAGGTTTTTGGCTGCAATGAGCATGAATTTATGTATAAAGCTCTTGATTTGTTTGGCTTTGGAGAATATTTGGAAAAATCAATATGCACCTTATGCTTTTGGGACTAGTTCAATTAAACTGCCCCATGGAGCTATGAAGAGATTTAGAGCGGAACAGGGGATCCATCAGGGCTGTCCCTTTAACTCCCCATGCAAATTCTGGCCAATTAATTTTTAAAAAGTAGCTTAAAAGATATTTCAGTGGCAGAAAATATAATGTCTCCTAGTCAACTGATGGATCTCAAAGTGGTATTTCGGTTAAAGTATCCAAGTGTGAGTTGCTTTCCATTAAAGCCTTCAGTGACTTCAAAATGCCGGGGATTCCTGTGTAATCTAAAGTTAAATAACTTGACGTTATCATCATTAAATACCAAATTTCAAACACATGTGAAAACTGCAATCCACAGAGCCTGTTGTAACTTTCAATAGAGGGAATGTTAGCCATAAGACACAATTAGTGCAGCAGGTTTTACTAACTAGTATCATAATGCTTTTTATTGACCGTGACCGGATACTCTGATTTGTTTGTTCTCTGCTGGCAGAGCTGAATCATTAAGGGGAGTTAGACACCTGATCACAAGAGCAGCAGCCAGCCTCCCTCTCCTTGACGATACCGCTGACCTTGGAAAATCAATTCAGTGTATTTCCAAACATGTGAACTGTCTTTAAAGAAGCGCTGTCATCATTTATCTTAGAGCTGTTCAATGATTCTCAGTCTGCCTTAAGTTTAGGTCAAAACCGTTTTGACCAGTCAAAAGAAGCTAACTTAGATCTGATGACTGCACTACATCCCTCCCTCCACCCAGCTACAGTCTCCTGACAGAGGAGGCAGGCTAATATGTGTGAGCCAGTATAGCTAAAATGACAGCCTTACACATAAACAGATGTTTGGATTAGGCTGTTATCTAAGGAAAAATGTGTCTGGCAGTGGAAAATTAAACTTCTTCCTCTCTGCCCTGTCTCTGCATGTATACAGAGTATTACTGTGAGAAAAACCAAATCCAGACATCTAAGGTGAAATGAGGACACACACTGTTAAAAGAAATCATACATGTTCGAGAGGATCAATATGGATATGGATCAGGGTGGGATGAGTTCAAGCGTGCAGATACGGGCCCTGCTGGGCTACTTTTGCATGTGTGTATTCGGACCGTCTTACCCTTTGGCGTGACAGTGAGTACAGTGTGTGAAGTCGGGGACCCGTGGACATCAGGAGGATTTCTGACTGAGCATGTGTAGGTCCCGTTATCGTTCAGTGTGGCGTTAATCAGAGAGATGGAGGCATCCCCGCGCGCCGGGGTTCCCTGCCACCGGATTCGCCCAGTGAACTGACCGTCAAGAGGAGGGAACGCCCGTGAGGAGAAGTGGAAAAACTGGATGGGAGTGAGAGAGGGTGAAAAAAAATCTGTTATTTGTATGAAACAGATGGGTGCGGTCAAATGAACAAGGATGTGACAGGTTCATGTACAGTGATGTATTGTGCATTTCATATCCACTTTGTGAGACATGTATGGTCCTGTCACCAGGAGAGCAACACCTAACTCAATGATCAGTTTTCTTATACAGACAGCATATATAACCCTGATTCCAAAAAAACTGGGACGCTGCATAAAGTGTAAATAAAACAGAATCTGATAAGAATCATCATTTCTACATCAATCTTATTTTCAAGGGAGAAGTGTCTGGAGCAACAGGTGGTGGGACAGATGGCAGTGGGACTTTCTCTTTTGGCAATATTGTCAACAGCAGAGTGAAGAGGGCTGCCTGTTTAATCTTAGAAACATGAATAAAGATCTCATCAAGGATAAGGCAAAGAAATGCACAAGTGTGCATGAGAGAGAGAGTATTTGAAGTACAGATGCCTCAGAAACTGAATTTTTACATCTTAGTTTAACACTGACCACCTAAGTTTGTTTTCAGCGACAAACTCCATCTCGTCATTAACTCCCACGTCAGGCTGACCCTGACCTCTGCAAAGCACGACATCCAGTATGAGTGTGTTGTTGTGTATGTGGGCGGAGAAGGGGGGATGAAAATGTACAAATACTACAGGATGTGCTTTTCACAGAGTAAACTAAGAGTGTGGAGTTTGTGTTTTAATAAGTTTCATGACGCCCTGGTTAGTCACCAAAAAAAAACACTGAATGTAAAAACACATTAACACAAATAGGAAAATAACAAGTGCTTTGATGGAGGGTTGATCGTGGATATGTCTGCTTTCATCTTTTCTCTGTTGGTCTTAGACACTGTTTGCTGCTGATTGACTCTCTGTTCATGTGATAAAGTAAGTGAAAAACCCAAACATTTTGCTTAATCCATTCATACGCTGGTATGAATGGATGCATCTGGACCGCAGAACTTAAAGTCTGCCCAACATACTGCAACACACACAAACAGTGCAGTAAGACTTTGTTCGGTACAGTGAGAATGAAAAGGTACAATTTCAGCTAATCAGAAAAGAAACTGTTACAGTAAGATAAATAAATACAATTAGTGGACTGACACGTAATATGAGCAGCTGGTCATTACTGTTCTGCTCTACGTCTTGTACTGAGCTAGCTGAGTCAGATAAGAACCATGAAGACATCAAGAGGCTTTTAGATTATTTGAGGGATAAGATCAGAGCTGCGTGGCCTTCATCTGTACTCTCAAAAGCACAGCAGAAAAGAGCTATTGATTTCTTCTTAAAACAACATGGATGTTTTTGCATCCAGCCAATTCGTGCTGCTCCTTTCATGTCACAACTAAAAGGGCCCTATTTTCATTGTGCAATTGCAACAACAAGCGCAAAGCTGTATGTCTCTGTACGGGCTCCCAGACTGCGTGGGTGTCTGCAAGCGAACCTGCTATTTTGGTTCAGGTACGTGCAGTAGCTCAAAGTGCAAAAGGGCTGGGTGGAGGTGAATATAGATTGGAGCGTGTAGTGATTGATAAATTCACTGTAGTGAAGTCAGCCGATGTCTGGGTGTGAAATACCACCCAGACGGGCAAAGGTCAGGAAAACGATTGAAGCGCTGCCTGCACTGGTTGTTGTGCTGCCACTAAAACAGGCCCAAAGTGTTCTAAAAAGGCTGCTCTAGTGGGTAGCAGACATCAGTTTATAGTCACTCCACAATAAGTGTCCTTGATGTTCACAACCACGAGCAGCCGACGGAATGTCAGTGCCGTTCAGGACGCCCCACTAAATAATCCTACTCTATAACTAATGTAGAGCGCTTTGTAACAAACCTAAGTGAGCAGAGAAGATGAGCCTCTTTCAGATATCATCCTAATTCTAAAAAAAAAAATATTCTAGTGGCTCTTTGCAAAGAAATTCCTCTGAAATGTTTTCATAGCTTTGGTAAATATTAATAAAGATCTAAAATTAAATCAAATTCATAAGGTTCCCTGTAAAACTGAATAGAAAAATGTATCATTTATGATATATGGTATATAAGTATCTAAAATATGAAATATATGCATGGTGAAAATAATAAATAAATCAATAAAACTAAAGACCATGAAAACTCTATATATGAGCAAATATCTGTATATGAAAATATGAAGAAAAATAAACAGACTTCCAGCTTTACAATGTGTCAAATCTGTAATCTGTGCTTGTATGACCAGAGGCAAACAAAAAGGAAAAAAGCAAACACAGAACCACTGGAACAATCACTGCACTGATACAGTTTTATGGTTTTACAAGTGTGTCTACCAGCAGCATTTTCTAAGAGGCAGACAGACATAAACCGAGACACCTCCCTGTATTTATTCATCCAGGGGCTAATCATTTGAGGACTTGGCAGAGCTCAGCCTACAGGACAGCAGCTTGAATCACTGACCACACCGTCTCAGTCTGGAAACAAGCATTCAGCCCAACGATCCTTTTAAACTCATGAGAAAAGCTGCAACACAGCCAAGAAAGTTGGACTGTTTTCCCCACGGGGACACCTATTCTATAAATCTATTTGATAATTTAGACAAAAGCTTCCACCGACTTGACAAACGGAAAACTAGTGCTTAACTGAAGTTTTAAATCACCATAATAGATCTATTTTTAGAATTATTCAGCAGAATTCAATTGGCAAATCCTCCAATTACCATCACCTCCCACTGATATTTGATTGAACATTCAGCCTCTCTTCTCCAATCTGCAAAATTAATTCTCATCAGGACTGAGGTAATTATGCAAGCCACTGAAGCACTGCAGCAATTCAGATTGACACTAAAGCTTTGGCTGCAAAATCATATTTTCTGATGGAGCTTTTCACATGCTTATTCATGGCCTTTCCCAGTGTGATATACGACCGGGGACACACAGGCCAATAAAGCAGCCAAAACTGCTAATGAAATTGGATGGAAAGTAAATGAAGACTTAGAAATAGAAATTAGAAACTTCCAGACTCAGTTCCATCTATAGGCTGTATCAAGAAACTGCCAGACATAATTCATCTGGGATAAAGAGAACAAAGTAGTAGGGCTAGGTTGCAAGAAATACAAGCACTATGTGACTGAGGACACACCCAATACCTATGTGCTTTGTGAGGTAATACCAAGCTATCTGCTGACACACACTTGCATACACCCTCTAACACCCACCACGTCCTTCTTCTCCTCCTCCCCCTGCACACTTTGAGACAACTGCATCTTAATGACTAAACCAACAGCACTCCGTATCAGCAGAGCCACAAAGCATTAGTCTCCACTTAACTCTGAGTGCTCCTATAGGAAATGATAGCATATAGGGTTGCAGCTACCACACTATAGATTCCCATGGTCCAAATGCAATTACACAGAACCACACTTGATGGGTATCTTCAAGTACAAATGGAGCTGCTTAAATCATGCGGTGGATTTTTAGTGGACTGGTCACTGAAACTGAACCCAAAGTGTGTGGGGTTAGAGGACTGAGTGCAGTTATGGGTGGGGATGGATACATCTGAACGCATTTCAAACAAGACCACGAAAGCACCACATAGGAAGGGGTATTACAGCAGCTGACCAGCCAGGGTTTCCAGCAGAGGCCCCCGCTCAAAAGGCACACAGGCTGGGCTGTGTTGATAAATCAGATGTACAGGTACACACAGCATCTGCATTAAAACTGAGACTGACAGGGTGAAGTTGGACATGTAGGTTCAGAAATGAAGAGAAGCTGGTCAAAAATGCAAATAAAGCAACCACATATTCAAACAAGTCATGTTTGTACAGAGTGGCCAATGGGAGTCACATACCTGTACCTGTGTGAGGCCTTGACATTATCTTCCGAATTAAATGGAAAAAACTCGGCGCCTGAAGTTCTTAATTTATTATATCATTTAAAACGCATTAGGGCTGCAATTAACTATGGTTTTAACCATTGAGCAATATGCTGTTTCTTTTCTCGGTTAATCAACCAATCATTCACTCTATAAAATGTCAGAAAATGTTTGTTCACCCTCACAAGTTTTAACTATTAACACTGGGTTCAAATTTATACAATGTAAGTGATCCAATGTAAGGACCACCTCTATTACCCTATTTTAGTTCAGTCCAAAGTCCCAGACCAGTGCATTAAATGCAAAGATAAAGAGATAGAGGGACACTTAAAGGTAAAGGCATATTATATAAGTGTTCATGGGAATTGGAAGTGGTATTTTGTGTTTTGTCACATCGTTAAATTACTTCCTTTTGTGCCTCGCGTTATGTTTAGTTGGAATTTTCCCAACTGTGTGTAACTTAAGGCGTAAGAAGAAAAGTTATATATCTGAGGAACAAAGTTTTATCTAATGTATGAATTATATTACATATTTGGTATAATTTCTTGCCTTTGCTTTTCTTTAATGTAACATATGTATATATATATATGTTATGCAGAATGTTTTGCCCACATTTCATTGAACTTGATAGGAACAACATTTGGAATGGACTGCGGCTTCAACTGAACTAAAACATGCATGTTCGTTTTCACATTCGTTGCACCAGTATCCATAACAGTGCCTTGCTCTCAAAGTAATTCTGATAAATGTATACTCACTGTCTGTGGCGGCCCTCCACTCTGGGGCCTGTAAGACCAGTCGACAGTCATCTTACTGGTCGGCCTACTGCTGGAAGTGAAAGTGCAGGACAATGTGACGGCGTCCCCTTTAGAGGCATGGAGCTCAGCTGGAGTCGTCACTGTGATGGAGGAGACTAGGGAAGGGGCTGCAGGTGAAATGGCAGAAAGAAGCAGGAGGAAAGCAGATGAGTTACAAAGGGCCGGGGTGAAAGAGAAACGGGAGTGGAAAGTAAACAAAGAGAAGGGAGGACACATTGTAAGTGACATTTGCTACAAGGAAGAGAGAAAATAAAAACTCGAGCATCTACAGCTATGCCCACACTGTGGTGGCAGGCATGAAAGCAGCAGCACAGCCAATCCCCTCAGGTAGGCACTGAACTAAGAGACATCCTAATACAACTTTTTCACCAGCCTCTGGTTGTATTTGACTTGCTACACATCTGTCTGACAGGGGCCTTCAACAGCCGGTAGAGCTATGCCCCTGTGTCTCCAGATGTTGTTTCATTGTTACAACATCTGCAACAAATGATTGTTTGGAGCTCGCTCGACTGTACCCACGACCAAGAGCTGAACGCTGACAGCTTCTTTGAGAGAGAACCTTGAAATATTCAGTGACATTGAGGCATTAATGAGGCCTTTTGATTAATAAATGTTGGGCTCAGTTGATTTTCATAATGACTCTGGAGAGGTGTAGAGGCCAAGCATGCCAGGGCAGCTGGTCGAGGACAATGTCCACAAATTGACAAGGGAATGAATTCACCTCGCCCCCCCTCCCTTCACAATCCATTGTAATGGCAGGATTTACACCAACCAGAGTGCAATTATTGGACACATATCACTTATTCAGGCATTGATCTCTTAGTTCAGTTGAACCTATGGAAACAGAACAGTCTACAGCCATGCTTACAGCTCTGTGAGGCTGCACTTAGACACAGCTGTGCTTCGAGCTAAATGCTAACATCAACATGTTGCCATGCTCACAGTAACAATTTACCCTCATGGGACATGAGGATAAATTCTACTGAATTTGGACTGAGGACTGAAACTGGTGGATTCACTCACACCGCCACCCATAGAGCGAAAGCACTTGCTAAAAACAAAAGGTGTGACCATAAAACATCACTGGAAAACTGGCTATATTTGCATGTCAGCACCTGATTCGTAACACAAACGCACAGCTTGTGTTTGAGGCTAAATGAAACAGTCCTCCATTTCAAAGCAAAGTCCTCAAACTGCCTGCATATCTGATCTCAGGCCGACACCACTGGTTCCATCTTAGACCCCGAAAGCCTTGATAAGGACAAAGTTTATGTTACAATAAAGACTGTAAGAGATACAGCATCATCCAATCAGCCAGATTCATCTACAAAGACGGCAGGGTGAGCGAGTCGACAACGTGAACAAAGCTATCTCTTCATAAAAGAGGAAATCAAGCAGAGGAGCCTTGAAAGCTGAACTGCTCTTGAACTTGAAGTCATGATAGTAATTGGTGGTGGGATAGGAAAGTTGGCGGCTCATCAGTAGCCATGATGACACTTACTTCCTACAAGACATCTTACAGAGAAAAAAGTAACTGTCTAAAAAAACTAAATGGGAAGACAATATGATTATTGTGACAGTTGTGTCCCGATGTGACCCTGACAGGAAAAACTGGCTGCATTCGTACATCCTGATAGACACTGCACTGGAAACAAATACAAGACAGTGTTTATCACAAAAAGACAAACCATAATGTCACAAAGCTGCTCCCTCACTTTCATGTCGCCTGTGTCCTGACTAAGCCGGCAATACACAGTAGCCATTGCTGCATGCAACTCCCATCTTCATGTCTTCAATCACAGGTCAGACGCTTTCAGAGAGAGGAAAACATCTGCCCACAGTTCACAGCCATGTTTGTAATGGACTTGGCAAAAAGTCAGTGCTCTTAACTGACTGCATACCAGCTGTCAGAGGCCCTCAGAGGCTGGCTGAGTACACAGGCCTGTCTCTGTCACCGTTTCTACTTGGACTCCTCCGCACAACATTCAATCATAAGGCTTCACTGACGGTTCTATGAAATAAAACGGGGTGTAGTTTGCCACATGTTCTTAATCATGTGTTCTTTATACTGTATGCTAAAACATAAAAGCTGTTTGCACCGTGTCTCTCTCTCAAGGAGGGGTATTTGATTAATCAGCTAAAAATAAAACCTGGGCCGTCTTGTCATGGCGGCTGACAGCGTTCACAGAGCTGTGGAACTACTCTTCTGTCTTTTCTTGGACTTGTGTACCTTGTGACCGCGGAAATAAAACGCGGACAATGAAAATGAATTTAAATTAAAAGAAAATTGAAATAAATCTGTTATGTTATGTTATGTTATCGGAAAAACAGCTCGGCGGCTGCGGGCGGTGGTCCCAGCCTGGTGCCCACAGTACGCCCGCTGTAGCCGAACGGGGCGGCGTGAGAGCGCAGCTAGGGCCTGTTTACTCACCGAGAAGTCCGAACCAGAGCGGCAGCAGCACGGCGTTCAGAGCGGGACTCCCTCGGCGCTGTCGACGCATTGTAAGATGTGAAAACTGGTTCACTCGCATGACGCTGAGGAAAAAAAAAAAAACTCAAAGTTGCATCAAAGTTTCGGTAAAATTCCGTCCATGGTCTGTGTAGCTGTGAGTCAGTGTCTCCGTTGCGCAGGCAGCGGACCGTCCTACCTGACAAACAGGTGTATCAGGAAGTGGAGCTGCTTGATCACTGAGCGTAAAACAACTTGGAAGATTAAATGAAGTGAAACACCACGAAGACTGATAAAAACATGTTTTACCATATCAAATATGGTGTTCGTAGTGACTTAACAGGGTGTTTGTAATTCAGCTCAAAATCTGCGTGTTTATGCCCCGAAACTACTTCAATATCCTGCTGTGAGAGAGGTCTGCGCAGGAGAGAGGCGACCGTCTACAAAAATGGTCAAATCCTTAAAATGCACTGTAGTGTCATGATAAAATACCTTTGTGGAATATCCCAGCCAAATGTCACTGCAGGAAGACCAGATGAACAGGTCATATGAGTGGAAGTCCTGAAGGAGCCACAGGGGAAATCTGTAGTAATAGTAGTAATACAAAGCCTGCCAGGCTGTTTCAGGTCACTCCAGCTTAATCAATGTGATTGACATTTTCAAGAGCTTTGTATTTACTGCTCACGTAATAATAATAATAATCATAATAATCATAATCATAATCATAATAATGCTGATAAAAAATAATACAGGCAATAATAAATATAACAGAATAGTTCTTTTCAGAATAAAATAGCTGAAGATAGTGCCAGCTGGCAGTTTAACTTACAGATAGTGATGATGATCATAAGTGTGAGGCTGCATTTGTAAAACAGGCATGTGCTGAGCAGTCAAAATGAAAGCATATTAAAATATAACACAGTCTCTTTGCACATCTTCATCCCCTCATATGACCCTTCTCAGCGGAGGCCTGAGGAGCAGTCCTTGCCTTATCTCCCCAGCCAGCTCCTGTGTAAAACCACAGATGCTGCAGTGGGACTTCCCTGCTATTTCTAGACACATTTCTCCACTATCCCTGTCCCCAATCTCCTGTCTTTACTGTTGTAATTATCTCTAATGGGAGAAGATATTTGTTTTTTTTAGCCTTTGCTAGTTCAGCTTCACTCTGGTGTAATGCTTTATCTCTCCACTACATGTTTATGCAGAGTCCTTTTGAAGTTTATTTATGCTTTTATTTGGTCCAGATTGTCAGTTCCATCCTTAGATCCATCTGGTCTGCCAGGAGCGCTTCCTCTGTTCTGACAACAGAGATGCTGTAGTCATGTTGCATAACCTCATTTCATTTCATGACACATCAGAGGATATCAAATGAGAGCGGCATCTTCTGTTCCTCGGGGCCTTTCTCCATCAAATACAATGTGAACACATCAGCTGTGTGCCATAATCTGATTCAGTGTTTGACAGAATTACAGCATATATACAGTAGCTTTCAGTAGATGAGTTATTTGGAGTTAGATACATAACGGCAAGGTGCCAATGGGGAAAAAAAAACAAAACATTTTCTAAGCAAACAATTCCCTGTGAACACTAAAAAAAGTTAATTGTATAGAAACTAATTTGATGTAGAGTTAATCAGTTTTAGGGAAATGCTTATTCCTCATGTTAAACATTGCAACATGTCTTGATTAAAATGAAAAAGCAGCCATGCCTAGAGGCTTTCTAATATGGGACTGTGAAAAGGAGGGATGTCATACATACATAAAAATGACTCCATGTGATTCACTGTAAAACTAACTTCTAATTTACTGTAGACCATATGAGATTTATTCCTGTTAGATGGGCCAGGACAGTGAGATTCAGGTATAATAAAGATGAAATGTGGGTAAAATTTCCTCTCTCGAAGCAATGTTTTATCACTGTTTACCATTTAACAGAGATCCGGCAATTCTCCATAGACAGGCCAGGCATGTGCACGCGCTCAGCATCNGTGTGTGTGTGTGTGTGTGTGTGTGTGTGTGTGTGTGTGTGTGTGTGTGTGTGTGTGTGTGTGTGTGTGTGAAGAATTTTGTGCTCCTCCACATTGCTGTGCCAGGTACAACCCATCCTGAGGTTTAGAAGGCAGAAACCGAGGGAGAGTGAGGAGAAAGACCTATAATTTCCTCTTTGGTAAAGACTGCACACATTTCCAGTCTTTTATCAAACAAAAGCCCACAAATTCTTTACAGAAGTGATTTCCGTGAATTGCTTTGTAAATGAGTCACGAACAAGGAATGGTTGAGAGCGCCTTTCCCAGATGTTTGGTTCACATTACCTGCTATCATCATGTGGATGGAACAGAGGCAGATAGATGTTGACACATGTTGGGAATGTTTCTTTTATTTCCCTTCTATCCTTCAATATACTTTCCTCCATTACGCCTTTTGGCAACCACGAGTGAACGTGTGTGAACTTGCTGCACACGGATGTTATTCTGTTCGTCTGGGTGGCGAGAGTGATGGCAGTGATGATAGTATAGTAACAGTCATACTCTTCACTCTAAATGCAAAGTGCTCAGTGTGTTACATGCCGAATGCTGCCGCTGGAGAAAAGAAGAACATGCTCATTTCCACACCTACAGCTGATTAGTGAATTGGCAGGATTATTTGGAGGCCAGTGTCTGAGCTCTGCAAGAGTAATTAACAGAAGCTTTGGAGATTATCTCGAGACTTCACTGTTGTTTTATCAGTTCAACACTAGCAGCCTTTCTCTAGAACAAAACGTAATTATTTAGCTTGGATAAATAGACTCTGTCTCCCTCCCACCCTCTCTCTCTTTTTAGTGTTCGTCAACCCCACTCTACACCAAATAACACACTCATGCTGTCAGTCAGTAACTAAAGCTGGCAGCACAGGGATAGACTTTGATCAAGGCAAACAAATAGGCACACAAAGATATAAAGTAACATGTTCGTAGACATGAACAACCTCATTCAACAAACAAGCAAAGCCAGACTGATGTCAGAGATAGGCATAAGCATACAGTACCAGACCTAACAGATTAAACAACAATTCACTCTGCTTACATGTAAACAAGTGAAGAGCTCTGGAGGTAGTGCATTAAAGATAATGATGCATAATAAATGCTATATAACAGGATTCTTCTCGTGCATAATAGTTCGGGTCCATCAGATCTTGCCAAGTCGTGTGTGATTGTTTCATGAGCCAACTGGTGTCTGCCCAGATCACCACATTTAAGTGACACAATGTGCTAAAGATTTGAAGGCATTTTTATTAGAACATCTTTTTTATAAAAGCTCTATAACAAACACATACAGTGACATTTTAAACAACAAGGTGAAATACTTCTGGCTTTATCTAAAAAAAAAAAAAAAATTGAAAAAATAAAAATCTATAATCATATTGCTCAGTATTACATCAAGAAGTACAAAATTCATTCATAAAAAGGAGGAAAGACAGGTATTGCAATCACTTGTTAGTAGACATGATGCATTCACAGATGCATCGAGAGAAAACAGGCTCTCAGGGACATGTTGCAATCAAGAGGTTTTCAGATCTGACTGCGCTCCCAGAATACACAGGACAGGTGTGGACGTGTAGCTGCTCCCTAACTGATCAAGTATTTGGCCTTCAGACATAATGACGACAACATCACATTTATGGTTGTTTATCCAGGTAATCTGATGCCCCTCAGTCTACAGTTGGGGATAAAACAGCTTTTAAGTGTTCTGACACTAGGTATTATGATGTTGTGCACAGCTGACTGAAATGCAAGACCTACATAATCCCAAATGGCTTTGAATTCAAAATCTAAAACATGAAAGATGATCCTACAGAGTCAAAATGATTTGGTCCTTAAAGTCAACCAGAGAGTGGTTTACAAAAGTGAGGCACCCTCAACAAAGTATATCTTTTATTATGGCTCATCATGGCAGAAAACACCTTCCTCATTCTGACTGCTTTCAGTTGCATGCTGCAGCTGATTTTGGTATCAACTCCACGCACTTAACAAGATTCACATCTAAAGAAATAGACAGTTATTATATATAACAGGACGTGGCCCTTTTTCCCTCCTTGATGATGGCCGGACCAGCTTCAGGATTCCAGGGCCTCTCACTTTTACAGCCCTGCAGGTTAGATACAGCATTTCTTTCCTCCAATGAATATTTCTGAACTCTCTCAAAAGTAAAGTTATTATACTTTCAATCCTGTTTCAAAGCTTTGGCCCTCATCAAAAGCACTGCTCTAGTCTTTCCTCTTATTCAGAAACTTTCAAACAGAACTTTTTTTTCCCTTTTCCTCCCATTCTTGAACAATGAGCTTGTTTTTCGACACCGCAGGAGCAGTGCTCTCATCATCAAGTCTCCACTCGGCAGAACCGTGGACCGTAATCCATGGATGCCATCTGGGCATCCCTCCAGCGAGCTTCCTGGCTGACTTCACATTAGTGTTTCTGTCTCTCTGTCTGTCCTCACCTCCTCAGTCAGAGTCGTCACCATGATCATCGTCGTCTGAGCTCGGGCCCTCCTCCTCTGAGGAGCTTGAGTCTTTGGTGCTGGGCTCTGAGATCATGCCGTCTGAACTGTCAAGCTCTATGGACGTCTCTGCTAGGTAGAGGTGGACGGCCCTCGATGGGTGACTGGGACACACACATGCACACACAGAGGGGACAGGGAGACAGGCACCGGGGGGGTAAGAGTAATATAGCACACACACCAGGATATGAATTCATGCATGACACATTTATGAATTATTTATGTGTATGCATGAGCATCAGTCACATGGAAAGGGGACGGGACAAAGACAAGCAGACAACACAAACACAGCGACAGGGACAAAGGGTTAGCGTCACACAGGGTTAAGTCCCGCTAAACTGAGAGCAAAGGTTGAATCAAAATCTCTGTTTACATATCTGCATCTGATTGGGGTCTAAATATTTCCTCCCTTTGCCAAGTTTTTCAATGAAAGATTCGGTTTGAAGTCTGAATAAATCTGATTGACCAAGATGAAAGTTTTCCTTGAGAGGCTTGGCTTTTTCAAGTCTGGTGCATACAGTGAGTTCTCGCAACACAGTTTTGACAGTAACCACTTACGGCACCTATTACAGAAAGATCTGAAAACCCAAGAGAGAAACAAAGACGTCCCATGTGCCCAGAAAGAAGATGTTTTTGACAAAGCAGCTCATTGGGGAAAACAGACATTCGGCCTTCAGAGAGGCTCCTGGTTGGTAAAAAGATTTGCCACTTGACAGTGAAATTTCAAATTGATATTGCATCTTTGTGCTGGTCTGTTTCAAAACAAGAGCTCTTCATCAGGTTTTGATTATTTGATAGCACCTTGATTATGACGGCAGGAGTCTCAACATCAGAATAACAACACCACAGAATCTCAGAAAAATACAGCAATATAACTTCAGTAGTGAAATGAAGCAGAAATGCACACCAGCATCCTCCACAGTAAAGTGGGTCAGACAGCTGATACGACATACGACCACTGAAAAGAGGGTTGATGAAAGCTTTGTGTGGGGTTTCATCATGTTTTCCATCATCTGGTAATTGAAACAAAATTTCAATAGAAGCTAGGGTAGGAAACTGCTCAGTCATTGTTCCACAGTCGCTATTGTTTGCTGAAATAATATATCAAACATGTGGCTTACACTGCATTGGGTTATAAAATGTATTAGTAGGGAAGTAAACAGCAGGAATACACCATTGTTCTACATCTACATCATCAAAACATTTACTCTAAACAGGAAATGTGTTTGGAAGCCCATTTAGCTGAACAGGAAAGGGTGAACTGATAAAACAGTTGTTTCTCTTCAGAAATGAAAGGCACATGGTGATATAAAAGATACACAGCAGCCTGGCTTAAGATCTGTATCTACAGCTTTCTACACAAAGGTACATTCTTATTTGTCTCTAGTTAATGACAGCTGCCCATCAACTGGTCCAGATTTGGGATCCAAAGACTGTGGTTGCAGGGGAAGGCAGAAGTGAAGCGTCCAGTAGGAAAAAAGCCCCAGGACCCAAGAAGGAGCGCCACATGACCCGGTCCCCAGAGTTAGATGGAGAGCGAGAGAGGAAGTGCGTGATTCTTCTGTTCCTCTCTCTATCCCCCACTTCCTCTCCCTCTGCCTCTCTCTTGGTCTTACCACGCAGTGGGGTCTTTTCTCTCTTTGCGGGGAGCCTCCTCATTCCCTTCCAGCTGCCTCTGTCTCCTTTTCTTGCACCGCCTGCAGGACAAAATGATGATGAGGAGGAAGACCACAGCGGCAATACCGCCCCCGATGGCCAGCACCAGAAGGAGAAGCTCAGAGAAAGAGGCTGTATGTTAGGAGAAAACACAGGAGCACAGAGTGAGTGTGCTTGTTCGATAAAGCATAAGTGCTGTCACTGCTCAGAGCCATTTCATTGTGCATTTGTGTGCATGCAGAGGATGAATCTTACTGATGTGCTGATCCCTTGACTTTTCCTGAAGCACCAGCAGTGGGTCAAAATTTCAATTTGCTTGATGTTTTGGTTCATGATTAAAGTGCAGTTGAGGCTGATTCCCATCAGCTTCAACTGCAGTTTGTGTTCAGTGCTAATTAGAAAATGTTTGCATGCTGACATGCTAATCTAACTTGGTGAGCAAGGTAAACACTATACCTGCTAAACATGTTAGCACTGACATTGTGAGCAGGTTAATGTGCTGATCATAGCAATTAGCTTGACGCACTGCTTTGTCTAAGTACAGCCTCACTATAGACTCTTTATCTTGTTGACATGTTGTTGTCTGTTTTAATATTTATACAAATAGTCAATAGTTCTGAGTGGCTGCTTGCACAGAAAGCCAGAGTAAAGTATCTGATTAATGCATCTCACAATCAACCTAAGGCAAATATGAAGAAACATGTTGTATGAAAAGCACGCAGCGGACCTGTGGTGACCACACGGAGTCGAATCTCTCCAACTGCGCCGTGAACATCTGGCGGATTCTTGACCTGGCAGATATAAGTGCCGTTGTAGGTGAACTTGACCTGTTGAAGTATGATAGAGGCGTCACGGCCCATGATATCGCCGGCCCAAGAGACGCGTTTCCTGAAGATGCCATCTACAGGAGGATATGCTCGCTGCTGGTAGTGGAACACCTGAAAAAAGGTAATTGATGGGTTGATTTTGTTGGAGCAATAAGGGGTTTGATTGGTTGGATTGTCACAGATAGAAAGCCGTACCACACTTTGTGTGGTGAAGGAAGCTATTTTATTCTCACCGAGAAGGAAAGACAAGACATAAACCCAGACCTGCTGCTGCTTTTTCACTCTATTCTTAATATGTGCACGCACCTACACACACACATATGCACGCACACGCACACACACACATACACACATAGACACACACAGGCTGTCTTGGACGCTCTGTAGGGAGCCTGATGACTCATCGACTCCTCTTGCAGTTGGCTGAGGGGGTGGATGCTCCCTGACACAATGAGGGAGGTTTGAGGTTTGATCTCATTTTCTTGCAAGCACACACACATACGCAGACACACACACGCACATGCACACGCTCACACACGCACTCACCGACTCTTCTCGGCCTGGTTTAAGGGGTCTGAAGGTCCAGGAGATGACAATGGAGCTGGGGTTGATGGGAGAGGAACTCTGGAATGTGCACTTCAGGCGAACATCTGTCCCGTTGACTGCCTCTACATCCCCAGATGTGTATATACGCATCCCGCTGACCTGCAGCACACCTGCAACAAACAAAGCACAGCAGCAGAGGTTACTTGAAAAGCAGCATGCCGGATACACAGAGCAAACTATACATAGATTAACGGCATGTGAAAGAAACACAAATACATATACAAAAGTACGAGAAAACATATACAGTATAAATTCACCCTCATGAGTAAATTCCTGCCTAGTGAGTGCAGGCAATGTCCCCGGTGAACCTACCTCAGCCTACGCAGTGCTGCTGTGAGAAAATCAGTAACTCTAAACTGTCACTCTAACTGTATTAGATCCATATATTACAGCATATACTGAAATCCCACAGATTGGTCCATATGCTAAATGTATGAGATCACATCTGTGATCCAAACTGATTCCAGATCAGTAGGCCAAATCTGCGACACTGAATGAAATATGGCCACTTAAGCAACATTACTGCATCTGAGACGGGGCTGAAATTGACAGTCTGCTGTATATTATATGGATATGGACTATATCAATCTTTACAGTACATAGTGGACCTATTAGATGGAAAATGAATGGACTGGAAGAGGGATATTGGCAACGATTTGGCTCTTCCACATAATGATGGATGGAGCTCCCCGATATGGAGTTAGCACTGACACACACTGCATATACACTGTACAAACACACACACACACACACACACACACACACACACACACACACACACACGCACGCATGCACTGCCCCAGAGAGAGACATGCTTAATGCAAAGTTTCTGTCTGGCAGCCAGACAACGTCACATCAGGAACTGGCTGAACACATCTCCCTCTCACCAAGATTGCAGTCTTGTTTATCGAGGTATATCCAGACTTACTCTAAAGCAGCCCAGTGAGCATGTGTGTATGAGTCTAAGTCTCTATGGAAGTTTATGTGCAGGCTGTCTAGTCCAAATCACTTGGTCTATTTATAGAGGGAGCTCTGTATATCCCAATAATATCAGGAGCCGTGTCTAGCCTTATTAAATTCAGCTCCCAAGCATGCAGCAGACCATCTGCAGAGCTAGCAGCCACAGTGATCAGGGTGACCAAGACTTGTCTTAACTTCATTAGCACACTCCATGTGATTACCCTACAGAACAAGGCAAACGCTTGATGAAAGCTCTGACTATCAGAGACACTTCAATCTGACAGATGAGCATGTGTCATCTCAGGCTAATAATTAGCCTTTGTTGATGCAATCAGCTAGAATCAAGGTTAATTTATTAGTCTCATATGAAATGAATAAAATGTAACCTCCAGCTGTCGATTATCGAAAGAGTTTGAGCAATACATTCAGCAGTTATCACATATATCATAGATTTTAGAGGATTTTCTGCCCTAAAAAGGTGAATTAAGCTTTATTCTATAATCTAAGATGTAGGCTGAGTGACTTTAGGTGGGCTTGCCCTATCTTGAATGGTCATATAAGGCACCAGGCGGAGAAAGAAGAAAAGTCCAAGAAGGCAAATTAAGCCATATCGCTGCCCCTGCATTATAAATACAGTGAGCATTAAGTCAGGGGCTGGATGGGAAAATGTCAGCAGGGGCTTGGCTCCTCAGGCAGCACGTTCTGTTCCTTATCAGGCTGGAGAGAGTTTCCTGTGGGCTAGGATGAGAGAGTGGAGCGACCAGACAGCCCCCGCACAGCATTAAACAGACAGGCTTCTCTCTCATCGCCGGGCCCTGACAGCGCTGTAACAGCCTAATGTGTTTTAAATGAGCCCGATGAAACCTGGGAGGAGTGTGTACGAGCGAGCAATACAGGCTGAGTACACACCGTCCATCTTTGCAAATTGTCAGGTCTTTTATTTTTCAGACTTAAAATTGCATTTTTTTTTCAATGGCCAAACATATGCTGTGTTTTTTCGGCATCATTACCTTGAAAATAAGGCAGGTACTTCAACTTGCATGGAAATTGTTGCTTTGACAACAAATCTTAGCCCACTGGCACATATTTCTGCTTGTACAGAGAAAAATAAGACTTTTTATATATTAGAGAATAAATGCTTTGAGGAATGGACTTCAAACAGAACAAGTCTCCTCTGCCACCTCTTGTCTACCTGCTGAAGTTAGTGGATTAAAGTGCCTGTGTTTAGGATATTCATTAGGAAGATAACATCAGCACTGGCTGTATCAGTGCAGCCAGTGCTGCCAGTAATGACTCCCTCCTTGGCTTGAGTGCAAGTGTGTGTGTGTGTGTGTGTGTGCGCGCGCGCGTGTGTGTGTGTGTGTGTGTGTGTGTGTGTGTGTGTGTGTGTGTGTGTGTGTGTGTGTCTTCTTCAGCAGAAGAGTCCAAGCCACCAGGTGAAGGTCTACGTATTCCACGTGAAGGCTGACAAAGAGAAAGAGAAAGAATGGAGAAAGGGAGGGCGAGTGAGAGCAGACGGTGTTGCATGTGTCACAGAAATGATGACCACACCTGTTGACAAGTACAAGAGCCCCTTCTCAAACTAAAAGACATGTACATCTGTTTTTAGCCATAGCAGCATGGCTTAGGATCCCCTCTTTCAGAATGAAATATCTCAACTGTTGGATGTACTACCTTGAATTTTAATACAGACGTCGATGGTCCCCTGAAGATCAATCCTATTGACTTAAATGATCCCCTGAGGTTTCATCTAGTGCCACAATGAGGTTGACACATTTGATTTTTAGAGAAATGTCTCAAAAATCATTGGCTGGGTGGCCACAAAATTTGGTTCAGGCATTGATCAGGAAGAATTATAATGACTTTGGAGATCCTTAAACTTTTCATCTAGCACCATCGTCAGGTCAACATTTTAATCTCATATCTGTCCAGGTTTCTGACCCATTGTCTGCAAAACTGAAGACATTCCCATCAGCCTCAGCTAAACTTTTTGTTCAGTGCCGATGAGCACATGTTATCATGCTAGCATGATAAATTCAGATGGGAAGCATGGTAAATATTAAAGAAAAGTATCCACATGTTAACTTTGTTATTCTCGGCATGTTAGCTTTTAGCTCAAAGCACCGCTGTAGTACAGCCACATAGAGCCACTAGTGTAGCTGCAGACTCTCAGTCTGCTTTACACACAGAGGGGAAGGGGTAAATCCCTGTAATGACATTCATTACTCATCAATTAAATATCCACAGTAAACCCCTCTATTTCTACATTCTTATTTCAGAGATTGGAGTGCACGCAGAAGATTAGCTGAGCAATATCATGCAATGCCTATCCTCCTCTACCAAATTGTCTAAAACCTCATGCTGAAAAGATTCATCATGCTTCACGTATCAGGCGAGAAAGCAGGTCCTCCAGGCCATAACACCTCATTTCAAATTTCTTCCCTTAACCAATCTATTTACAGTACATGAATTTAAAGAAGCATTGCTAATCTCCTTTCAACAACACAAAAGTAAAATGCTTTCAACTCCGCCATCCTTTGACGCAAGCTGAGCTGATTAAGAATTAAGGTTAATTAGGCCTTTTTGAAGGCAAAATGGATATTAGCAGAATGACAGAAGAGTTGGGGCTATGTACAGCGCCTCAATTACACTACTAATTTGTCCCTGCGGCTAAAAGTACATGATCACTATTTAATCGGTCATTAGCAGGCGGTAATTCCACTAAGATGATGCATGCCATTACATGAGTGAACCATTATGTGAGTTACATGACATTAAGAGCGCAGAATTTAACTCATTTAGAGAAAGAGAGAAGGGAGATAAACATGCAGAAATGAGAGAGTAAGCTTAAGTGATGAACAAGAGCTGGATGATTGAGGAGATGAAGGGGCGCTGATGTATGGATGGAGCCAGAGGATAACACCATGATGGAAAATGTATTCTTCTACATAATTGCAGTCTGTGAGGAGGAGATAAGATAATACTGTTTGTTTGCTTGCTTGTTTGTCCGTCCATTCTTCCACTCTGGCACGGCTCTCTGTCCAGCCTAAGTCACTCACTTGTTTATGTCTGAACATCCTGCCCGACCAGTACTGACCACACCCAGCATCCAGAGACAGACGGAGAGAGCTTTCACGGCTTATTAAGATGGAGTTATGTACTCTACAGTAGAGGGCAGGGCCAGAGTGCAGACGAATATAAGAATTTGCCCTAATTATGTTTCAAATATTGCAGATATTGTGTGGCTTGCTGTAGTTTTCATGCAGAATACTTGCAGAACAATGTAAGAAAAAGCAGTGAGAGGACCATTTTTCACAAGCTTCTATCTCTTATAACTGTATATATATGCTATGCTGTTATTCATTTAAATGATTCAAGAGCTTTTAATACTCAGATCTTCATTGAGATTGTGTCTCCACTCCGTGTTTCCCCCTTTAAAATTATTAAATTCTGTGACACATGTGAAGGAGATCCATTACGCTCTTCACTGGTAATTAAAAAGATGCGTGTTACTGTGTGTGTGTGTGTGTGTGCATGTGTCCATGTATCACTCATGTTGTGGGGACATAAATCTGTTAACACTGTCACATTGTGGGGACTTGCCCTACTTGTGGGGAGAAAATGCAAGTCCCCATAATGTAAATCATTAAATTTTAGGGAGAAGACTTGGGTTATGGTTAGGGTGTGTGTGTGTGTGTGTGTGTGTGTGTGTGTGTGTGTGTGTGTGTGTGTGTGTGTGTGTGTGTGTGTGTTTCTGCCAATGTAATCTCCAGATGTTTCTATTTATGAACAGATACAGCTCAGGAAAAGATGGAATAGGTCGTAAAATATTCTCCTCCATTGTTATGGGTGTGTGTATTGTCTTGTATGTGTGTGTGTGTGTGTGTGTGTGTGTGTGTGTGTGTGTGTGTGTGTGTGTGTGTGTGTGTGTGCGTGCTGTGTAGTGTGTTGACGTCTCTCAGGGGGCTCACTTTTGGCATACACACACACAATCTCCTTTACCGGTGTGGCGTTAGCCAACAATATTTGTCAATATGTCCAATATATCATGATGAAATGAACTTGCTGAACCTTTGATGCACTTTATTCTATCTGTCAACAGTACCTGCTACAAACTACGTCAGCCCACTGGCCCCCATCTCAAGCCGAAGAGGACAAATACTTTCATCCCCTGTGAAATATTCAAAGCAAAGCCCACTCCAGCGTGATTAGGTTTGCTTGGCTTGGCAGTCCTCCCAAGATTTTATAAAAGCCTTCCAAAGAGGCTAAAAAATATCAAGTATTGTTTGACCTGCCAATATAATTGTTTCACCCCATGTCAAAGAGAGTGCAGGCTGGTTGAAAACTGTGTACCCTCAACCATGCTTTACAGAGTCTCACAGTGCTGGATGTATTATATCTATGCATGTGATGTATCAGTGCAGAAGAAAGGCTTGCAGAAGACATATTTATTCAGCTATAACTTATAGACAATTGTAGCTGGTAAGTTAATGTTAGCACTACAAGTTGGTTGAAAACCCCACCAGCTGTTTGCTAAAATATTTCCAGCTGCCTCGATTTAAAACAAGAAACCTCGTACAAAGGTCTCAGTTATGCACTTGATGGCTCCATGCATGATATCTCATTAAACACTAAAAGCCATCGTCCTCCCCATCGATGGAAATAAAGAAATAACGAAGAAATTAGTCTTGCTTTGCAGGGTGGAGCTAGTTAGTGCAAGCAGGCTGTTACATGTTGGCCTATGGCAAGGAAAAATTTAAAATCAGACCCAGATGTTTGATTAAATGTTGGTATTTTCAAACAGTGTGTTTTCTCTTTGTGATTGTGATCCTCAACACAGCATGTAGCCCCACAGATCAGTGAATGCTCCTTGGCCTCATAAGTAACGCTCAATTACTCCCCTATATAGCAAGGTAGCCACACACGCTAAAATTAGCATCTTACACCACCCTCCAAGCTCTTTAGACTACAGGTATGGCTCTTGCTACAGCCCCATGCACGCTGTCCTGGCATGTGGAGAAGCCGCACAGGTCTGCCATACCTATACTTACAGCTGCTGAGCTATGATTAGACAATTGCTACTTGGTAAAGTGGTGTAGCAAAGGGTTACTTCTCAAGGCAGCCGTGTTAGATTCTGTGTTTATCATCTGGTTACACACCGCACTCAGATAGTGTATATTTCTGCCATGGCTGAACAACAATCCTCTGATATGTGTTCTGCACTGAAAGTAATCACTTTTTCCTTGGACCATGACTTCACTTTTCACCACCCTTCTCTAAAATCTATCTATTTTTTCAGAGATTCTGCTAACAGACAAGCAAACAAACAGAACTGTCTCATCAGATAGATTACATACCGTTATGAAGGGTGGCTTTTCCAGAACCTTAGTATTTTCGGGGCCATTCTGGGTGTGTTTCACACCGCAGGGAGGCATGCTCGGTATATTGAACCTGAGTCATAACTGTTCTGCAAACATCTCCTGGTATTCTAAATATTTTCTTTGAATATCTTGAAAACAATCCACAGAATGAACCAACCGTGTCTGCCTTATTGCATAGTCAAAATCTTTGTCAAAGCTTTCATGTTGACTTATAGGCTGAGGGCATGTTGATGCAGTTGCATATGAATATGTAGGGAAAGCAGAGGGAACAGAGCTGTTTTTATAGCTCTTATAGTATAATAATATCCAATGATCAAATAGTTACCAGTCGCAGTTTAAGAAGTGTTTTCTATACAGTGTACAATGCAGACCTGATTTTCCCTTTTCCAAGAGGATGTTAAGTCTTCTAGGACTTTGTAAGAGAGAAGGAAACACTACAGGAGAAATTAAGTAGTTGGCACGACTCTCTAAATCAGGAAATTGGTTTCATTACATTATTTCCTAGACGGTGTGTGCTTGTGCCTTTCCTCTCTTCATTACGGCTCAGAAACAAAAGGACCACCAGAGGAAACCCGATTCTCTGTCGCACCGCTTTTGGAGGAAACACTTAGGACGGGAGCAAACACACAAAGAGCTCAGTGGATTACAAAGAGCCTCTTCTCTGCTTTGTGAGAGGTTTCACAAGCCCAGGTTACCTTTCCTTTTTTTTAACAAGGCCTGTCTTTCATGCAGGGCTGGCCTGAGAGCTGGGAATAGCAGGTTCAGGTAACAGTTTGTTCGCAGAGTTGAGAGAGAGGGTGAGTGTTGAGTGGTGTTACAGAAGGGAACCCCTGAAATGGGCGTAACTGTGTGTAACATACTCTGCTGTACATTTCTCTGTATGGGTTTCCATTCATTCCACTTAGTCATGAACATGCAGTTGTTTGCAGCCAATTCACAGCCAAAGGTATGAGTTCACACACTTTGTTTTACTTTTATTCTGGGCCTGTAGTCGTGGTTTGGGCCCCTTAGTTCCAGTTGAAGGAAGTACTCATACCACAGCTTAACATGATTTTGTAGCAACTTCTGGAATGGTGGTTTCCCCTCATGGTATAGAAGAACTTGACTGGCCTGCCCTGATCTCAACCCCATCCAGCACCTTTGGAAAGAACTGGAACACTGATGACCAACCAGGCCTCATCACCCAACACCACTAATGCTCTTGTGCTTGCGTGGGAGCGTCCCCTTAGGAGTGAAGGCTGTTAAAGCAGTAGATTTATGCACACAGCTTCTGGAATGAGGGGCAACTATCACATACAGGTGTAATATTGAGGCGACCACATACCTGTGGCGAGGTAACGTAGGATAAGAGCAAACACACACACATATCACAGCTTCAAAACTACCTCTCTTTCTCCTCTCTCAACACTTTATTCAGTCCGTATCTGTGAAGCTGCTGCTTTTTTTTATTTCCCTCCCTTCACACAGATTCATGTCAACCAGAGTTGGTGGGACTGTTCTTGGGTGTTCTGTTGACTTTCTGCAGGTGGCGCTGTTTTCTTTCATCCACAGTCCCTCTCCCTGCTCATGCCTACTACTCCAAATGAAGCTGCAGTATAAAATGTGTCATGACCAGAGAGATGTACCAGACACTGGGCGTTTGGAACAGCGAATCTAAAAGTTTTTATTCACTTGATGTGTTTTGAATCACAAAAAAAGACATTTCTTTGTATGAAAATGTCACATAAGTCAATTTTGACACTGCATTTACTATTCATATTCAAATCTGAATCCTGGAGATGTGAAAACCGTATCAGATTTTTGAAATCCACAGAAATGTGTTTGAACACGCTCTAAAGGTCAGTCCAAACACAGACCAAACATCAATCTCTCTTTCTAACTCTTTCTTCCTCTCCCTCCTGCTTCCTCCAGGCCAACTGTAATTCATCAGGCGGCAGTGTCCAGAGGAAACGTGTAGTGGGTGAGTGAGGATAAGAGTTTAATCCATCAAACCTCTTCCACTCCCACCTCGCAGCTGACTCAACAACTCCTCCATGGGATTACAAACTCCTGAGGGGGGGTCCAACACGTATGCTTCAATTCAGCACACCCACAGGCTTCTGTTGGAAGGATGGTCCAACACTCAAAAGACAACCTTAGTTTCACATATTTACTACGAGGCTAGACGAGCCGTATGTCCTGCAGTGGTATGAGTCAGAGTGAATCCAGTCCGGCTGTGACTTCCACCTCTGCTCCTGAGCAGATGAATAAGTCAGCTACTGACAATATACACAGATCAGAAACCACACCATGGAGGAGGTAAAGACCTCTGCTCTGTGCTTTCCACCTTAAAGGGCCATGCCACTAATTTCACAAATACAGATCAGTTTACTTGTCATAAAATGTACTAGACTACTGTATAATATCATACCTTTGGTTCTGAAGGAGGAAGACGATGCAACTTTTTTCTCTGTGCGCTGGCAAAATGCTAATGTCTAAGAAAATGACATCTCTAAGTAAATGTAACTTGGGAATTCAATTTTTAAGATTGATAGATCCTCCCTTCCTGGTAAATAGCCAGGATGTCGGATCCGGTGTTCAGGTAATCTTGACTTCTGCTGCATTAATTGTGAACATTCCTTTTAAAATGTGTGTCTTGTGCAACCCCAACTTTCTGATAATAGCGCTTTAATTTTAGCTCCTGTATATAAACAAGGATATACATTTTGGCTAATGTGCCAGAGCTAACCTGAACTCTGAACCCAGAAAAGCACTCCTTCATGTCAGTCACACGGGCTTCAATGGAAGTGCATGAGAGTTGAAGGGAACATTCAAGCGCACAAGTGTGACCAAACCCTTGCATCCTGTCCTTCACCTGCCCCACCCATGAGCTCCACCCCTTCTCTCTTCAACTTACACTATTCATTTAAATTGCTTACAGTGTCAGGTAATTAGTGAGCAAACCGGATAAGTAGGTGCCTCTGCTACTCTTTCTCATTTTTATTTGTCAGTGTGTTAATAACAATGGCTGGATGTACCAGAGGACATATTCAAGTCAGAGACTAAACAAATAAAAGGAGAGTAAGACAGAGCCTGAGAAACTTTATGATCCTGACTGCTCTTCATTTTAATCACAAATATTTAACTGCTGGCAACAGAAGATGAAATTCTTTGTGGCTTTCTGCAGATCAGATGACTCACAAAGAACTGCTGATATTCTGTGGAAACAGTTAATTTATTCCACATGCCGTAGACCTACTGGAGGTGTTGCTTTAGCTGGAAGATCTTCTTGTTTGCCGTAACTCTAAACAGTTTTGAGAACGAGTGCCCAGCCAGCAGAGTATGTAAGAATGTGACTACACAAACAAAAACCCATGCTAACAAATACACAGTATTTGCGTTTGCATGGGCTCAGATGAACATTGACCGTGTGTGTGTGTGTGTGTGTGTGTGTGTGTGTGTGTGTGTGTGTGTGTGTGTGTAACACAAACACTATCAATTGAGTGAGAAATGTATTTCAAATCCATGTTTACACTTGAACATTATTCAGGGAGTGCCTTGCCTTCACACTCAAACACTTCACAGATGCACCCTAAGCCTGCTGTGTTGGCGATTGGTGCGTTCTTGCATATGCGAGCTTCATTGTCAACTCTCCACACCCCCAGGCAATCCCATCAACCTGACACAAAGGCCAGACGTCCTCATAGGTGTGTCAACACAGCACAGCATGTCAAAAACCACAGCAATGCTTTGTTATGCTGACCTATTATTGTGGTGAGATTAGAGATGCCGTGGCAGAGAGATAACTGTTATATCCCAGTAAGACATACATGAGGCTGCTTGTCGACTGCAAACCTGACAGGCTTAAACTGAAGCCTTAACAACCAGTGTAAGTGTCTAGTAGGCTGTGTGTTTGTGCGCTAAACCTGTAAGTCAGGACAGGTTGGCACACGTCAGCCTTCGAGCATTTCAGGCTTCTAGCTGAAGAGGAAAATATGAGAGGAGGACAAAAGGAATTAGAGCAAAGCTCAAAAAAAGCAGCAGAGGATCAAAAAATGCGAAGAAAAAGATGCTTAGCCACCTCTCTGTGTCTGGTCAGACAGGGAAGAGTAATTTGGTCAAAACTGTTCAAACTAATCTGCTCTTTGTTTTCAGTGTGTTTCCTTTTTCTAATGAGCCATTCACAGTGTGCGGCTGGCTCTTTATTCTACTTGTTTTGAATCCAAACAGTCAGACACAAGAAAACAATATTTAAATGTAAGCTGCCTGCTACCAAATGACATAATCTTTCGCAACAAATGTACGAAAGATATGAGAACAATTACTATGCACATTCTCTCTATTAAATATGGCATTTTCTTTATTTTTCTGTAACTCAAAAAAGGGAACAACATGAGGTTGTTGCAGTTAATATCAGACCCAGTGGCCGGGTATTAACTGCTTGTCTATTGTTTTTGGTCATTTTAATTGTGTATTTACAGCACTTCTGTACAGTATAAACTAAAGTAGGTCCTTTATCTTTGGTCCTGTTTTGCTAGTTTTAAGATCTTCATTGCTCACACTAAAAAAACGTTAAGTGAAATTACTGGAATCTGACAGAAGAAAAACTCGGGGCCAACAGTATTATTCAAGTGCACTGTAGTGCACTTTACTCAAGAGCAGCTTGGAGGTGACAGGTACATACATAAGGCATCTGCCATTTCCAAAGGCACATTAACATTTTAAGCGGACATATAATAAAAAAAAATGCCCTTTTCCTGAAAACTATGCAGAAAACTTGTCACAGTACCTGTTTTGGTGTGGTCAGAGGCTCTGCTCTCATTCTGACAATCGTGTGCCTCCACCTCCATGAGACTCCATGAGCCTTTCACTGATCCTGCATTAAAACTGCATCTACACCTCACAAATCTGGTCAGGATCGTGTCTGCTATAGAAAGCAATTCCATTCTGGTGTTGTGAAAAGTGAAATCATTTCTTCCAAAAGGATCTCGAGGCAAATGATGATTTATAATAATTACAAAAAAAAAACTCCCTACCAAGCACAGAAGGGAGTAGTGAATTTATCTTTGAGAGCAATGAAAGATTTTTTTTCCACTGCAACACCTGCTGTGATTATGTTTGGAGAAGCACTGGGAGAGAGGAGTTAATCTGTTTGGTCTACATATATATATATATATATATATAC
>JBBMOE010000004.1:443221-507263 GCA_037975065.1 Chaetodon trifasciatus
CTTGGGCAGACAATGGTGGTTTGGCGTGATGCTGCTCAACTCAAGTCAACACAAGTCAGGATGGCTGATATGGACTGCTGTACACAGGATACACCCCGTCCTGAAAGGAGACAGATGGGAAGAAGAGACGGTTTAAGACTCCACGGGCTAAAGCACCTATGCCATACGCATGTGTGTGTGTGTGTGTATACCTGTGCTAGACCCCAGCCTGCTCCATGCTGTACTGCAGGTCAGGGGGCTTGTAGCTGAGGAGCATGTCACTGGTGCAGGAGGAAGGATAGCAGGCTGCCGCATGGAGCTCTCCTTCGACATCACACACTGCATGAGAAACACACGTCTTTGACTGATATGGATCAAGAAAATCCACGAGGTAGATGAATGCATGTCTCCTACTCACCAGACTCTTCCCGCTGGTGCAGCTGCTGGCTTCCTGTCAGTGACGTCTGGCTGAGAATATCCGACATGCGAGCAGAGCTCAGTGCCTTCCCAGCCAACAGGCTCATCCCAGACATGGGGTCTGCCTGATCCTGGACCGAAAGTGAACAACATTTATGAGACACAGAACATAACCTCCTGATACTTAATGAACAGCCTCTAGCAGCTTTGATGAGTCAGAACTTTGTTTGGATGATTGGGCATGCTGATAGTGTGTCAATGCCCACAAAAAACATCTAAATAAAGTATAAGTATCTATAAATATTATATATATTCCTTCAGCTATCATCTTTCAAGATGGACTCTCTGCAGCTTTACACTAGCAGGATGAGCTAAGACACCATACTCTCAAATATAAACCCAATCTAGATTAACATGACATACACATGTGAGATTGTTCCCGCCATCTCTCATGCATGGTATCACACTTACATACATATGTTCATAGAAAAGCCCAGCTTGAGTAATTTTTCCTGCTACAGGCTTAACAAAGTGTGATCAGAGTGGTCTGGAAAGACTAGCAGTGGGGTTTCACTCACATAGGCATCGTCACAGGTCTGGATGGTGTGGTGGCGCTGTAGCTGTCCACGGGACCTATAGGCGTCACCCTGGGGACCCCGTGAATAGCCGACACCATTATGATCAGGCACCTCCATGGCTTGCCCTGGGGGCCTGCACTCCACATGTTCAGATTCTGAAAGAAAAGATAAGTAATATGTAAGGTGAAGGTAAATATTTCAGTCAGTCAGAACAGACACCGGACTCCAAACTGCTGTGGTTCGTTATAATGCAGCAGTGTAGTGTTACCTCTAGTGGCTGGAGCACTCCTTATGAAGCCACCATGCCTGTGTGTAGGGGAGCTGTAGGGTGGGGTGCCTCCTCGGGGAGGTCCTAGGAGCTCGTGACCTTCGCCTGCCTTAGCCAGCAGACCCTCGTGTGGGTGGTGGTAGCCAGCTGGCACCTCATCCTCCTCCATGCTCTCTGAGTGAGGTAAGCTGGTGCAAGGAGCCTGGGCCGGGTGCTGCTGTGGTTGTACTTCTGGGGGCCGGATCTGGAGGAGGTGGTGGTAGTGTTGGCCTCCGGAGGTACCCTGCGGTGTCGGCGGCTCCAAGCTCTCACCCTGGCTCAGCTGGCGGAGAAGCAGCATCTCTCCATACTCTTGGGGTGCACCACTGGGTGGTGTTGGGGGTGCTTGGCACGGCCGGGGGCTCTGCCTCTTCAGCAGGGCAGCCAGGTCTTGGGGGGGCAGCCTGGGGTCGGCGTGACCTGTTAAGGAGTGGCGGGGGGACAGGAGGCCCTGCAGGGTGGGAGTAACATGCTGCTGTGGGGGGCGGTAGTCCAAAGGAGTTGGGGAGAGCAGGGCCTGCTGTAGTGTAGAGGGGGTGCCGTAGCTGCTGGTCCCTACCACCCCGCTCTGGTAACCCTCCAGGCCAGGGACTTTGAGGGAGGCTCCCTGCAGGTAGGGGCTGTAGGAGCCGACCACTCCTGAGGTGCCCCGGGACGCGGCGTCACCAGAGAAGAGGTGGGGATTGAACTGAGCCTGGTCGTAGCCCAATGTGAAGCGGCCAAGGCTGCGACTGGACAGACAGAGGGAATGCAGAGGGACATTAGCTACCTGTCGCCTAGCATCAACATGCTCCCAGTTCTCTGTATACAGCGCAAATACAACACCTATCTTTCAACAATCTACAGAAGGCCTTCATCAAATCACCACACACAGACAGCATGGCAAACACTTCAGGTCAAGTCCAGGGTCAAGTATTCACTGAGAGGTGTAACGACATTCCAAAGGACACATTTGATCGTTACACGCTCTCTCAGTGAAGGCAGTCCTGGTGACATGGGGACTGTTCAAGGGGTGATGTCAGAGGTCACAGGATGACTCATCTCCTACTCTACATATACTTCCAAAACATCATTTACATCAAACCACTCACCCAGCTACACTGAGGTGGAGAATTTGTTGAGGATGTCATCTCAGCAAAGTCGATGGGGGATTTACATCAATCAATTTTCAATACTGATTACAAAGAGTGTCCTCAAAGTCTGCCCTCTCACACATAAAATCTCTTTCCTGACCAGCAGTACTACTGTCTGAGGTTTCAAAATACAGTATGTAGAAAATCAGTGGACATGGCATAAATGTAAAACACAAACAAAAAGGTGAGAATCACACAATGATCAACATAAAGGTACAACAATAATAGAATAGCATGAAGTTGTCTGTAATGAGTAGCAAGGTCATGGAGAGGAATACAACAAATTCAAACTAAAAGATGGAAGGAGGAAGACACAGAAACAGTCCGATGATGATGTTGGGACGGTCTGGCCGCCATCACGGGACGTGGTGACAGGATGGGTGGGGTCACCTGTGCGACTCGGCGTTGTCTGCGCTCAGCTGCTTCCCGAGGACTCTGTGCCCCCCTGGCGTGGACAAAAAGGCGCCCTGTCTCTGTGCCCCACCTCCCAGCTCCACTTCCTGAACCTGAATGGTCACCTGGACAAGCAAAATCACATCATTAAAACTCAAAATGCCAGCAGAGAGAAAAATGTCTGAAAAATGGTCTCTTTGCAGTCACCTGTTGTTGCTGAGGTACACCCTGTGCCAATGGGACGGCGGGGCGCGCAGATGCTGCTTGTTGATTAGTTGGTAGAGAGACTCGTGGCATGCCAGTGGGAGGTGGGCTGCCACTCTGGCCCTGATACAGTGCCGGAGTACCGTGCTGGTACTGCACTGACGACGGACCTCCTGAGAGAGAGAGGAGTCATGAGTTCTCAAGTTTTCTCTGTCCCACCAAAATCCCTTTAGCAATGACAGCCACTTTTTACAGTGCTGGGACAATGAAGCTTCCCCAAACACACAGTTTAACCCGAGCGATCGCAAGTTACTGTGTTCTTGATAAGCAAAAAGTTCACTCACCTGCTGCTCACGGTCGTACACAAAAAACCTCAGCATAAACTACACCTTCTAGTACATTTTTCATAACACAATGTCAAAAATGAACGCTCGTCAGATGTGCGTGTTTGTGTGCAAATGACAAAAGCCAGTTAGCAAGCCTGAAGCCAAGTGTCTATTTCAGACAACAAAATAAGTCAGCTCTCATATAATTATGAAAAACACATGAAAGCCTAAAATGCAACTGAACAGTCAAAGCTGAGCTTTGAAATAACCAGCCACCTATTTGAAAAGCTGCCATAAAGATTATGATCAGAGGAAAACTGATCTATCCATTTCTACCTAATTTCGCACGTTAAAAAAGCTGCTGCATCTACATCAGCTACAAGATAAGAAGGATTTAAGCACTTTAGTAACGGTATTACTAACCATGCCCTTGCATTATGCCTGCAGAGCCAGGCGGAGGGCTCTGGTTGGGCTGTCTGAAGAGGTGGTTGCTGGGATGTGTTGGCGGAGGGCTGGAGGGCTGGATGCGCAACCTAAGGGAGGACAGGACAGAGTAGGAGAGGAGAAGAGAGAGATACGACAATGATGTAACACTTCAGTCGATAGCACTGCACCACAGTATCAAGTTCATTGTTCACTGTTCAATAGCTGATGAGTAATGTGTGTGTGTGTGAGTGAGTGTGTGTGTTCACCTCTGGAGCTGGTGGGTTAGGTGACTGGGCTGGCTCTCTCCATGGCCTAAAGAAAGACCCTGCAGGTAAAAAGAAATTACACTTGAGTCAAATCTTCAATATAATGACTGGCTGATGAGAGTTTAACGATGTGAGGCGAGCTGGATGAGATTATATAACTGCTAATACAAAGTGTGTGTGTGTGTCACTGAAAGGTTGATGCATTTATAGAGACCTGTGTAGTTCAATATAATGCATGCATCATCTAAGAGTGATGAAGAGTTGCTATACGCTTTCACAATGCAATGCAATATGAGGTCAAGTAGCACAGCTCAACCCATCCTGCATGAAAGGTTAGAAACTTTCTCAAAGCTCACGGTGCTTTCTTTCACAGATGGATCTTTATGACAGCTCTCTGACAGGTTCAAATACCTGGATTTGCTGGTGGAGGATTTGTTGCTCTTGCTGGTAGAGGACATGCTGTTGCTGGGTGTGCTCCAGGAATCGCTCATCCTGCTGGACAGCGTACATTTTCTGGAGCTGCTCACACTCCTATTGGAAACACAGACATGCACCCCAAGTCAGAAATGTAAATGCAAAAATGGGAAGTCATTTCAATTGAGGGCAATGTGTTTGGATCTAGAAGAGTAGCAAACACGTGATCACACGATGGTTGAAATTTAGTTTTTCAAAGCTCATCAAGGATAGCTAATGAGCAAATGACAAAATCTATTGCATGTCCACATTCAATTCATTACTCGTCTCATCAAAATGTGTGAACAGTAATTTATCAGTCATCAACACTAAGTGGTAATATGTAACCTTTGGAGGCTACGGCTCACAATATTTGTAAGAAACCGCCGTCTTACTGGCAAGCACATCTCAGTAATACCCATCATATCTGAATCTCTACATCTCCCAGTTTAGCACCATGTGTCATCATCTGGCTCACTGTTATCCTAAAGCTCATCGAACGGCACGAACACAGACGCACTCATACATTTAGTTCATGTTTTGCTTAATTATACTTTTAAAATAAATTGATAATGCAAGTCAAAAAAGAGAACATCCCACATGCAAGTGGGATGTTCTCTGATCACTTTGTAAAGTCCCTACTCATGAAAACAACACACGACAGCTCGCATATGACCAGCTGCAACACATACAACACACTCTGAGGTCATATAATCCCTCCCCACACTGCCGGCTTCTTCCCAGTTGACATTTCACAGGCATTTCGATAAACATTTGATCTTTTCAGGGGTCCTTTCCTGGGGATAGGTCATGTGTGCGTTAACCTCTGTTCTATCCATATTAACCCTCTTAACACTTAGGAGCAATGATAATCCCAGCGAGTCAGTACATGCCTAAGACGAAGCACCCAGTGTGAACATGATCATTATCTTTCTCCCTACCTACGCCTCCGACTGGGTGAGGTAATCTCACTGCAGTGTCACTGCGAATGATGTGATGTCTCAAGAAGCAGCTTGAGGTTTTCTCCGGTGAAAGAGTTTGAACTCGCCTTAAGAAATACTGTATGTTGTGCGTCAAGATTACAGCAAGTCTAAATTGTGTCAGTATTTAATGACAATGCTCGGACTGTTCACCTTGTTTACACTTTGGACGTCACTTGATTGCTAACAGCAAAGAAACAGGATAAAGACTAGCGAAGCAATGCGTGGACCTGACTTTCATCCCTGTCACCGTGATGTCGACACTTTCACTTTGACCATTTTTTGGGCAGGATCTCCTTATATTTACGCTATTTGAGGCTAAAATCATGTTTGGGTGACACAGGAAAAACCAATACCTCAAGCTCATGAGCTACCTCAACCTCATGTGCTACTTACATGCACGTTTGTGAATATACATAATGGCATCTGAGTCTGTCTTAGGTGTAAAGCTTTATTCTTGTGATACTGTGACCCTGTTTTCACCTCTCACTTTGTTAACCACCTGCTCTAGCTGACTATCACCATGCTGCTCACAGGATAAGATCTTATCTCTAATACCAGGATGTCAGAAGCTCCTGAGGGCCTGATTTGAAGTCCAGGGGCAAACACAGCTAATTAGAGTTAAGTAATGGCACTAAGCTTGCTTATGGTTTCAGTTATGCATTGAAATGGTTACTGGGACCAGAAGAGACAGAATGCACAGTAAGCCACATGCTGCATCACTGAGTTTAGGGGTTACCTCATAAAGCAGATTGGCAGTACCATGGACCCTGGTTTGCATGCCTATGAGGGTCAACATTGCATCAGACTTGCAGCGGTGTATCACTATTTTTGTTCTTTTTGCCCTGGGAGCCAAATGTGTTGCACCACTGTTTGCAGGCCCCTCCTTTTGTGGGTGGTTTAAAAGGGAGGGGGGTTGGGGCAAAGCAGAGTACAGATTAGAGGGGAATTTCTGAATTCTCAGCACCTGGTGAAGTAATGGTTTGGTATCGATCAATAACCCAATCGATCCTCCACAGAAACGCTGCCTTATTTTCTCCCACAGATGGAGAAACAAGACAACTAAATTTATCTCTTCATAAAAGTAGCCAGGCAAGAAAAAAGTGGATGATATCCCTTGATATTACGTCGTACCTGTTTGAGTTGCTTAATGAGGCTGCTGTTTTCTAGATGAGCCTTGAAGGCCTGGATGGTGGCGGCGCCATCGGAGAACCGTCTGACAGGTGAGAAGCGCTCCATGGGGAGATGAAGGGTGTTACAGTCCTTATAGCTGGATCTGTGGATGGGACCACAGGGAGCAGACGCAAACACATGTGGACACAAATACACACACACACGTACACGCAACACACCATGACACACATAATCAGTCATACAGACACAGAGACAGACACATGAGAAGCTTGAGCTCTTCAAACCTGCACAAACGTTACAAGTTAAAGTATCTGACGATGGTGTGTTGAGTGTGGAAAACATCAGGACACCTAAATTAACACAACTGAGATGTCAAAGAAATCCAGTCACTATCCATTCCTGTCAATCATGACAGGAGGTGACATGTTATGGGGGGGATTTTAACTGTGACAAAGAACAACTGAAAATTGGCTAGGGTTCAGCGTTTGGAAGCTGGTCCAAACATTTTGATTTCATATCCCCTTAACACCCTTGACACATCAATTGCATCTCATGAACAGCTGAAGTCAGTGAGACAAGAATCTTTTTGTACGAAATCCATAGCTCGATCACAGCATCTGCTGGCCAAAAAGTACTCCATGAACAAAGATACAGCGTCTAGCTTTAAACATCCATTGCGACTCAACAGCGCATCCTTCCTCTGACAACAGGCAACTCTACCCGTATCCAGCCACATTTGAGACGACAGGCCGTGCATATGACTGCACACAAACACAAAACTTGACAATGAAAAATATCAAAAGACTTTCTCAACTAGGTTGGAGGAAGATGATACTCATGGGGAACATCTAGAATTACGACACGGAAAAACACCTAAACACATCAATATGACTGCTGTTGGACAGAAGATACACAGAGGCAGTGATTTAGCTTTGAAGGGCTGCTCAATCTGCTCCATCTTTGGAGTGGACCTGTCACATACATATTCTTTCCAGGTTTGTGGGGAAGAAAGTTATTCTGAATCGTAGTTTCCTGGTGATGTGGAGATATGTCTGCCACACACTCCACCTCCAACACCACTACTGACAAAAAGTACACTTCCTGTTTGGAAAGCGCCCGGCCATCATCTGGTACGAGTACATCATCACCTGTGTGTGTGTGTGTGTGTGTGTGTGTGTGTGTGTGATTAGCTGTGTGTGCAAGTGAGTGTGTGTGTGAGTGTATGATAGAGAGAGAGAGAGAAAAAGTGAGGCTTAATATGCCCATTTAATGTGAGTGTGTGTTTGTGTGTGTTTGTGCATATACAGCTCGGAGCGGGCGTGTCCCCTCACCGGGTGTGTGTGTCGAGGGCCCAGCCCCCCCTCTGGCGGGGGCCCTGGGGCCGCTGTGACTCTGCCGAGGGCTCGCCATGCGATGTGCTCGTGAGCGCGTGCGTCGTGTGCCGCTTGGAGCGGTTCGCCAGGTACCTGGGCCGCAGGGAGGGGGGAGGACGGGGGTGAGGGTGGGAGACAGGAAGCAGCGCTGGTCAGCTCTCTGTCCTCATTGGCTAATGGAGACGGGGGAAAGGCCCGCCCCTTCCCACCTCTGCCAATGGGTGCCATCATTCATATCATCTTAGCCAATCAGAAAAACATGACATAAAATTACACCATAGATTGATGTTATAGCCTATGGGTATCCCACAACCCCCAGCTTCCAATTTAAGGACTGGAGTGGTTGCCATTTCTTAATTACTGGTTTTGCAAGCTTCAGAGTTAGCAAAGCTGTGTGAGAAAGGGTGAGAGAGTCTGGAGAATAATTTGGCACTTACTGAAATGAGAAAGTTAAAGCAGCTCTTTGCCAAAGAGTTTGAGAGATAGGAGGGCTGGATTTGGTGGCAGATTCAGTTTGGAACTGTGGCAGAAGGCACTTGTGCGATGGAGAAAGGAGGAGAGATGGGGTAAGCACCACAGCAGAGTGGCCACCTCCCGTGTGAAAAAGCAGAGCAGCCTAGAGGCACTCACTCCCAGCAACCCAGGACACCAGCGAAGTCTACAGAAGGTGCTGTCTGAAGAGGACCAGCTGGGAAACCCTAACCTGGACTTTTGAATCCAACACAACTCCATACACCAAACCTGTGCCTATCCTTACCCTGCCCTCATGTCAGCTCCTTCTTTGGACAGTTTTCTAAATTCTTGCATTGACCCATCTATAAAACCTGACTGCATGGCTCCAGTATTTGTTGTGTAAGCCCAGTGTTTTGCCTTCTCTTGTATTCAGTTACATGGATTTAACCCCACCACCACACACACACACAACAATATTTGCTGGCTGTGCCTATTATGTACTGTATGTCACTGTCCTGATGCATTTGAGGCCTATGAAATGTTGGTTAACATCGAGGGCAGTGATGCAGACCTGTAATCCAAACTACACCTGATAAATCATTTTAAATGATGCTGGATCAAGCATTAAGACAATAAATCCAAACCTAACAAAAAATAAAACATGTCAAAATGTGGTGTATTGAGAGTTTTACTAATCTTTATGAAAGCTACCCTTATTTCAACATTTACACAAAACCCACCAACCAGTCATCACAGGTTACAGGCCTTCCAGACTACCCAGTTTAGACAGCACCTCTGTACAGTATAGCCCTTCACCAAAAACCATCATCGTGGGTTACCTCTGTACTGCCTCTTGGTCTGGCTCTCCATCCGAACCCTCCTCATCCACGGGAGCTACTGCAGGGATTGGGTGCTGAGAGAGGCAAAGAGTTTACCAGTCAACACTCCTACAGTTAACATGAGAACTTCTAAAGTGCACCCATACAGAAGTCCAGATCCTCACCGGGCTGGCGACAAGTGGCGAGGGCCCCCGGGGCCTCTTCAGAAGCTGAGCGTGTAGTTGAATGTTGGCCCCGCCGTCGGAAGCTCTTCGACCAAGAGGCCCCATGCCGTTGAGCAGCTGCAGGGTTGGTGGCTGCAGCAAGGACTGCTCCTGCAGGATCAGCAGACAGAGGAAGTCAGATTGGTCCCTCAAATTAAGTGATGACTTCAGAGGCCCTTGAATGTCAACTGAAGCATCCTACACCAAATCCAGCCCAGCTGACTGTACCTTGTACTCCAGCTGCTGTGTGGGCTGCAAGCTCTGTGTAGGCATGAGAGTGTGCATTTGACCCATTGTGGGGGCCAGCGAGGGGAAAGGGGGCTGGGGCACTGCACCGCGAGGGAAACCCGGTGGCAGTTTCTGGAGGTCCTCCTGCATCTCTGTCCTGTGGTGGGAGGAAGGAGAACAACAGGAAGAAGTCACTACATTTACGTGTTGGCCCATGTGCTAGTTACTGTCTAATTTGGGATAGACAGACAGTTCACTATCCCTGTATCAGTGTGCCCACCAGTAAACACTTGCTGTTTGTGATCTCCCACTGATTGTTTGATAAGCTACAAAAAGCTAACATTCAAGATTGACAACACAACCTGTGTTGCGCAGTGGTTGGCAGAAACATGACATCTACCATCTTTTGACAACTGCCTTGAATAAATACAACTTTGATGCAGTCTTCTACCCAAGAATTAGATAAAATCACCACATTACATTTGATCCCTACCTCAGAAGAGCAAAATATTTGCTGAAAGATAGACTTATTTTGACCGTATGGTTGATGACAGACAGCCATGCTTTCAAGAAAAGTACGAAGGTCATCATTTGTACGCGCAAGACAGAAGAAACAGCTGTCATCTGTCAGCTAACAGTTATGGAGTAAAAATAACTCTTATTCTACTGCAGCAATGACAGAGACCACTGACTGTAGATTGGAGAGTTGTGTATTTACGTTACCTTTGGTCTGGTACCCCCACCGTGTGCCGCCTCATCGAAAGGTAGCGAGCCATGGCCTCTGGAGATGGTTCCTCCCCTTCATCACTGTCCAGTGCCATGCTGCCATCCGGCTAAACAATAAACACACACATATTTGTCACAAGTGATGCCCTTGGTAGCATGTGTTGCATGCTCGTGTTCATATACATAACATCCATTTTAAATGTAGCTCAATTCTAATATAAATGCTTCAGGTCTTCTATTAAAATCCCTGCTGCAATGCAGTGATCTGACGCAGTCTTGTGTTTCACAGCATTTGTGAGTCAGCTGTGAGGCTGTGTGAGTTATGTTTGAGTGTGTTTGCATGTATGTTTAACTTTGTTTGTCTGACAACAGTCTATGAGATGGATGCCAGGCTACTCTAGTAAACTGTAGCAGTAAACCGTAAATACTGGACAAACACCCAGTCACTACAAACGTGCACATCATCAAAAATATAAGACTGATGTTGCATTGACTGATTTAAGCTACAAAGACTCCTGTGAAGGTTCAAACTGTGAGCTAGAAACACTTGGGGTTAGAGCTGTGGTCAGAATTTCAGCTCGTTGAACAAAGGTCCTGCCTGGTCCAAGCTTCCTTATCAAGCATGATGACCTTTGCTGCTGGCCACCCACTGCCAGGCTGACGCAACCAGGTTGACTCACCTCAACAATCTGGTTCTCTGGGTTGATGAGCTGGACATGGGGAACAGTCATGCTAACGGGATTACCCTGCGGATCTGTCTGCTGGGAGGCATGCAAACACACACACACGCCCACACAAGCACAGGCACACACACACATATATATATATATATATATACACACACACACACACACACACACACACACACACACACAGGTCATGTGAGGATTGCACTAATTTTCTAACAATCTCATTAGTGCAGTAGGATTGGCAGATGTGGGTTAAAGCTAGTTAATTCCAGTGGCAGAGACAAGATGACCACAGTTGGCGAGACTGAGAGAGAGAGTAAAAATCAGTCCAAAGGTGCCTTCATACACACATACACACACACATTAATCAGATAACTATAGGGGGTGTTAGGATCACCCCTACAGCTAGACTAAACTTGGCATGAACTCACCACAACGCTCCAAAATACCATCAAACTGTACTGATAATTGACACATGCAGGCTGTAAGAGCCACCGTTACATCACACCAACACCAGTGGATAATAAATTACCTGTACAGCATTAAGAGGATAGCTAATTGGGCGCGGTTGGGGTGGGGCAACAGGCAGGGACTTGTGTTTCTTGAGGCGGTCAGCCAGCAGGCTGTAGATGGCACTGTAGTGATCATATGCATCTGTTTGTAGAGACTAGAGAGGAAAGATCATGACAGAAGTAAGATGCTGACCTGACATTTGACAAAAGGCAGTGCTAAAAATGTAAATACATCAGCAAGTCAGCTGTTTATTTGTGCCCGACCTGAAGTGTGCGCTCTCGGTCCAGGCCCATCTCAGACATGGCTATCAGCACCTGCTCGATGATGAGCTCTGTCTCTCTCTCCGTCTTCACCTGCTCACACTCCGTTATCAACTGGAAGGGAGAAGAGTATCAGCATATTTCTCAAAATGTCCATAGTGTGCTCTAAGATTTGTATATATATTGAAATAGTGTGGATACTAGGCTCTCAACTACATGAATTGTTGGTTAATACATTTTCATTTTTGTTAAAGTAAGACAAAGATTAGCTGCTGCAGGTCAGGGGTGAGTCATCTTCGCCACAAGGACAATCACTAAGGCTGTTAAGGGGTCACTAAAGTCATCAAAACAGCTGCAAAAATGCATTGAGTGTGCAGCTTGGAAGAAAGATGATTACCTGACACCAAAGTGGAAAAGTGAAATATTCTTTTGCATTAATGACCATTACATAAACCTGCCTAAGTTAAGATAAAGGATTAAGGATACTTCTATGGGGGTCTCACCCTGTCGAAGTCGGGGTCGGGGTCTCCTTGTCTCATCCACTTGTTCTTACAGATCTGCTCCATGGTGAACCGTCTGCTGGGCTCCAGCACTAACATGTGTCTGATCAAGTACTCACAGTCTGCAATCACACACAAACATCAATTCAAGCTGAGGACAGTTAAAGGTACCATGTGCAATTTTTTTTACTACTAAGAGTGCATAGTGTGTGTGTGCACGTATACATGCACACACACAATTCACATTCTTCCATTTGTGTCACATCATTGTGCTGATCAGCGATTTGTGGCAGTAACCAGCACCGACTAAAATATTAACGCCCTAACAAAGGTAGTGAAGATAGAGACTGCCAGCAAGCAAACATGGATATAAATACTGAATGATGCAAAATCAACTTAACAAATGCTCTATAAGGATGGAAATGCACTCAATATGTTTATTAAACTCCACAGGGCACCTCTAACAGCCACCTTCTAGGCCAACAGTTGTTCTCCATCCTAAGGAAATTGATTTTGGTAAAGTAGCACTTTGGAATTTACTTTGCCTGTGGATGGAAAAAAGTGAGTGACATCTTCCACTGATTAAGGTGTGGTAAGAAGATACGGGAGAGAGTAAGAGCTGAGTGGAGTCCTACCTGTGGACATGAAGAAGGGGATGCGGAACTTGCCACTGAGGACACGCGCCCGCAAATTTTGTAGAGTGCTGCCGTCAAAAGGCAGGGCGCCGCACACCAACACATATAATACCACACCTAAGCTCTACACAGAGAAAAGACAGCAGGAAACAGACCATGAGTACAATATCTCAATTCAAACAGGACTTAAACAATTATTTTTGTTATCAACCCATTCAAATGTCTATTTTTGCACATTGTGCCCATAAGAGGATGAACAAACACAAGGGACAAACCATTTGTATCGGTATATCTATTTCAACATTACTATGTCTTTTAAAAGATCTACATAGCTACACATTACAAAATAAACAAGTAAAATAATGTCCTATACTATGTTGTTGCATTATTCGCACATTTCAGCTTGTGTGCAAAGTTTCCATTTGGTGCCGGTCCACATGTCCTGGAAGATTTCAGTGTTCTGGACAAACGGGAGGAATTACGGTCAAATATGAGCTGTTTAAGGACCCTATTTTCCCATGTTTTTGTGTGGAACTAACTAATGGGGGGTAACAATTTCTGAAATTGGTCGAGTATTGAGTGAGAGCACTGCACCTGGCAGCAATGAAACTGGCTGCAACGTAATCCCTCCGGGCATTTGCGCACCGTCAATGTACGCCCACTAAAAGTGTTTGTTTTTGCCACTGACAGGCTCAGACTGTTATTCTAAGTGTCTGACAACATTATGGAAAGGATCCCTACAGGGTTACCTTCTTATTAAAGAGTAAGATCCTTTTTGTTTAACCAGAAACAGCCACTGATCGCTCTCACCAAAGCCACCAGCCTCCATTTACAGAAACAGTAATTCTATCATTGTAAAACACACTTTGTAGTGCTGCTTCTTCTCAGTCTAATCTTAATTTTCACAATCTAATGTCTTTTCTTTACAATTCAATTACATATTTGAATTTAGACTATTCATTGACAGTCCCACTCACCCATATATCTACTTTAGGTCCATCATACTCCTTGCCCTCAAAGAGTTCTGGTGCAGCATAGGGAGGACTACCACACCATGTCTTCAACAGCTGGCCTCGAGAAAACAGGTTACTGAAGCCGAAATCTGACAGAGGCGGAGGAGAAGTTTATTCAATCTTATCACTTTCCTCTACAGAGTAAATTCAATCAACCCAGGAAAATGCTCTAAAAGCACATGTTGACACTTGCCTACACCCACTCACCAAGACAGCAGAAAACAACTATATTAAGTTTCCCACCCATACATTCTTTAGTGAAAACCCACAGACACACACACCAACACACACACCTGCGATTTTGATGTTGAGGTTGTGATCCAGCAGCAAATTCTCAGCCTTTAGGTCTCTGTGGACGATGTTGCGGCAGTGACAGAAATGGACTGCTGCAACAATCTGTTTGAACTTCTTCCTGGCGTCCTTTTCCGCCATACGCCCATGAGCCACCAAGTGGTCTGCACACACGTGCACACAAATGCACACACACATACCCATGTTCACACACACACACACACACACATACAAACACATACAAACACATACAGACACACACACACACACACACAGTTTAGATATTTATGGTACTCATTTGCATCGTTGAATATACAGGAAGTGAAGCCTATGATTCTATTCTGATTTAGCCTAATAACTCATAACATTAATCATCAAGGAGCAATGCATAGAGCATGCAAGGAATCTTGGTTAATCCCTCAGAAAACAGAAATAGGACATAGAGAGAGGCTATTTCAACTCAAATACAAATAAATAGCACAAAAGACAAACGGTCACGTGGTGTTGTAGAGTGAACATGTAGTGCAAACAAATCAATCACGATGGACGCAACTGAAAACTAAAACTCCCTTATAACCCAAATTTCATTCTTTTCACTTTTGGCAAAATTGCCCAAATCGCCAGACATTTCAAAACACTGAAGCAGAGGGAGAAGGGATGAAAAGGACAATCTACATCATGGTAACAGTGGGGAACTCCCTTACCGAATATCTCTCCACCGCTAGCGTACTCTGTTACCAGATAGATCATCCTCTCTGTCTCCATCACCTAAAAACATAAACAAATCATAACAACGAGGACCTACAGACTCTGTGACAGGCCGACATCTAGTGATGGGTGGTTCACCCATTACACAACAGAGTGAGTAAGCACTCTTTGGCATTACAACAGCGAGATTTAAATAGAACAAAAACTGACATTTACTCAGTGCGGTGCTCAATGTATGTATGCGTGAGGATTTCAACATTACATTTTGTGGCAAAGTGATTAGATTTAAAGCTCTGGGGGCTGTTTAAGACAAGATACTGTAAAAGCTGCCTTGTGTCAGGTTGGTTTGGTGTTACAATCATCGTACAGCTGGAAAACAAACAGGGAACTCTCTGTTTTCTCAGCATCTAACACTGAGTTTTACCAGAAAGAGGTTATTGGGCAGACGTCTGTGGTTGTTCTGGGCAGCCCCCCAGATTTGCATGAATGTGAAAAAGAATTGTTGGTACAGTAAACCCAAAAAACAGTGGCATCTAACATCAGATCCTGCTAAACCAACACATATTGTATTTGTTCTTTCCCTATCGGGCCATGGGTCTCAGGTGTAAGATGTGAGCAGCGTGCATTATCGGCTCTGTGGGTGAGTGCAAGTGTGTACCTGGTAGAGGCGGATGATGTGGGGGTGCTTCAGCAACTTCATGATTTGCACCTCTCTGAAGATCTTTTTCAGGTTCTCATCATCCAGCTGGGTCTTATCCACTATTTTTATAGCCACCTGGAGACGGAGAGACAAGAAAGGGATGGACGGGAGAGATAAGGATGAGGGCGGCCGAGATTAAGGAGGAAACAGTGAGGGAAACAGGGGGGTATGGAAGACAGAAGGAGACGGAGATAGAGAGTGAGGAGAGAACACAACAAAGAAAGAAGAATTTATCTTAAACCAAGTGATATGTCTACCAGCTCTTAAGTGTTCAAAATACAGACAATATATTCACATTAATGGTATTTAGCTGACACTTAAATTGCTGGCAACAATTCCAGAGCACAGGCCCTTGCAATATTGCTGTGATGACACAATAATCATAGAAGTGCCAAGAAAACAACCAGCACAGGAGCTAAGGGGAGGGCGTGAGTCAGACAGACTCAATCTAAGACGAACTGAGACCTATAATCAATTAACATACACACAAAAATAAGTCATAAACACAAGTAATTATCTGCCACTGGCTGAGTTAAAAAACAAAATACCACAAGGAGTGACTGGCACTTGATGAAAAGCCAAATGGAGTGTTGTCAAACACAGTGCTTTCTCTGGATTTCAGCTTGTTCGTGTAACCTGACCTAATCCATGACCTTCAACGGTGAGCACGACTCTTGCGTAATTGCTGAGCCCTGGACAATGGCTCCGGCAGCATGGACGCTGATGGTGTGTGACAGGAGCTTTGCTCTGCCACTTAGGAATGAGTAGACGACTTTAATGAATTAATCAAGCACAGCTAATGGGGCTGCCCCAAAACACAGCATCTTCCAAAAATAGATGAGCAAGTCGAGCCCAAGTGTGTGAAAAAATGAAAAGCATGCATCCTGCATTCACAGGCGTGTGTCTCATTGATTACTTGATGACAGTTCTCATTCATTAAAGGCGTAATATGTAATTATTTGTAAGACTATCAGCTTAACACATTCAATAATTTGTTGTTTATTTTTTTTCAACTGTGCAATGACACTGTATTTATTGCCCATATTGGCCACAGTATTCTTTAGAAACTGTACATATTCTACATATACATACACTTGTGCAATTCAATGTTTTTAGGGAATTAGTATAATCTGTACATAATGTTCATATACATTGTTGATTTTTTTATTCTGTATCCTTTATACTATGTGTCTTGACCCTTCTGGGCCACTGTTTTTGCTTTTTTTAATACGTCCTGGCTGTAAGCGTGGGATCAATAAAGTCTTATCTTCAAAACTTGACAACAATTATCAACTGAATGTGATGAAATTACAGTTCTGACATTATATCAGATGTCTCTGAACTATGTTTCAGCAAAATATACTAAAGTTAATGCAAACCAGCTCGACCAGGCTCGTCCTGTCTCAGAATACCACTCTGTACTTTAAGATATGGCAGTCAGATAGTATAGGGCCCAGTAGTTCCAGCTGGAAGATAGATGTCAATTTGCTGTTTCACAGGTGCTCTTACTTTTTGTGGTCTAATACACAAAATAAACTTAGGAAATGCCAAAAAGGAGACATATACACAAAAAACACAATTCTAATGACTGGAATTTAAACAGACTCCTTACTTTCATCTTGATAGCAGTCTATTATATTGGAATATAATGACCTTCAACACAAGGGAGGAGAACTCCAAAACATAGCTCTAACAGCCACATCACTGATGGTTAAAACTATAAACTAGCACAAAAATGTCAATCACCAACATAAACCATCATGCTCTGAACGTCCACATTACAAACAAAAACAAAGTAACTTCTGTATTTTGGAACATAAAACATCAAACAGAGGGCCATCACAAGCGCTCCTTTTCCGGGTAGCAGACATGAAGAAGATGAGGGCCTCTGAAGGCCGACATGGCGCACTTCCTGTTATAGACAGGAAGGGGAAGTGAGGGTGAAGAGGGGGCTCCTGAGAGACTACAGAATCATAGCTATGTAACAGTGGCATTAATCCAAGTCAGTGTGTGTCCGTGTGTAGCTCCCCTTCAAGGTTACTGGACAATTGTGGAAAACACGCATATTAGTAGAGTTCACTGGTATCCGTTTACCAAAGTCGGTGTCTTGCACACTTTCATTATTACTCAATTATAGGGGTGGGCGGTATAAACGGTATACAGTAGAAACAATATAAATTTGGCCAACAGTAGAGATTATGACTGTACCAGCCTACCGCAATAGCGCATGTTGATGATGTCGTCAAGCTGCGCCTGTTTTGGTCGAAAGCATGGCAGCCGCTGCAAGCATGGCAGCCGCTGCAAGCATGGTGCTTACACAGGGGGAGGAGAAGGAGGTGCTCGTAAAGAAGAACTGTGCAACGCCGGTCATATGGACCTGGTTTGGGTTTAAGGAGTCGGATGTTGAGCAGAAAAACATAATCTGCAAAATATGCCAGGCGACAGTAATAGCGAAGAGAGGGAATACAAGTAATTTGTTTTATCACCTCAAAACGAAGCACATTTTGGAATACGAAGAAAGCCAAAAACTGCACCCTCCACAAACACCCAGTCAGTCAGGTGGAAAGAAAAAAGGTGGCCCTACACGCCAGCAGACTGATATTTTACAAGCATTTTCTAAAGGCACTCTGTATGACAAAAAGAATCGGCGGTTATCAGGACAACAGGAAGAAATGTAATGTTTGTTTTTTTACATTTTGCACTTTATTTATTTATTTATTTTGAATTTTGTGTTTTACTAACATTTTACTTGTATTTTTTTAATTTAAAATATCTTCATCTTTATGTTATTTGAGAATTTTGTGTTAGATTGTTTGGAGAAAGATCTGTTACACACCTAAAAAATTACTTTAAAGTAAGTAAGTTTTTGTATCCTTTTAAAATAAGTTTTGCACAATAAATGTTCGCATTCTATACTTTTTTGAAGTGTGTTTATTCTGCTGCAATGTATCTGGTTAGTGCTGTGCGATATGGACAAAAATTTATATCCCAATATAGGTAATTTTATATTCCGATAACGATATATATCCCGATATAGTATTTTTACTTAAAATTATATATATACACATGAAATGAATGCCAATTCCTCTGATCTTTTCTCCTTTTATTTATAAAACACATATTTTATTAAATTAAAAAACAATAAAAAGTCTTTTTAGTGCCAGAGTCCCTCTTTTTGTTACTACTTTTTGTTTTGTTACTAGATAATTAAAAAACAATTAAAAATCAAATAAATAAAACACAAATATCAAATGGACAAATACCATTCAAAAATATCTGGTAGTGCAATCAGTTTTCAAGTAATGCAATACAGTGCAGGGAAATAAAATACAGTTACAACATAAAGTGCTAGTAACATTCAAGTACGCCTACCATTTAACAAGTAGTGCTATTAAATGAACTGTTTCAGAGGTGTCTTTAAGTGACAGAAAAGATTAGACGTGTTCGAGTCGCTACTAACGACTTGTTGGCGGCATGTTTTGCAGATTACCGTTTTTTGGTCGGCGTCTGCTTTTTTAAATTCCAGTGCCAAACAATGGAATTCCTGTTCCCGCTTTTCGGCACCAATTCCTTTTTGGGTTCTGTTGGGTCAGCATCCACTGTGCTCTCCATCTCTGCTACGTTGTTTACGTCCATGCTCCTGCTGACTCTTACACGCATGGCTGAAAACGTTAGCAGTGTCATAAAGGACTTCTTGCAGGTGACGTAAACTGCTACCGCAAAGCAGTAGCATTGCTGCAGTTACATTAGCCGAGCTAACTACAGCCCACACGTTAACATTACGATATAAAAGATAGAGGATTATATCGTAGGGTAGGCATTTTTCTGTCGCACAACGACATATATCGTAATATCGCACAGCACTATATCTGGTATGTGAGTATGTTCAGAAACAGTCATTTTGACATATGTATACAGAAGAAAAGAATATATCGCAATATATATCGTTACAGCATATGCTTAAAATTATACCGCAATATAGATTTTAGGCCATATCGCCCAGCTCTACTCAATTATGTATTTTTTGTGGGTGAGCTTGTAGCTGACCCAATACAATTACACTTGTAGTTCTGCATGGGCATACTGCTGCTGACATCTTAAAAACCTGCCATTTATAAAGACCATGAACATCAGCAAAAACATATATTTAAATAAAACATAACTCTTGACCACCGGCTTGTCATGTATGTATGTATCTGTTTGGAATGTGTGTTTCCATAGTATTTTAAGCTCTCCGAATCTATTCTCGGCGTTGGCAGTCATCCAGCTTTGTTGATGTAATCACTCCCCTCTGCATCTTCTGGAGGGTAACAACAGGACATCTGGACTGCACACACTGAAACATATGCCGACATCTACGTGTACACATTATACTCTGAAAATGGGGAAACTGGCCTACAATTACAAGTGTACAGAGGATTGGTGTGTGTGTGTGTATGAATACAGAAGCTGACAGGGAGATTCAATAGCTAGATGACAAGGTACACACTCTGCAAACATTTCAGGTTTTACATATCAGTCACTCCACTGCTGGATTTCTTCTACCATAGAGTTTGGAGGATTGTTAACATGGCTGACAATCTGGGTTCTCACACACACACACACACACACACACACACACACACACACACACACACACACACACACACACACACACACACACACACACACACACACAATCCTGAGAGGCCGGCTGTGATGAGATGAAGTGTCACATAGTTCCTCCGATCACAAGACAGTGACATCAACAGAGCACTATGTCAGAGCAGCTGGTGCCCAGCAGAGGAGTCTATACCATTTACTGTACATCGTAAAACACACACCAACTTCAGCTTTACAGCACAAGAAATAATAATGGATGATGGCAACAAAAAGGGATTCAAAAGAGTTTAAGATAACATACCCATCAAACAAATAACCAGAGCTGATTTTTTTATTTGTGTTTTATATTTTTACCTTTCATTTTATATGGTTTATTCTCTTCTATGTCTCCTTTTAATTCCTGCTACTATTGCTTACTGTCTGTAATACCCTAATTTACCCGGCAGGGGGATTAATAACGTTATCTTATCAAAGGATTCATTTACTTCCACTCAAACGTTGGGATGTAAATTGTTGGCATTTTAAACTGGTACCAGGTCCCAACTGGTCAAAACCAGGATAACAATATACTTCTGGGAAGTATCTGTATTTGAACTTGATTTATCTTTTAATTTCCTCATTTATTTTCATAATCGTTTTTCCTTTGTTTTTGTGGACTTGTAAAAGCCCAATACATTCTCTTTTCTGACAGTGCAACAACTGTTCTGACCGACTACTGGGAAATAATTGTGTAATGTGTTCAATCACTCTCTGTCATCTGCTGAGCTGAATCAGGCAGATCCTGTCATGTCTTGTCTCTGTTCACTTGATGACAGCTTGAACAACTCATTCATCAAAGGTGCAATGCGTAATAGGTGTGTAGGAATTTGAGTTTAACTTAACTAAAGTTGTAAACAGAATTATAAACTTATAAACAAAAACATCTATGTATTGTGTTTCAGAGATATCTACTGAAGTTAGCATGCTAAACCAGCTAGCCTTGGCCCGTCCTGTCTTGGAGTACCACTTTGTACCTCAAGAGGCAATAGTCTGAGAGTATAGGCCCCTGTAGTTTCAGCAGGGAGATGGATGCAAGTTTGGTATGTTTCACAAACACTCTAGTCTAATGAAGAAAATAAACTCACAAAATGCCAAAAAAAAAAGGAATTATTCTAACACCTATTCTCTCTTTTACTGAAATCTCATCGTAAAAGACATACCCAAGCTAATGACACACCAACACTTAAAAAGGGGCAAATGTCCTCCTGTGTAAACATAGACATGAACACAAGAAAGAACCCTAGCAGCTCACCTGTTAGAGTGTGTACCATGAACCAAGGCTGAGTCCTTACCGCAGCAGCCAGGTTCAATTACAGCCCGGGCCCTAACTGCATGTTATAGAGCCGAAATTGAAAGAGAAAAAAAAAACATTTGCAGAAGCGCATTGATGCTTCATGATTCTTGAAAACAGTGGGCAAAGAATCTTTTTAACAAATTGATAATGTTTACATCAGCCAAAGTGACCCAGAAGAGGCCTGGAATTAAGTCATTCTTAGGACAAGGCCACTTTGGCCGGTGATAAACACAAATTCACTGGGGCATCATGGCCAAAATGTAGAGCATCAAAGCAAAAGCTGTCAGTGCTCTCCAGTGAAAACAGTGTGCCATGCCATACTCCCTTTAAAAATTCCACATATTAAGAAAGACATACTGACAATTCAAGATACAACATACAAGGCATCATATGTTGAGTCTTCTTGTCAATTTGGTATGAATATGATCCATAAACTGTATTTCTGTACAACCTTTACAGCCTCAACTCACCATCAGCCTCCATTGTTTGACTGTATGCTATTTAATAGAAGAATACTGTGAGAACGGGAAGGCAAAATGTTTCAAAAATTAAGATTTCTCACTAAAATACGTGCTGGTCGGTGGATCAGAAACATGCCAAATTAAACACCAACTCATACAACACTGTTAATTCACCATGTAGGATCAGGGGAAAAATATGACTCATCCCCGACGTAAACAGTAAGCTTACTACGTCCTGTCAGAAGACGCATACCTATGAACATCACCGTAGATCAAATATGACTGAATGCCATACAGAGATTGGGCTAAAGTGACACAGTGAAAAGAGTTTTGAGTTTACAATATTATTCGCAATTTTTCCCTTTGTGTGCTCCTTTCATGGTATCACACTGAAGAAGTAGCAACAGCAAGTCAGAACTCAGCATTATTCAGTGGAAAGTCCGATCTCTCAGCGAGTTAAAAACTCTATGTACTCAATGTATGTCATAGTTAGCCAACACGACGCAGCAATATCCTGGTCAAATTCAAAGCACTTGTCTATCAATACTTACACTGTACAGAGTTGAAGTGTTTGCTAGCGGGTTAGCTGTTACTGTTTACAGAGTGGGAGAAATCTTGTTGATGATAGTACACTGGGAGACAGGAGTTTGTATATTTGCTGCATCCCATGTAGCTTTAAATGAGGATATCTGCAACTTTCTTTTAAGGACATAATAGCAGGTTCAAAACAGGGCGTGCCAAGAAGGGGCATTACAGCCACAACATAGGGCATCCACGCCACTGGCCTTTTGGCCATGGTCTAATTCTTGCACTGTATTACCGTACTATTAGCCATTCAAATTCACATGACAGCAAATCCGCAGTACATCCCTGACTGAATAAGCAGGTTCCAAGGAAAGTCTCCATTAATATTTCAATAAATATCTACTTAGAATACCCCCACTGATAGAAATGGGACGGACAAAACATCAAAAGCACACATCAGTATAATGCGATATAATTCAACAGTAACACAGAGAACATCCTAAAAACTTTTAACGAAAACATTCCAACCTTTGTGAGGATGTATTGTAGGGTCACTGCATTAAACTGTATTAGCTTTAGCTAATTGGGTAAACCGGCAACTCAGTGTAGACTAAAAAATCAAAATATTGAGAGAAAAAAAATGACAATGACAAAAATAATTGATCACAGAAATAACACTGGAAGAAGTAAACTACATCCTTTACAGCCCTGTGAAAAAACAGTTGCATGCATTGTTTTCCCAAGGTCTATTAAACAGGTTTAGACCTTTTAGGATACATACAAATAATCAACCACTTGAACATGGCCAAAAAGCTGTAACACCTAATATCACACAGTATTAGAAGTTAAATAAGACATAAGAATAACGACATCTATGACTGAACTATAACGACACTAATCCTAAACAGAGAATTGGGTCTATGGTGTAACAAGCGGGTGCACGTGGTGTGGTGATATTATGTATGAGGTTAACCTTCATCAACAGGTGACACAAGTGACACAGATTACAACACCCACAGCGGGTGTAATGCTCGGGCTAAACCCATATCAGCATGTAGGAGATTTTAGCTCGCACTCATGCACACACATGCGACCATGTTCAGGTCCAAAGCGCGGTATCATGGCGATCTGTAAACCCTGTCTTTGTAACAGTTAACAAGAAAATGCTTGGCATGAAAGTTAAATTGCAGCTTTTTGTGCATGTGTGTTTATATAAAGTCACGAGGACATCACACAGCATCATACACACAAGATAAGGTCACAGCAGTTCAGCACTATGACTGTATTATGCACGCGCACAGAGATGAAAGCGTACTGGCAGTATGAGTCAGCACAATGCCTTTCAGAGATGTTCTACTTGTGTGTTGTGCACTTGTATGAGTTTATGTGTGGAAATGACTCAGTTGAGTGTGTCAGGCTGAAAGTACAAGACTCGGGACATGCTACAGTGTGGAAAAACTGGACATCACACACTAATCTGCCATTTGCAGTTTTTTTGTTTGTTTTTTTTTGCCCCCTTCTTGCATTGCAGAGCCCACACTTTGTGGTGAGTAAATTCTGAGGGATATGCAGACCTAACAACAACCAGGATCTGGCAACTGGTTTTGATGAACATGTACATCACAATGACCATTGGCATAGAGTAACACACGAGACAACCACTCGCATTACAGCCATCATGACAGCCAAACTTTAATAGAGCAAATGAATAAGTTCAATATGGAATGGGGGAGGGCAGGAATTGGAATTACAAACATGCAAAACTGCAGTCAGCACATGACGCACCATCACCCCAACCTGGTTGAGTCTGCACGGTCTGGTCCGCATTCCCATCTTGGCAGTGACTTTCATTGGTGCTTACAAAAAAGAAACCAGCAGTTCCAGTTTGCCGCTGCTTTTACAACAACACACACATCTATATAGGTAAGAAGAGTTCATTATCAAACTGTTATTTGAGGCCCCGTTTACACGACAACACTCGCGGGTGAAAACGACAAAATATTTTTATCGGATGTGCCTTTCGTTTAGACAGCGACGGCGTTTTCTGGGCTTAAAAACGCAAAAAGTGAAACCCCCCTCCAGAGTGGAAATCTTAAAAACGCTCCACCGTTGCGTTCCCGTCTAAAGGGTAAAAACGCAAAAGTGTGCGCCGATCTGCCAGAGCCCGTCTCTTACATTCTCTGATTCCACACACTTTTACATCACCGTATGCGTGCAGATCCCCCCCCCCCCAAAAAAAATGCTTGTCTAAACGTGGAATAAAAAGTGAGGATGCAACGCCTCTTCCGTTCAGATCGTTTCCATGTTAACGTAGCCTGAGAAATGCTACAAGGATGTAGTTTTGTGCTAGTATCAAAGTCAAGCTTTTTACAGTCTGTCTTCATGCTAAAACATAGAACAAATGTTAATATAAAAATGTAGGGTTCCTGCTCTATATTTCCTCTATTGCTTAACTTGAACTATATCCTCATTCGCAGGTCTTCCACTCATACATCCTCAGCCACCGCATCGTATCATCTCTGCCTGTCCACTGCTATCAAATGGTAGAGCTGCAATGCTTAGCTGATGAATCCATTGGCCAATTAAAAGAAAATGAATCTTAATCTTCATCGTGTATGATAGTAAATGAAATATCTTGGGCTTTGGACTTGGAGAAAATAATCAGTAGATTAATTGATAGTGGAAAATAAATGATAAGCCACCCCGGTCCATGGTAGGGGGTACATACACAAAGCCTACGCTGTAGCCCATTTGAACTTATTTTGAGTTTCTTCCTGTACTTCCCTCTTTGTACTTCAAACAATGGAAACAGCAAATCGTGTTGGAACTAAAAAAAAATTACAACAGTTTCTATTACTGAAATTGCTACAAAGCAGAAAAGAGAGAAGATGTCAGAAAAGATACGACATAGGAGGTTGAATTTTCTTTGTTTGTCATGCCACTGGGAGGAAATGCATTTCAGATTTGTTCAGATGTCTCCAGGTACATCTGAGGATTTGGCTCATCTGCAGTATTACATCAGTGTTTGCTGTTGTAATGCTTATGGACATTACTCAGAAACTGGCAACCACCATACGGGTTTTAGCTTCAGGTGGAAACCAACAGGTTGTAACAGCCCTTGCTAGCTACAAACTGGCATGAGGCAGACTAATCACAGTTGTTGTGGTCTACATCAGAGCAATGTGTAGGTGCAATTCTAGGGAGGTGCACATCAAGCTATAGCGTAGGGTACACGGCTATGCTGTACCTAGGTAGTAGACACTGTAGTATAAATCAGGCTTTCCTTTCTCAGTCTTGAAGCAGAAGCATCAACCTAAGACCATAGCTCCTGTCTATCAACCACACAAATGTGGTTTCTGGCTACCACAATGTGCAACAGAACTACTACCATCATCACTAAGCAATCAATTCAATGGCAAAGAGAAGTCAAGGCCCCAGCTTGTCACAAACACTGAGCTCGAAAACCCAAGTGCACCTGACAAATTCTGCTGCATCCAGCTTTTAACTACGGTACACAAAAACACACCATAACACACACAGAGCAGTCCAGTCCGGACTTCTCTGCTAGTCAAATCGTTCCCATTGAATATTGAACACTATTTATGCTTGAAATGCCCATCCCTTATTGCTATGGAAACCAGTAAGACTTGAATGGAGCAACCTTTCTCCAACTAGGAGCCTTGGCAACACACAGTCGCCTCTGACAACAAACAGCGCTGGGGATGATGATGGCGTAGACTTGTGATTTTTAACTGCCACAATGCTGATGCCATGCATTGTTCCAAAACACACACGTGTGCGCACACACACTGTTGGCATCAGCTGGGGCAGAAACATGGGTGCTCATATAGTTCATGAGGAACAGGATCACACTGATGAAGCCAATGCTGTCCTCCCTCGCCTCTGTAACAGACACGCACACAGAGTCTGGACTGTGTTCTTCTCCTTTTGAAGCTGGCTGGCTGCTGATTCGCACAACTAAGAATGCAGCAGAAGACGACTAGAGGGCAGGAAGATAAGTCGAGCAGAAACGCAACCTTTGTCTTATTATTCGCCCAAAAGAAATCACATTTGAGTGTGTGTATATGTGTCTTTGAGAAACAGAGAGGGGATGCGGTATGTTAGAGAGCTGTGTGTGAGTGTGTGTGCGAGTGTGACTGAGGGAGTGAGTGAAATTGTTACACAGTACATTAGGCCTGTTACCTAACACTTGCCATCCTTCCTGCCCTCTCCCTCCTGCTCATCCTTCTCGTGCCTAAAAACACTCGAGAGGAAAGGGGAGACGAGAGGAAAAAGAGGGAAAAGGGAGTGGGGGAAAGGGCCTGATTCCCCGCAGACAGACAGGTCATGACGCGCCGCACAGTGGCATCCTTTACCAGTGTCGCTCAACTTGCTATGGGCACAAGGGCTTGTCAAAGTGCGCTTTTACTTTATCCTCAGTCAGGTCATCCAAGGGCACTGACCATACCTCAACTGTCAAGATATTATACATGAGTATGCACATACATAAATATACAATGGCAGCCATGCACATTCACTGTATTTCAGTATTATCAACTATGACAAACCCAAAATATCAACTCAAATATGATACATTGCTGGCATACTGGTATATTACTGAATACAAAAAGGAGTGCACATTGCGAAGGTTGACACGCTTTGGTAGTAATTATAGGACAGAATATGAAAATGTTGATAATCACTTTATCAATGTAGTCTATTATGACAGAAGACTGGCAACACATTTCTGGTTAGAGCTTAATAAAGACTGAGATCAGATTCTTTTTTGCTGTCTCATGTTATTACAGAGCCAACACTTAGTGTTTTTTTAGCAACTGAGGGGATCGACACAGGGTTGATGAAATTCCATTCAATGGCTAATAAATGCCATAAAGAGGATAAACAAATGTGCTATCTGTTTAGGAAGGTGGCCAAGATATGAAATATCATCTCAAGCAGAGTGCATTGCAACATGAGGACACTACAAGCCCGATTAATAGCCTATCAAATTGCGGCATGGGGCGATTAGTTCCATAACCTCAGTCAACAGGAAAATAATTCTCTCTACAACTTGGCTACCTTTGTGTCATAACCAGGAAGCGATGTGCATATACACTGAACATTTGTTTAACACCCTGTAGAAATCCTACATCACATTTCAACATTTATAAAGTGTAAGCACATTTTCAAGGACATTTTACCATGAAGTTGTGCAGGAAACTCAGAGGGCATCAAAGAGTGGTGAAGATAAAACAATACTGGCTTTGACTAGATAACATCATAGACTGGACGCAACATTTTGTGATCTAAATAGCCTTGGAAGATTAGTCGATCAGAATCGAATTAATCAGTGCAATTTCAATAACCTATTTATAAATGTTTGATTTATTAAGCAAAAAATAGAAACATTTGCTTCCCTCTCTGCAGTTGTGTGTGTGTGTATATATATATATTTCTTTTTTATTTTGGTCTGTTAGTCAGACAAAGAAAGCAATTAAAATTGTCACTTCAAGCTTTGGGAAGCTGTGATGTGCTTTTTTTTTTTTTTTCTATTCTCTGATATTTTATCGACTAAACAATTCCTGTAAGTTGATCTAAGCTATTACCAGATTTTTGCTCAATCAAAAATTAAGATCAGAGAGGACAAATTAGCTGTTGGTGGTAGTGAAATAACTGGGGGGAAAATCTGAAACATCACAATGATGGCTTTGGTTATGGTCCCCAAATCTGCACAGCATTAAGTATTTAGAACAACACCCAAAACAAGTAGTTTATAGAGTCTCCCAGAGCTAATAAGGAAAAAACCTTATTGAAGGGTCATGACCAGCAATAAAAAAATGTTTATGGAGAGAGTGAAGACCGAAATAAAATCAACATTTGTCAAGAGAGCCCAACGGACTCTAGCATAGCATTTGAGTGAGAGTATGAAAACTCCTGTTTTGACTTCCACTTCACTCGTTGGCCTTTGTGTAGAGGAGATGAACTTTCACTATCACAACATCCAGGTGCAGCACGCTCGCTATGTGCCATCAAAGGTTTGTGCTGTGTGACTGCCTCTGTGTTAGCAAAACCAACAGCCCCCTTTCCACAAGAATTTGCAAAATATACTGCTAAAATGGGTGTGTATCGGTGACATAAACTTTGCACAAATTGCCCATTGAACGTTTTATGTTTTAGAAAACAACAGAGAGCAAATGAGGCATAAAAGGGGACCTTCCCTTTCTGGGCTTCTAAGCTACCAAGTATAAATAACCAGGTCCTGTTCTGTGTGACTGCACTGCAGGATATCATCCAGCTCCATCTAACAACCGAGAGAGTTGTTAGGCTATATTTGACTAGTCAGCATTTCTCATTGGATCGTTACAAAAACCTAGGCCATAAAACAAGGCTCTAAAGCCCATCTCATCTGATGACTGATCATATCCATATTCATGATATCCACAGGCATGTAAAAGCACACTTCTATTCTTTTGATAATCATGCAAAAATGGGGATGCTGAAACCCCTGAGCTAGTTGATGAAATGCATGAGCTGACTAGTCTGTCTGTGACCACCATCAACAGACAACAAACAAGGCCTCTCTTTCATTCTGTCAGTCCATATTCCACTGTCATTTTGTCCTCTGCCTGTCTCTCACACTCAGACAGCCAGACACAACCACACACACACACATCCAGACAAGCATAAACAGGCTCATACACACAAGCAATATAGCCACATAACTAGCTCATCAATCTCTCACTATAAAGTCACTACTGTCTTTGTATTGCTTTTATAACAGACCGAATACATGCTCCCATATCTGCAAGTCTGAAAATTATGTTATATTCATATCAACACAGTTAATGTCTCTGAAGAAACACCGTCTGCAGTGTTGAAAAACACCATATTGCACTCACTGACTGAAGTTTGTTTTGGCCTCACGAAACTAAATGGAGGGTTCTCTGGGCTATGTGGCATAAAGCACCCAAATGACTCGTGTCTGCCTGCCTGTGTGTATGTCAACAAGGGCACAGAGGTAAGCTGCACACTCAGCCACCTTGACACACCTTTATTTGTGCCATTAGAATTAAAGGCTCTTCATCAGGTTTAAAACAACAAACAGTGACATTGCAGGAGCTGTCTGTCTGTAAGTGTAGGCTTCACCCCTACTGTATACACCTATTTGTTTTGAGTGTTCAACCAAGCATCCATCATAAGGGATGTGTGCACTGATCCCAACAGTCATATAATAAGAGGAAGGGTTCCCATGTCATCTCATTGCAAATATGGTCCTGAGTAGAAGCACGGGCTGGAGAGTGTTTTTTAGCAGAAATCTCACTGATGCTGCTGTTATCAAATGCATCAGCTGAGGTTTTCTGATTAGTCATTCTTTTAGGCCCTGCTGTAGTTACACCACCAGGCCAGCCAAGAAGACGTAGGCAACATATCAGGAGTGACAACATACTGCTCACAGGCAAATGAAGCTTTGAAACACTGAGGCAATTGATCCAATAGGTCAGCACCAAAGATAAACACTGCTTGGAATAGTTGAGCGATCCCTTCTGCTTGTGATGCCACAACTTCCCCTTCCTATGTATCCTAAAATCCCCAACCTTTCTGTTTGCCACAAAGGCAAACAAACCCCCGTTTTTTAAGCCTGGGCACAATGTTGTGTATCAACATCAGACTATACATTTGCAGCACAGGACTGACCTGTGGAAGTCCTCAATGCAATGCATCTACACATCAAGAACGATGCTGTTTTGCATGAAGATCATTTGTTGATAATACCGGGGAGCCTTTACTAAAATGTCATCTTGCTATTAACCAGGATATCTAAATGCAACACACACACACACACACACACACACACACACACACACACACACAGGCGAAGTTGAAATGCAGCTTTGACAAACTGGCTAACTTAGACCGCGTCAAAGTGGTTGCATTTCACTAAAAAGACGCGAGAAACTTTGCTATCTCGAAATATTATCAGCGGTTCGTTTATTGAAAATCATTAAGCTACAAGAAAAGCTAACAGTTACTGTACATACGGCTCTGCAGTAAAGTTAGTTAGCTTTACCCAGTTTTCGGTGCTACTTAGACGTTGACTTTCAGACGTATCTATAACGTTATATGGCCAACCTATACCTTCCAACTCTGCAAGCCTATTGTTAACGTTAATTTAAAATTATCCAGGAGGGTGCTATAAACTTTTAAGCTTGTGTGCTGGCATCCGTCTTAAAGATATCTGCATCTAGCCAAACAGCTAATTAGCTAGTAAGCTAAGCTAGCTGCTACAGTCGGAACGTTCTGAGTCTCCTCTTTTCATCTTCGTCAGTACCCTTCTGTCCGTCCTCTACGCGTTGCCACACATTAACCTAAGGCCTTTCTAGCTTTCCTTAAAAATAGTACTACTTTCCTTTGTGAAATCATATGTATCTTGTGCTAAATGTTTGTATCTAGTGGTTAGAGGTGATGCCCGGAGTCGAACAGACCCCCTCCCTCAACACCAAGCAGCGGTGTCACCAAAGCGGGCTGGCCGTTGTGTCTCCAGAGCCTGAAGGCCCCAGCGTCATCCTGCGTACATGGTCGAAAAGGCTTGAAATAAAACAATGACAACTTGTAATTGTTCATCTCTGGTACTCGAATACCAGTCGCCTTACCTTTGCTTTGGTAATGATGTGTGTGGCTAGTTTAACAACCGCGAAATTTCCCTTGCCGATGGTCCGCTCGATTTCGTAGTAGCCCACTCGGGCTGGGGGGGGCCTGGTGGCCGAAGTGTGGCCAGGATTGGTGATGCACCCAGTGGCCGTGCTGGTACGACTGGAGTGGTTGATCCCGGAGGATGGCTGGGCTCGGTTCTGGGAGCCCATGCCTGCGTGGGTCGGTCGGGCAGAGTGCGTAATCCCGGCCGCAGTGGACCCAGCAGCACCTCCGCTTGACACGGCCGCCATCTTCTCGCCTCTCTGCGGGAACAACAAGCAGCCTTGCGCAGCGCGCATCGCGGGCACGCCCCCGCCCTGCGTCATTTTACGTGAAACGCTCCTCCGCAGCGCCCTCTCTAGGTTGTAACCATGGTAACTATCAGCGTAACAAATTACTTCATCCACAGAAACGTATTGTGGTTGCCTTGGCGACAAAGAAGTGCGCATTATCACTGTGGTTCCCATGATTCAGTGATTCCTTACAAACTGCTGCACTATGGATGATCTGAAGGGTTCATGAGGCTTTAAAGCTATACGCCGCTCTAACATCGCAATGATAGATTTAAATAATGCAGTTAATGTAAAAAAAACAGACAAGTCTTCATTTCACTCCTTTACTGTTCGAACACACGTATGTGACATCGTGAATATCTACACAAAGGCATATTCACTGTTTCTACAGATAAAAAAATGCAGTTTTTTTTTTTCAATAGCTTCCACGTAAACCCAATGAATGAATGCCAAACTAAAACTAAAAACTTTTTTTCCTCACAGAATTAAGCATATTTCAATAAGTACTTTATTTGCATGGGGGACTTTTCCCGTGCGTTTTCTTGGCCTTTTCATATTGTGTGCTGTCCATTGCTAGACATGGGTCATCATCCACAGTCACATTCCAAATAAAATATCTATGCAAAATAAATACATGAATCAAATTGTATTACTGATCAAAATATGTGCCACTTAGTATAATTGTTCATGTTTTTTTAACAACAATAATAATGCAAGACACATAGCCCGCATCTATTACCTAAATTCAATAAAAGTGTTATTTTAATGATTTAAACAAAAACAATTCAAGCAAAATTAAAGGGGTCGTCTCACATCATGCTATGCTATCTGGTTTAATAAACCTGTTGTGCAGACTTGCTGTAGAATAGGCCATCGCCGTCTCACCAGGTTGTAGACAGCACCACCCCGTGGTAGAGAGGCGTTCCCGCATCCTGCAGCTACCAAATAAGCATTTGAGGCTGCTGCCCTGAGTTCAAGACTCCAGGGCCCATGCGTTTTCATGTTGTAAACACACTGAATCTCAGTGCCACGGCACCGCGAAGACAGGCCTTGACAGCCGCTCACTTCGGACAGACTTGGGAAAACACGTTGTGATATTTTGTTTTTCACACGGTCCGCGAAGCTGGGACTGACTCCGACATCAAAAGATGGAGCTGCCTGATCAGCATACGAAGCAACGATGCTAACGTTAGCACAGCTAGCTAGCATTCTGCTATGCTATGCTATGCTATGCTATGCGCTTCAGGTGACTGGGAAATGAGGAGCATTGCCATCTTGCTGTTTTGAAACTCGTGTCATTGGTTGCATAGCCGACAACGTCGAAGTTGTTACGGATGTCAAATGGACGAGGGGAACACCTTTGGCTAATGTAAAGAACCCGTTGTCTCTTTAGCTTCTCGGTTAGCGATTGCTATTATTGTCGGCCATCGCTGAAAGTGGCACCGTTAAGCTCGCTAGCCTTCGATTTGTAACTGTGTCTGAATGGGGTGGAGTTGTCATTCGTATTGCCCAACAGGCTAGAATAACGTAAGGTATCTGTTGTCAGTTTAGGAAGAGAGTGTCAGACATAATGGTGTTGAGGAGTTGCTGGAAATCTCGACATAAAAACAGAAGTGGACGTGCGCCTTGCTGGATCCGATCGGGACTGGCCGTCCTTCTCTGGATATGTGTGTCACAGTTTATTTGTGAGGCGGTGGGGGAGAGCAAAAGCTTCGTCCAGAAAGATGCAGAGTTTGATGTCACCTATAATGACACGGTCACAAGTGAAAACCAAACCATCTATGCTTTCAATCACACTGTCTCCAGGAATAAGGTGCGTTTATATCGTCGGACGAGTATATTTGTTTTGCTCTGAATGACATCAAGTAATACTGAGCGTGATTTGATCTTTTCTCTTTTCCCTGTCTTTGGCTTTCAGACGGAAGGAGTGCGTGTGACTGTGGATGTGCTGTCACAGGGTTTCGAGAGTCCTATCCTGTTTGTGGTACGACAGAAGCAGGCTGTCCTGTCATTTCAAGTCCCCCTCATACTAAGAGGCCTGTGAGTATCCGCATTCTGTATCAGCTGTAAAGCTGGATTTACCCGGAAGCAAGATCTCTCCTTTCAAACCAACTGAAAAAACCCACATGGCGCTCCTACAACACCATGTAAAACCTCTCAACTGAACGGACCAACAGTATTGCTAACAGCCTCAGTAAATGATGTTCTTTAAAATGTAGAGTAGGGATGAGGTCAGGCCCAGTACGAATGTCTCACACAGTATGTTTGTGTGTTTATAGATAGATAGATAGATAGATAGATAGATAGATAGATAGATAGATAGATAGATAGATTGTGTGTGAGTGTGTGTGTCACAGCTTCCCTGAGCACAACCTGTTCGAGTAACATGATCTGGGTCATATACAATAAATGCCAAACACACTCAAAGGATTCATGTTCTATGCTGTATGTATGTCGAATTTAGCAATTACACAGTCAGATTTTGCAGCTTAGATTGAATTTGATCTGCAATGTCCTCTGCAGAGAATGACACAGAAAAGGGAAGACATTAGCTGTTGGTACAGATTTAACTGTGCGTCATCACAGCCTAAAAGACCAAATTGATTGTAAGGCAACCATCCATAACGCTGAATAGTTTTTAGTAGGCTTTAGGCCTATACTAGGCCTTTAGAAATGTCTGAGTACCTGATGCTACACAAAGTAATGATTCAAAGTTCTCCTTAGGGAGATTGTAAGCCTTTATAGCTTCAGGTTATGCCATAAAGATAATGTACCTGTGTGGTGTAGAGAGCTGCATGTACATTTAGTTGCTCTGTAAAAGGAGGAAGCCTGTAAATGAAAGCTGTGCCTGTTGTCAAATCATTTGTAGTATTGTATGTATGTAATAGTTGTAGTTGGACAAAAGCTAGAATTGCAGTCATTAATTCTGTCTTGGATGGAGTTCATATTATGGACAGGAGGAAACCACAGAAACAACAGCCGTAAGCTTTCGATTGTGCCGCAGTGATTATTGGGCACACATCTTTTGTAACCCGACCTAATCAGGTGGGATTTCATAACCGATTAGACGTCGAGCTGGCCAGCAGCCCATCTGTGTCGTGATCTGTGTCTCCCACACTCGGAGGTAGTCTCTGTGGTTGTGCAACACCAGAGTGACCTAGCCATATTCTTGCTTATTCAGTCTTATGGCCAGGCGTGTTTTAACTGATCGCTGATGAACCTTGGAATTTCACTTCCCCTTCTGAGAACCATCAGTGCAGATCTGAGGAGCACAATTTACTGTAAATGATTTCTTTCAGTCATCAGAGGGAAGTTCATTCTGTTTTATGTTGTTTCTGTCACATGTGCCCTTTAAAGGAATCCACTTCCACGTGTTGACCTATATTGTGTGCATTTAGCAACATGTTCTAAGGCTGCGTTTTTATTGATTTTGCTCAAAGATTATTGAAGACACATTATCGATTATGTCATGTGATCCTGACACAGCAATCCTTGCGAATGTAGTACTCTTTTACAAGGTTAAAGAGTCTGATTTCTCCTCTTATCATGTCACAAGTCCATCTTTTTGCTTTGATTTCTTTCTATATAGAATCACGCATCACGAAAAACCAATTTAAGCTCTCGGAAATAGAAAAACTCAGACCTTTTTCATGTGAACTTGAACTCTCTCTCTCCAGCTACCAGAGGAAGTACCCTTACAATCATGTGGGCCGGACACTGTGCCAGCCTCCGACCCGCGCCGCTTCCGAGACCCAGTACTTCTTTGTGGACGTGTCTACCCTGTCCAGCCAGGGTACAAACTACCAGCTCAGGGTCAGCCGTGTTGAAAGCTTCATTCTGCAGTAAGTGACATCTGATATCTAATCACACAAACACAGTCGCTGCCTGAATTCGCTGCTTAATGCATTTGCCATCAGGTTGGACTTTATAGTTACCAACAAGTAATCTACTACTATGTCTGATTTTCACCTTAATTACAGGACAGACAAGAAATTCAGCTTCACCGCATCACCATCCCAACCTCAGGTACACAGCTCAATACCACAGCTTTGTGTGTTTGTAAGCGTGGCACTAAGCGCTACTTAACAGCAAGGAGAGATGTAGATGTAGATTGCAGACGGGGGTGAGGGGCTACAGATGACGAGAAACATGAGAGAAGCTGCGGAAAGTACAAGTGAAAAAGAGGATGGTAAGAATGGAAAGACCTTGTGATTTTATGCAGTTTTTCCACGCAGCAGCGTTGCTGTCGTTCTGCTTTTCAACACGTGAAAAAAAGAAGAAGCTTGTTTGTTGTGGAAATTGTCACATCCTCCTGATACAGATCACCGGATAGCGGAGAAAGACGGGACTCAGTGAAAGGGCTGATCTAGTCTGAATCTGTGTTTTCTAATCCCGTCTGATGACTCCCTTCCTCACTCCTTATCTTTATTCCTATTCTTTCTCTTGCCCCTTATCTCAGTACTTCAAGTATGTCTTCCCGGATGGGGTGGACACTGTGATCGTCAAAGTCAACTCAGACATGAACTTTCCCTGCTCCGTCATGTCCGTCCAGGACATCCAGGTACAGTTACTCCACCTCTTCATCCCCTCAACCCAGACGGCTGCTGTCCTGAAGTGGCCCTTGGTATTGTGGTCAGTGTGTAGTAACACCCTTTGACCACATCGTGGCATAATAGAGATCATTGCAACAGTGTCAATGGAAGACAAAGCAAATCTTGACAATTTTATGACGTTCTTTTTTATTAAATTTAGATGGATTTAGCTGAGATTTTACACATTGCTTTTTTTCTATGTTTAATATCACTGTATCTCTCATGTAATCCTCTTCATCTCTTCTTCCCTCTCGCCTTTACTCTTTTAATTCTCCATGTTGCTCTCCGTGTCTCTCTTTCTTTTCAGTGCCCCGTCTATGACCTTGACAACAATGTGGCCTTCATTGGGATGTACCAGACTATGACCAAAAAAGGCGCAATCACTGTGCAGGTAGTGTTTGAGGCACAGTCGCGTTTCAGAAATATGTACTGCAAACCTTTGTGACAAAGCGTCGTGTATAGACCCCTCCATCAACACACGAGCAGGCCCGTATCGTCTCTTCTAACATCTCTTTCTGTCATCTAGAGAAAAGATTTTCCCAGCAACAGTTTCTATGTGGTGGTGGTAGTCAAAACAGAGGACGAGGCGTGTGGTGGTCCGCTGCGCTTCTACCCTCTCCGTCCTGATGAGCTGATTGATGCCGGCAACCGCACCAAGGTCCTTGATGTGATAGTCTCCCCTGCTATCAACTGTAAGTCATGAGTTTGTAAATGTGACCTGCTCAGACTGAGGAATGAATGACCTGTGGATTTGTTGTACACCATAGTCTGAGAAAGAAATGGCGCATAACTGAATGTGTTCATAATGTAGCGCAGTCAAGACCATGCATTATTGGCCTGTACGTAGCTTTACAGTAAAAATATCTGTATTCACACTCCACAGCGGAGGTGTATGTGATGGGCATGCTGTTCTGTCTGGGTATCTTCCTCTCCTTCTACCTGCTCACTTTGCTGGTGGCCTGTCTGGAGAACAAGCGGTAAGACACTTTTCCCTGCAACCAAAACAATGGCTAGTTCCCACATTCACTTCATACGCACAGTCTTGCGTCACTGCTGAGATATCTGAAAAGTCTTTGTAGTGATATACATTTCTCCCCTGTCGCCACAGACAGTCCTTGTTACAGCTGTAGAAACCTCAGAAGCAATTGTACTATCTTTAAATGGGTTTCTGTGGTTAGATAAAAATCATTTCAGCACTATGGACTACACAGCAATTCCAAGTTCACAATGTTCAAACATATATATATATATATATTGTTGTTTCCAGTTCAACTAAGGGGTTTGGATCTCCAATAGAAGAATGTAGATTTATACAACTGCACCACAAGAGGAGCACTTTACTGAATACAAATGATTTGAATTTGCATGTTTTCCTCTCTGTTTCTGCAGAATGAATAAGAAGAGAGACGTGTTCCAGGATCCTGCTGACATGTCGCCTGCTGAGACAGGTAACCCAGCAACTAGCTATGATGGAGCAGCCCGTTAGGGGGTGTGTGGAGCATACCATTATCTTAATGTTGTGAACCTGTCCTGCCATAGTATATATCCAGTGTTAAACCACACTTAACATGCAGTATAGTAATCATTAACTGAAGCTTCTTATGTAGGATTTAACCTGCCTGTGTGTACTGAATATGCCTTTTATCCTCTCTCCCTCATGCTAATGTGTGGTTCAGCCTCTCTGCTTGGGAAGAACGGAGATGGTATAACGACACAGTTACTCCTATCTTATTGCTTTTTCTCACACTGTGTTGCTTGTCTGCAGATGCTCTGCATGCATTAGCTCACAAACGATCACTGTCTTGCCACATTCACATTCATGGTCTGTGCAGTGACATAAACACGGCGCTATCTGAAGCGGTTACTTAAGCTTTTGTGTTTTGCATCGTAGACATACAGATACACATGACTCACCTGAGTACTTGTTAGGTACAGCTAACTTCAAAGTGCTGCTGCTATCCTGGTATTTTGCATGCTTTTGTCACAGTTTGATACAGTTTGTTGCCTGAAGAAACACATAAGCATATTGTATGTTTCTTTACCTCAACACTACATCTCAGTGTGCATCTGTGTCTTCTCACTGCAGTGTATGCTGACATGATTTGATTTTGAACTGCAGGACACTTACGGTGTCAACCGCAGCAGTCGCTGCTCCTCACAGCAAATCGGCCTCTGCACCATTCTGTCTTCACATTTTCACCCATCCTACATGTTAAAACTGATATTTCAGAAGTGTTTTTGAAGGCACAAATTCACTAACCGAGTCCCTGCATGTGTTGTTGTCTCTCTGTGTGTTTGCGCTGCAGGGGTTGTTCTACTAGCCAGTACTGGTTGTAGTGGTGTTTGTTTGTGTTTGTTTGCATATACTCAACTGGAGGTTTTAAATGTGCATGTCTCCACAGGAAAGACTCCAGCCTCACCGTATGAATACGGCTCCTTTGGTGAGTTTCAGACAGTTCTGTTTTTCCTCATGTGTTTGTTAGTGTGGAATTTAGATAACCATTTTCTTCTCTCTTCTCCTCCAGCTGACAACGGCAGTACACTCAGTTCAGAGGCCATCACTGACAGCGCCACATCAACTGACAACAACTATGGTTACATGGGTATGGATAGCATGCACGCACACTTTTTTTCTGGCCACCGCTGTCACTTTGCAGAATGCCTCCACAGCCTAGCGTGCGGTTCACTTCCTGCAAGCAGCTCTGGCCCCTCACTGTTTTTCTGTTTGTCTCTGTTCATCAGGACAGGAGCCTTTCAAACGTCGCCCAATCCTCAATCACCTTCAGCACATAACCATCCGCATTGGTGACACACTGCCGCAGAATTGGCCGAATCAGTTCAGAGATTTACACCAAACCAATCAGCACTGTGTCAATCATACTTCAGTAATACTTGGATGCTGATGCCAGGAAGTGGCCAAATTCCTAATAGTGCAAATTCCTAATAATGCCTAGATCAAAGCACGGCGATCATTTTAATGTGTCTCTTTAAAATGTTTGAAAATTGTAAAGAAATTCTCAAAGGTGTGATGTGTTTGAAATCTTTTAATTGATCAGATTGTCCCTCCAATGAGTTGGCTCTTTATTCTCGCTGTGACCTCCTCCTCTTGCCTCTCTTCCCTCTCTCCGTCAGAGCGAACGTTGGACAGTGTCGGGCGAAGCAGGCACGAGTCTCTGAGCTCCGTGGAGGAGGACGACTACGACACGCTGGACGACATCAATTCAGACAAAAACATCGTCCGCACCAAGGTACACCTCTTGTCTCTGTCTCAATACACACGAGTCGTTTTTGTGGAAATCGCAAATCGTCGCAGTTAGCAGCTAGACATGTTAGGATGTGTGAATGTCACCCACAATCAGTAATGTCCTCTTTATTATCACAGAAATTTCTCTGTGTGTCTGACCTGGCCCGCAAAGACAAGAGGGTCCTGAGCAAGAAATACCAAATCTACTTCTGGTGAGGACACTGGTTAATGGCAGATACCAATGAAGAGTAGAATCAACTGCAATGATACAATACAAACAGTCCTTTACGTCTCCTCTCCAGGAACATTGCTACCATTGCCGTGTTCTATGCGCTGCCAGTCATCCAGCTGGTCATCACCTATCAGACGGTACGCTGATCAGTGTCAAACCGTGATATATGAGATATGATTAGTTTGTGTCGAAGTATTCAAAATACATCAACACACTTATGTTAAACCCATTCTGTTCTTCAGGTGGTCAATGTCACTGGAAACCAGGACATCTGCTTCTACAACTTCCTGTGTGCCCACCCCCTGGGAGCTCTCAGGTGTGTGGCTAGTGCCGAAACGTTTTATCACAACCACAGCATGGCTAACAGGTTACATCTGTGTGTCCAAAATAATGTTTTGACTGACTCTCAAGTGTTGTCCCACACAGCGCGTTCAACAACATCCTCAGTAACCTCGGTTACGTGCTGCTGGGACTCCTCTTCCTCCTCATTGTCCTCAAAAGAGATATCGTCCACAATCGCGCCATGGTCCGCAATGACCTCAACGCGTTGGTAAGACATGTGCACACAGGCACATGTATTTGTATTTGGAATAATAGTGGAATGTTATTGTGCATGTAGTCAATGTGTGTGTGTGACATGGCAAAGATGGTTTTCAGCCCTGTTCCTGTTCTGTTGAATAACGATTGGTAGTGATTGAAAACGTGAACATTAGCATCATTTGCTATAGCATGTTAGTGTCCGCGGTGTTGAAGGGAGGATGCAGACACATCCAGACATACACAGCATATTTGGAAGATTTGCATTTGTTGAACGTCACTGTTCATTTACTAGTTTTATTTGCCTCTCTGTCACCCCCCAGGAATGTGGTATCCCAAAGCACTTTGGTCTGTTTTATGCCATGGGAACTGCTCTCATGATGGAGGGCTTGCTCAGTGCCTGCTACCATGTCTGTCCTAACTACACCAACTTCCAGTTTGGTAAGACTGCTCATATTCCTACTAGGACTTCTGTGTCCTCTGTTTGCCTGTATGATGTCAAATCTGCATCCTGCACACAGCTTTCTGTTGTTTCTTTCAATATATTAGAAATAGATTGTCGACACTCTCTGTATTATGGAGAGCTTTGTTTTGTTATTCTTTGATTAATTGACATGAGAAAGGGTCGACCTGTCGTTGCTAAGTCTCCGTCTTTCTTGGCAGACACCTCCTTCATGTACATGATTGCTGGACTGTGTATGTTGAAGCTGTATCAGAAGAGACACCCAGACATCAACGCGAGTGCGTACACTGCCTACGCCTGCCTGGCTGTGGTCATCTTCTTTTCTGTGCTGGGGGTGGTACGTACACACACACACACACACACACACACACACACACACACACACACACACACACATACAGACCACATGGTAGACCAGGCCTGGGTGATGTTTAACAAGGAAACATACACATACACACTGTTTGTGATGTCTGTTTGCAGGTGTTTGGCAAAGGAAACACCGTCTTCTGGATCATTTTCTCAGTGATCCACATTCTGGCCACTCTCCTCCTCAGCACACAGCTCTACTACATGGGCCGATGGAGGCTGGGTAAGATCACAGCAAGAAACGTACAAACTCCTGTCTTTAGATCTTTAACCCATTGATTTGCGTTGATATTAGTTAGACCAGTGTTTGACCGCAGCTGACTCTGTCTGTGTGTCTGTGTCAGACTCCGGGGTGCTCCGCAGGATGGTGTACATCGTCTACACAGATAGCATTAGACAGTGCAGTGGACCTATGTACATTGTGAGTAATGGCCAGAAACATCTGAGTCTGAGTTCACAAGAACTCATAGTATTGATTTAGTTGGGAAACTGGAAATCCAGTTCAATCGTCAGGTGATTAAATTCTTAATAATTCAATGTCCAAGTCCAGGTTACCTGCTTGTTAATGATGTTTCCCGCTCTGTCTCTCTGACAGGACCGCATGGTTCTGCTTGTGATGGGGAACATTGTCAACTGGTCTCTGTAAGTGTGTCTCTTCTTTGACTTTGTGATAAGTAGAAAGAGTGTAAATGAAAATGTAAAATGCAGGACTAAATGATGGCCTCCTCCTCCTCCTCCTCCTCCTCCTGCTGCTCCCTCTCTGCAGAGCTGCCTATGGCCTCATAGAGCGGCCTAATGACTTCGCCTCCTACCTGTTGGCCATTGCCATCTGCAACCTGCTGCTCTACTTTGCCTTTTATATCATTATGAAGGTATGTTTATTCATGTTTTTAAGCAGCATTTTGATTTAGAGAAGCACAAATGTTTTGAATTTGTAAAGCTTTTTTTTTGTTTGTTTCCTGTGTGTGTTCAGCTACGGAGCGGTGAGAGAATCCAGTGTCTGGCGTTGGTGTGTATCCTGTTCACAGCTGTGGTGTGGGGCTTTGCACTGTATTTCTTCTTCCAGGGCCTCAGCACCTGGCAGGTCAGTAACTCACACACATGCACTCACACAGAAGGAGCATCAGCCTTTTAGCCAGTGAGAGCACACGTTGACTTTCCTGAATTCCTCTATAACGTGGCTTTAGTTCACTGTGTGTGTTTCCTTGTGGACACAGAAAACTCCAGCGGAGTCTCGTGAGCACAACAGGGACTGCATCCTGCTGTCATTCTTTGACGACCATGACATTTGGCACTTCCTCTCCTCCATCGCGATGTTTGGATCCTTCCTGGTATGATCACGTTTGGTGTGTGTGTTTCAGTTCATTTGAAGTGTTAACCCTCACCCTTGTAACCCCTCACCTTTCCCATTTCCTCCTAGGTGCTCCTAACTATGGATGACGACCTCGACACCGTCCAGAGAGACAAGATCTTCGTCTTCTAGGTTTATCAGATCATCTGTGATGGGCTCAGCTCTTCCTCTCTGCCTTATCTCTCTCCGTTTGCATCTCCTTCATCTTCTTGGAAAAAAAAAAGCACAGCCAGTAGCCTGTTTTTCCCCGGGCTGTACAGCAGGCACCTGTCTGCCTCTCATAGCCAGTCAGCCAGTGGAGGAAGGGCAGCTGCCCCTCCCTCCACCTGTATGGACACAAATGTGCCAATGAGGAGCTGCGTCGACGTCAAGTGATGCTGAAGTGTGTTGTCCTCTCGCTGCCATCATCAGTATAACTGTCGTGATCGATGTTTACTTACCGCTGACGATGGAGATAACAACGTATACATCCAAATTAACTTATTTTCTACTGTCCGCATTACATTTGACCTGCAAGTCAGCAATGCATTTTGAAATTACTGTTTGTAAGCTGTTTATATGCTGTGTGAGTGATTGTACAGGCGTGAGTGTGTTTACAAACATAAGTGTGAGAACATGAATCCCATCCAGTCTGTCAGTGGCCTTTAATGTTCTAATCACGTTAGTCACATACTGTGCTCTGATTGGTCAGATGCTCTAGCGGTCCTTCTCATTGAAGAATATGATGATTGTATTAATTTCTCGACTGCCCTCAAATCTGAATGCAAAAGGTTTTCTTGCACTGTACTGTATGAAAAAACATGATTTTAATGTCAAACATTGCATTGAGCTGTTACTGAATAAAGGCCTCATTTTCATATTTATACTTGCCATTTCATGCATGTTCTGATGGTGACTGCTATCATTAAACCTGATGAACCTCATTTTCACACTTTATACAGTGTGAAAATGAGGGTGTGGATGCTGTCTCACAAAGAATAGATTCAGTAGGTGAGAAATACATTATATATAAAATTATATTTATTAAAAAGTTTTATAGAAAAATACAAATATATATGCACAAAAGACTTTTTGTCTCTGCCTGCACAAGTCTACACTCAACAAGCACTCACTGCTTCTGCTGTGCCAACAGCTGTGGAATAACAGTCACAGTTAAGGAGGTCGGACTTTGCCTGGAAGTTTTAAAAAGGAATGAATCAAAGAGGGCACAGGACTCTTGACGTGAGGCCACGAATGCTCCAAAGTCCTCGGTGACGCGTCCGGATCAGCAGGACTGAACTGTGTGTCCTGTCCTCAGTAGTGATAGACTCTGATCTGGTTGTTATCGTCCAGGCCCAGCTGGACCAGGCTGCTCTTGGATGAGGGACCCTGATAGCGAGTGAACAGAGGTCTGGAACACAGAGTTAAAGACATCAACTGTGCTCACAAAACAAGTAATGGTGTGATTGAGACAACAGATGGAAATTGTCAAATAGTGAAAGTGAAATCAATTATTTGAGTACATCAATGAATAAAACAGTGAATTAAGTTTAAACTGATTTTCAGTTTGCTTTTTACTAAATAAGTGGAGGTTACTGTGTTTTGTCAGTTTCAGGCTCCATACTCATGGAGCCAGGAGTAGGTATGACAGAAGGATACATGCTGGTGTCTTTCTTGCGCATCTCCAGCCACCTCTTGTTGCCATCGATCAACCCCTGCAGTCTCTGGCCATCTACCTCCACTGACTTCTGCATGGAGCGCAGACTACGACCATGTTCGCTAAGATACACATGAACACACACAGTTTTATGATGGTGGTAAGTGCATTAAGGACAGCCAGGCTGTGTGAGCAATCTATACTGACAGCATACCTTGCAGACGTGTATGATGAGTAAGCTGAGGTTGGTCTCATGGTGCTGGAGTTTACTGGGTCCATAGCTGCTCCTGGAGAACAGAACAGCAGTTCAGGACCAACAACGGTAGCAACTGATAAAAAAAAGCACTTTTTAACAAATCGCATTATTGGGGCTTCACTCATTCTAAAGCAAAATGAGGTGTCTGCTGGCGTACTGGGGAATATCTGGCTCCATCGGCTGTTGATGAGGTCCTCAGAGGCCCTCAGCCCACTGCTGATGGGGGTACTGAAGAGGGGGCTGGCTGCAGAGGTGCCTTGGGGCATCCAGTTCCAGGATGGCTCTGAGAGCCTCACTGGAGGAGGTGGGGCTAAGGAGCTGGGGCCCAGGGTGTGCATCTGGGGCACGACTGGGGCGGATGTGGAGGTGGGTGCTGGGGTGGAGTGAGGGTGAGACAGAGGCAGAGAGAAGCCTGTGTAGGGTGTGGCGCTCTGCCTCTGCGCCAGTGAACCCAACGCACTCAGGACTGTGTTGAGCTGGCCTGAGATCTGCTGTAGGGACTCTGCTAACTCCTGGACTTTGTCGGGGACGGTGGGATGACTTCCTGATGAGGGAGAGAGGGAGAAATGGAGAGCAAGTGAGGAACACAACATCAGTGTAACTGGAAAAATATAGTAATCTGAGAAGAGTAAACAAAATATCAGCAATATAGCAATAATAACAATGCATGTGTCAGATTCTTTGGTAGATTATGAATAAGTGTTACCTGTCCCATCAGGTGGGTCACCAGTGCTGCTGAGGTCAGACTCGGTTACATCAAAGGTCACCTTCCTCTCTCCTGTCAGCCGAGACAGATCCTCAAAGAGTGGCTAAATGGAGAAAGCAACAAGACAAAGTGCAGTTAATGATAGCTCTAATCTAACTCTGTCATCCAGAGTGAGTTTAATACAGGTCACAAAAAAATGGAAATGAAAGAGCAATAAAAGAGGCAGAAGAATCTGTAAAATCTGTGAATAGATTTGTGATAAGAATTCATTTTCATCACCACCCTGAATTTTCCAGCTACGACTAAAGGTGCTGGTTGACTTCATGGAGTCCTTTGCAGTGAAAATATAAGAGCATTTAACCAAAATGAAGCCTCACTTTACAGAAACAGGCTGGTGGTTTGTCCTCACCCTGTCAGCTATAGAGCTCTCAAGCTGGTGGAGTTGCTCCTCTTTCCTCCGCAGGAGAGTGTTTCCTCTCTGAACCGTCCGCTGCAGCTCCACCACATTTCTGGCCTCCTGACACAACGAGGGGGAAAGTAACCGGCACTTATTTTAAATCAACTTCCATCACGCAAATGACTATCCTGCAGGAGGTGGGCCGCACTCCTCCCTACCTGCTGGAGGCTTCTTATCATCTCCTCAGTCACCCCTCCTTCCTGGTTGGGGTCCTGGGAGGAGGTGGTCTGGGCTGCCCGCAGAGCTGCCTGTCTTTCCATCAGTCGCCTGCTCTCCCTCTCCAGGAAGAGTTTGGTTTTTTGGATGGATGCTCCGTGTGAGGAGATGTAGCGTCTGAAGCTGCACACAGAGATGTGGGGAAGAAGGCTAAGGTTAAAAACACTGACTGTCTTCTAAAGCGTGAATGTTCTGATCTTAGTGAACCGGTTCTTATCATTATTTTTATATTTTTACAAGCCAGAAATGTTATGGCTCAATGTTATGGCAATGGCCTGCTATCAACTGTATATAAGCTAAAATGACATGAACCCTGCTATGTTGAAGATGTCCAGCTCTGCTCTGATTCACTCTAAATACCAAAGAGGCTGAAATTGTGTTTTTGTAACCACAATTTTCTTCTCCATCTCATATGTCTCTCTCATCTTACTCGTCCATGCTGCTGTGGCTGTCAGGCACAGGGGAGAGTGGCGGGTCGTCCAGGTCTTCTACATGTAGCAATGAGTCTCTCCTGTCACTGGGGGGCGCCGTCACCTCTGCTTTCTCTGCCTTCTTTTTGCTCTGTTTAGGTTCTGGTCTGGGGCAGGAGCTCACTCCTTCGCCTTGTTCCACCTCACTGTTTGGACAAAACACAAACGTGACCCTTGAAAATGCAAACAAACTTGCACGGGAACACTGGAAATCACTGCTCTCTCCACAGTTTAATCACTGCACGGGCAGAAACTGCAAAGTAAACAGGATGCGTGGATGTCCCGCCTTGGAACTCTACCTGACTCTGCGACTAAGGCAGTCGCATCTCTCCTGCAGCAGTACCACCTTGCTCTCCAGTCGCTCCTTCTCCGCCTTGGCCCTCCTGCTCTCTTCTCTGGCTTTGTCCCTCTCCTCCCTCAGCCTCTCCTCCTCCTTCTTGGCCTCGCTTCTCTCCTCCCTCGCTCTCTGGATGAGTTCTCTGGCTTGATGTTTCTCCTCTCTCATCCTCTCCAGCTCCTCCTTCAGCTGGTCTCTCTCCTGGATCAGCCGGGGTAAGGCCTGGACACACACACATAGGTGGAGGAACAGAGGGTTGATAGACGGACGAGTGGGTTAATATAATCTCTCTTTTCAGAAATGTGTCCCACTTCTATCTGTCTGTCCACTTCGTCCTCATCTTCCTGAAGTTTCTTCCTCCTCCTCTTCAGATCTGCTGCCTGATACGAGACAGAAACCATTAGTCCATGTGGTTTGAGTCTATCAGTGATTAATGGTACATACAGTATGGGATAGAGGACCTTGGTCTGGAGCATGGCCTCCTGGCTCTTCAGCTCTTTGGCTCTCAGCTCCATCTCATCTGCCAGATCCTGCAGTTCTGACTCCTAACAGAAGAAATAAGACAGATGTATTCTCTGGAATGAAGCACTCATTATTATAGAAAAGGCTTCCTGTTATTCTACCTCGGTTTGGTGAGCAAAGTATGGTTTCAGTCCATACACTGGAAATATATTTTACACTAAAAGCATCCATTTAAAACCCAAACATGCACAGTGACACCAGATGAAAGGAAGCTTTTGACATTGAGAGGCAGTGTAATGGCACTACAGGTTCAGCACCGCATTGTGAGTGAACGTCTGTCTGGCCTCACCCTGCGCGAGTGTGTCAGCTGTGTCTTTTGTATCTGTGTGTTGAGCTGCAGGCGGAGTTTCTCCAGTTGGACGGCGTGCGAGCTCTGGAGACGCTCTCTGTCCTCCTGCAGAGTAGAGAGCAAGCGCTCCCTCTGAGCAGTCTCCTGGAACACACAACCACACACACTATATTATAAACTTGGGAAAATCAGCTAATTAGGGGTGACTAGTGTTAGGTTTGTTCCTTTTTTTTGATGTTTCTAACTTGTGCTGGTTTAGACTTTGGGAGAAATGACAAATAAAAACAAAACAAAGCTGATCATTTTACTTTTTTTTAAATGCCTGCTGGAAACAAAAGTATAGCGCACTCGACACGCTCCACTGTTGCAAGTTGTACTGGATGAGAGCACGGATCAGCTACATGTGGAAGAGAGACGCTCTCTGACCTCATCCAGGTATTTTTCTCTGATGTTGTTCATCTCTCTCCTGTGGTCCTCCCTCAGCTGCTCCAGCTTCCTCTCATGGTCACGCTGCACTTCCTCCCGCACTTCCTGGAGAACATCAGCCAGCTAGACAGTGACAACAAAGGCCAGTTTACACTTCAAAGTTACATTCTGCTGAAAACGAAATTAAAGCCTCAACTCACATTCAGACAGAAATACACATGATGATGAAATTCACACTCACTCACACGCACAGCTGCTGTGAGTGTGTGTGTGCATGTGTTTGTGCGTGTCCTCCAACCTCTCGGTGGTACTCTGCCAGCTGCTGTTCAGGTCGTGGACTCATGAGCTCCCTCCTCCTCTCTGTGATTTTGACCTTTATACAGACAAAAGAGTGCAAAAACAGAGACAGACACACATATAGAGAGATCATTAATCCATGTCCCTTCAGTCCAATGCCACCATGTACCAGCAAAACTGAGCAAACACAAACTTTTGGTTCTCTTGCTGTCTGGTGTTCACATAAATATTGCACATTAAAACAACGCAGTCACATATTCCATAGAGATCATTTTTAAACATCTAAATGTTTCAACATCTATAATAATATATACAAAAAAATGATGTTAAAGGCATATTTTCATGGACAAAATATGTTGGTTAAACTCTTCATAGCACCATCATTTCCAAGCATTCTCATCTTGCTGTTTGCTAAGAACATGAATAAACTAAAACTGGAGCTGAACTGAAGAGGGTGACAGGAGGATACGACACTGGAACTTGTGTAACAGAACATGTGGCCACCCACAGAAATGTCTTCAGGCTGATCTTTCCCCTACATATGAAAACCGGTATTCAGGTTAATTTGCTAGCATCCAGCGTGGGCTAAGACGCTCTGTGAATCACTTGTTTTTCACTCCAGATTGCTTCATCACGGTGCCTCTGTTTGAATTCAGCTATTTGTTGGACTCAAATTGATTTTCAAACAGATGTTTGTTAAGCTATTTGCTATCTTTGTTGGCCCTGTTCAGCTTCAGCTTCAGTCTGTTTGGAATGAGATATCCCTCATTAGCCATGCAGATAAGCAGTCTCAAGGCAAGTCCTGCTAGGTGCAACAACAGAATTCAAACACTGAAATTTGAAAGACTGAACGATACTGAAATTAAAAATGAGCAGGACACAAGCAGGCCAGCATCATCCTCGGTCACCTCCTGTTTCAGAGAGCTGAGTTTCTCCTCCCTCTCTCCCTGGAGCCTCCTCTTCTCTGCTTGGAGCTCCTCTTCCAGCTCTGCCTTCAGACGTTCGGTGTCCTGCCTCTTCTGGGCCTCCAGTCTCTTGTGCTCCGCCACTCGTTCTTCCTCTATAGTGATGCGTAACTCCTTCAGCATGACTTCCCTTTCCTCCCTGAGCGCAGGACACACAAGTCGATGTCATTTTGGGGGATCACAGGTGATTAACTGCAGCATCACTTTGAGAGCCACCTGTGGTGAACCTTTGTGTTATGTGTTAAGGTGCATGTCTGACCTGAGTCTGAGTTGCTGCCTCTCCCTCTCACCCTGGGCAGACTCTCTGAGTTCCTTCAGCACCCTATCAGACTCCTCATTCAGCCCAGCCTCCTCCTCGCTCCTCTTAGACAGGAGATGCCGCCGCAGAGCCCTGGGGAGCCACGGATCATCAATGTTCTTTGACCGCAAGTGTAAACAGTGACACACATTGTAGTATTTGAGTTTTATAAGGAAGTGAAAGTTCGGTCTTCTATTCTTCATGCCTACCTCAGTCTTTCATCGCTCTCCTCCTTCAGCTTCCTCTCTTCCTCTTCCTCCTCTCTCCTCAGCTCCTCCTGGAGGAGACGTATTCTGTTCTCCTTCTCCTTCATCAGATGCTCTCTCTCCTCCTCCACCTCTCGGTCAGCCTTCCTCCTCTCCCTCTCCTCCTTCCTCTCTCTCAGACTCCTCTCTTCTCTCTCTGCCCTCCTCCTTTCCACCTCTTCCTCTTCTTTCTTCTCTCTGTTTTTCCGGACTCTCCAGCTTGCCTCTCCTTCCAGTGGGCTCTCTGGATTTTCTAAGGGGGGGTCAGCATCTTCTTGCTGGGTGTAGGAGGTGCGGACCAGCCGACCTCTGGAGGTTTCAGGCCTTTGTAGCTGCAGAGACATGCCCAGGCCTTCATCTTTTAGCTGGAGCCCAACACCTTGCTCTGATTGGGGCGGGCTTGAGATGGAGGACGAAGGGGTGGACTGGTGAAGGACGAGTCGGTCAACTTTCAGAGCTGGAGGGTTGTCTTTGTCAGCAGCCGGCAAATGCCTGAAGACAGAGAAAGGTGTTATGCTCTGACCAAGGTTAAAAAAAATGCTGAAAATAAATTGCACACAGCTTGCTGTGTTATTCTATTAATGGACAAGCTGTGTATATTTCCTGAATGCTGATGCCCTTCTTTTAACACAGTTTCACAAGTGACACTTTCACAGCTGAAATCCTTGTAAAAATAAAAACAGGCCTCTAAAAAATGAAATTCAAGACTTCCAATTCCTCGTGGACACAAACCTGTTGGCATCCTCTACTCTCTTTGCATTTGCCTGCTCCTCATTCTCTTCTTCTTCTTCTTCTTCTTCTTTTGTTTCCTCTCCGTCATCTTTCTCAAGTGGACTAAGAGTGCCAGACAGGTCGTTGATGTCCAGAACTTTCTCAGACAGCTTTAGGATACAAATCCAGCAGCATTACAAAACAGGCTGACAATTAACAGGTAAATCAATGAATGAATGAATGAATGAATGAATGAATGAATGAATGAATGGTGGTGGATGGGTGTCACACCGTCTGATGAGTGTACCTTGACGTCTATGGAGGATGACGCCTCCTCAGTGTTCTTACCAACCTCAGACTCCTGGAATAACACACACACCAACACACTCAGCGACAAGGTAATTGTTCTGAATGCACATGTATACACACACAACACTGCACAAGAAACACTACACATGCAAACACAACCAGGGCAGTAAATCTGGAATCAAAGCAAGCAGACACTGAAAATGGAGGAGGTGATGGCGGAAGATGATGGCTCCTATGTCTTATACAATCAGCCGTCAATCTAAAAGCAGATAGACTACCAAAAGCCTGCACTGTCAACGGGAAAAGGGATCAGATCTATCCAATCCAGTCCTCAGGGGCTCACGTGGATCGTCCTTTGACCAACTGATATTCCAGAGTGATGACATCCATGCTGGGAATCACACAGGATGAGACAGCCCCTCAGGCAGTGGAGTTGGATTCTGGGAGCTACATGCAGAGATCAGGCAGGACCAGGGTTGGGGTCGGGTAGTGAATGCAGGGGTTGGGGGATGTGAGCACGCACAGAGGCAACACCAAGCCCTACCTCTGCGGGAAGGGAGCGTTTTTTTGTCACATCCTTCATCTTGCCAGCAAGAGCTTTTTTCTTTTGGTCAAGCGTTTTAAGGTCCCCCAGCATCATCTTCTTGCCTAGCTTGGCTAGTCGGACTTGAGCTGTTCCAGTCTCAAAAACCTCCACGACTTCCTCCTCACTCTCTGGAGCAGTTTGGGGCTTTTGGGCATCTGATTCCTCATCTACCTCCAGTCCTCCCCCCTCTGTTTCTCCTCCTTCGCTCAGTGCACATGTCTCTATCACCTCCTCGTCACTCTCTGTCAGCTTCCTCTGGCTCACGGAGCATCTCTCCAAATCCTCATCACTCTCACCGCCGTCCTCCTCTTCCTCACTCTCAGTCTGCCCTCCCTTGTCATCTATGCTTCTCTCAACTTCATCTCTCTCTTTGTCATTTGTGTCCTCCTCCTCTCTCCCTCCATCTTGATCACTTTTGAAGCATTTCTCCACAACCTCATCACTACTTTCCTCAAATTCCTGTTTCTCTTCCTCTTCCCTCACCTCTTCTTTCTCCTCCTTTAAACTCTTCACGTCCTCATCACTCTCCACACTCTCTTCCCCGTCTTTGGTCTCATCATGCTGCTGTTCATCGCAACGTTCTACTTCCTCATTGCTGCCGTTTTCCTCTCTCCCATTGCTCTCCTGCTTCTTACTGTGCTTCGCATTTCCTGACACCCCACCACCTCCTTCATCTTTCTCTTCATCATCACCTTCACAGCATTCCTCCTCTACCTCATCACTATCTACCTCTTCCTCTTTCTTGCTTTCTATAGACCCTTTACTTTCTTCACACTCTTCCTCCATCTCATCCCCCTCTTCTTTGCTTTTTCTCTCCTCTGCTTCCCCATTCTGTGCCTCTCCATCTTCAAGCTCATTTCCTGCCTGTCCTTTTTCCTCTGCCCCTTCCTCCTCTCTGTCCCCTCCTCCTTCATCCTCTCCCTTCTCTCTCTGAACATCCTCATCTTCCAATTCTCCTCCTCCCTCCTCCTCCTCAACCTCATTCAAGTCCTCTGCTACCTCCTGTGGAGCAGAGAGTTCAGGTTGAGGGCTGATGGGACCTGGCTCCTCCACACTGACATGGTTTCTGCTGCCCACCAGTGAGGACGGGTGGAGGTGGCGGCCCCTTAAAGAGTCCTTGGTGGAGGGGAAGGAAGAGCAGTCCATCCATCCCAAACAGAGGCACAAAGGAAGGCGTGCAGAGACACAAGGGAGAGAAAGGATGGAGGAGGACAGGTGAGGGAATGAAGGAAGGAGGCAGACAAAAAGATTGTGACCCCCGCTGACAGACGGTGGGGGACTGGGGGGGGGTGGTCTTCACACAAATGCATGCAAAAATGGCCGGAAAGTGCATTTTGCAGGGACACAGTTAGTCATAAAAACATGCAGAGAAAAATATAGACACAGTCCGGGTCTCGCTCACACTCAAACACAGGCACACACACAGGAGCAGGTTTGTTTGATAAACGTGATTTCTTTGTTTCAGCATTTCTCCTCCAAAAACATATATCACTGGATCTATAGACATGAGTTCTGCTCAATCACTTGGACATTATGTCAACAAAGAATACATGCATTGTAACTTTCATTACAAGGAAATGTAAAAAAATGTGCAAGATTCATAAATTAGGACTGACTTCACAGAATCTAATGACAGTGTTGGGGAGTTGTACTGGTTTATCCTAATGGAGGTAAATAAATACATCAGAGGGACATTGGTTTGATGGTGATGACACATGCTCCCGATACAGTTTCAGACAGCAAAGCAATAACATTGACAGTAGGAAGACAGCAGGACAAAGAGGAAGACACAGTAGCAGCCGTGCCCGTAGGACAGATCCCAGCAGCACAGCAGCTACATGAAAACATCCCGGGTCACGGTGCAAAGGTGAGAAGTTTAAAGGTCAAAGAGGTCACACGAGAGAAAGAGAAGGAATACCAGATGGTTTAGATTCATAGTTTCATGAGGCAACGAGAAAAATCCACTATGGTAGATCACTATGACAGTGAGGATGTGCAGAGACATGCACACAATTAGGACTGTCCCAAACTTAAAGATATATGTATACATGTATATATTAGCATCTATATCACACATTAAGTTTGCTTCATTAATTGTTTAAACAAATACTGAAAATGAGGCTTCTTTCCCCACAATATGCTCTGGTCTTGTACGAAATCTCTGGTTCAAAGATACAGAAGAAACACAATGTTAACCTCCATATTTATGAATATACTACCTGGGTTGCTAGGGTTGTGCTTCAAAAATTCCTGTAACTTATGCAATGTGTAAAAATGGAATCACTGGTCAGTCCTGCTGAAAACATACTATGGCCATTATATATGGTACATACAGGACACAAAAATGACAGTGAGCAAGAAAGACAAAAGAAAGCTGGGAGCCACTGCAAAAGCGGATGGTGTGTGTGTGTGTGTGTGTGTGTGTGTGTGTGCGTGCGTGTGTGTGTGTGTCTGTATGTGTTTTTACCTGTTGGGACGGTGGTTCAGGGCTGTGGTCTCCAGATAGAGCCAAGTCCTGCAACTCTGGCTCTGTCCTCTCCTCAGCTGGAGCTCCACCACTGGCCTCGCTGTCCTAGAGCGCACATACACACACACATATACACACACACACACACATTAAAGAAAGAAAAACATTCGTACCTAAGATTCACCTTCTGGACAGTTCTGGAATTAATATGAAACCAGAATCTACAAAATCAACAATGTTGCTTCTATACGAGGGAATTATCAGCCAGAGATATATTAGCATTTGCCTCGCCACAGCTGTTCTCACTTCTCTGATTATAATATCTACCTCATACTGCAGACCTCCTCCAAGGGCATCCAGGTCCAGATGAAGGTTCTTCAATAATCGGTCAGAGCCGCGAGGACTCGGCTGAAAAAGAAGCAATGGTTTGACAGGGATATGAAGTGCACATTTATGAGCCATGGGTGGCTAAACCAACTACTTCATCGTCTTGCATTTGTCTTCAGGTTGTGCTCTACCTCGTTTTCTGAGATTTTCTCATCGTCATTATCATCATCATCCTCAAAGCCAGGCAGAGTAAGGGACACCCTCTCCTCCTGTCTGCTGCCCAAAACACTAGATGCCCCACTGCTCCTCAGGCCCTGGCAGAGAAAGAATGAAACATAGTGCACTGTCAGGGTCTGAGTTAGAGGCTAGTGAGAGAGCTTACAAATTCAGACATGTACCACACGGTCCTTCATATAATGCTAGGACAGTACCCCGAGAGATGTCTTTAGGGGCTCCAGTCCCCCAGAGCTGCCGAGGGACCGCCGGAGAGCAGGGGCAGAACCAGGGAGTGGGCCGGTGCCAGGGGCATCCAGACCTCGAAGAGGAGCCAAGCTGCCCAGCGGGGATGGTAGGGGTCCCAAAGCTGCACTCAGTGCCTGGTGGAAAAGAGACGTAGTCAGAGAAGTAAGCACCAAACATCATAAACACTTCAATAATTCATTTCATTTAGAATCCCAAAATAGTTGATTAGCAGCATTTCATCTCCCCTTCCACAAAAAAACAACTCACTCCAGGAGTCTTGAGCGGCTCTTTCTTCTTCTTCTCTTTCTTCTCCTTCTTCTCTTTCTTCTTCTTCTTGTCCTTGTCTTTCTTCACTCCTGTGCCTCCTGCAGCAGCCGTGAGCTGGGCGCGCTCACGCTCCTGAGCCACCAGACGCCGGTAGTGCTCGTCACAGGGGTGATCCCAGGTGGACTGGCCCGAGGAGAAGTTGAAATAGTAGATGTCCCCTGTCACATCCTGGCTGTGGGGGAGGAGGAGGGGGGAGAGGAGTGGGGTCACTTCAGCACCTCCAAAAAGGCCCAGGAGAGGGAGGGAGGAATGATGGGTGGACGGGTAGGTGAATAGAGAGATGTCACCAGTGGTTGTGTTGTCACCTGAAACTGAATACTGCACCACATGAACTATATAAGTCAATTTCACCCTCACATCATAAGGGTTAAAGCTGCATGAGTTATTCTTATTTCCTACACAAACCCTTGGGACTATACTTTGAACTGATTTCATCTAGCATCCTCCTGTTGTTACTATGTTAGCAGTGTGTTGTAATCAGTCAGTGATTTGGTAATTGTTAACAGGGGACATGGCCAAAACCCTAACCCTAATCCTTCTGCTACTACTACTCATTTTGCTCGTGAAGGTGACGCATCTCTGTACAGGCTACGATATAGCACAGAACTGAGTATTGTGGGTTTATGAGTATATAGTTTAGAGAAGATTATAGCGATCCAAGATGAAACTGACAGAAGGGCAGGACTGCAGCTGACATCTCTCTGGGTGACGTTAAGAGAGGGCTGTGATACACCTCCACCTTCAGATGTCAAGAACAGACCTTCACCCTTGATTCGTTGCAAGGACACAAACACGCCCACACTGCATTACTGTCAAACACACTCAAATAAATCAAACTTGCAACTGGTGCAGTGTCTTTGGTGCCTCTCTAGGGATCACCAAGACCATTCACGACAACATTTTTAATGAAAAGCAATAGAAACTCATAGTAAGACTGCAGCACCACAGCCTCCACAACATGTCAGTATGATTCCATGAAACATCCTGTGCTACAAACAGCTGTTTTGGCCATGCTGCCAGGGCTCCACTCCCCAGCTTCTCTCCCCTTACTTACCAAGGCTTCCACTCGGGAGGCAGAGGGGCAACGATACCTTCCCTGGCCAGCCACAGGAGCTCCGGCTCACTGTCGGGATCAATGCCAATCTCTCTTGCGTACTCTTGGATTTCTGATGATAGACAGAGATAACAAGAGAAGTGATATGAGACAAGCTGCATGTAATTGTAGAACATTATAACACATCAAGTCGATTTAATAGCTCATTTAAGCAGAGTGAGACACTCCAAAACAAAACATTAACCAACAAAATTAAATGAGGGATGGAATAAAAACTCGATATTGAATAAATGAAGAGTGCAAATAAACTTTCATTAACACTCCAGGTTTTCCATACTGCTGCTATCAGGAAGGATCATCCATTATATATCATCAATAGTCAACATATCGGCATAAACCAATAAAGCTGAGGATTTCTGCCACCAATGAGCTGCAAGTACATTTCACCTGGAGAGTTTCTACATTTCATTTTGGGATTATCTAGACACAGGCAGTCAATTATAATCTTTCCTGCTACCATATCCAGGACATGCCCCTCTCCCCAGTGTACCTTGTTCAGAGGGTATATAGGTCTCATCATAGTCCTCTTCAAGGATCAGCTGGTCTCCTATGAGAGCAGCTGCAGTCATGGTTACTGCAGAGACACGGGTGTTAATGCAAAACAGGATGACTGGCACAAGAAAGGGAGATATACTGTTCATAATGCCATATACAGTGTTAAACACAGCGACAGACGACTAAACAGGGGTTCCTGTGTCCCTCGACAGCCTCGGCTCCTCACTATGCTGTGCAAAACACCTCCTGAGAGGGAGAAAACTGAAGATTTATCTTCGCGTTATGCTCAGCTAATAAGATTAACAAACAGACTTCTCGAAACTAGCTAGATTGTTGTGCAAAAGCGAGGGCTTACTATGAAGTAAATTCTTAAGCCTGCGAGAAACTGTCCATCAGTAAAAACCATACTAAAATATATCGGAAACAAAAAATATCCACGTGAAATCACGTAAAGTACAGTAGTGCGGGGGACACCTTGGAAACAGAAGAGCTAACGGTTAAGGTAATTAAGCTATCATCTCAGCTAACTTCAACGTTAGCTTGCTGGGCGCCATTTAGCTATTTAAGGTTAGCTCCGCCAGCTAAGTAGTTGGAGAATAGCTTATTTGTGTTAAGTAATTTACCTTACAAACTTTGAATGGCTTTCTCATTACCCTCAGTAGTAATATCGATTAGTTGTCAGTTGTTTAGCAAAGACATTGTGTACGCAAAGAGGAGAAGATGGTAAAGTTAGAGCACTAACAACATCTCCAAGGACGCTTCCCCCGCTTCCTGTTGACGATGGAAACGTGGCTCTTACTGGCTGAGCTGCATGAGGCGTTCAAGTATCCTCGTGAGATCCTATTTCGTCAACATATGCAGTTACACAGATACTATTGTAACGGTAAACATGGCGAAATGTAACTTTTAACACAGAACCGCCTTTTATTCTGCTCCAGAGAGAAAAGATTAAATGAAAGATGCATATATTTTTTCTTTATTAATTGGCTAATATTAATGCATTTAAAAAGAGAGGTATATCCTACTGATGGGAAAAGACCAAATTAACCTCAGATGATATTCATTTTGTGCGGTGTGAGATGTTATCATCTTTATACTAACAGAATAACAGAATGAGGAGGAAAACAATTGATTGGGGTTTTCATGTGAATGAATGTGCATAATAATTTGCACTGCACTAAAAGCATCAATCACTGTACATCTGCTGACATCCATACAATGACAGATCAAATGACACTTTCCATTTGTTTTTCCTTTCCTTAAGGGTGAAACAAGTGGGTGTTGTATGGAATGAGCTTTCAAGGGAGCTGCTTGTGAAGGGAAATGTGTTTATGTGTCATAGTTACTTCTACTTCTGTCAGCACTGCCCAGCCTGCAGGAGCTATACACCGAGCGGTGCCTCAGGAAGTCCCTGAGGGTCATAAAGGACATATCACATCCACACGACAGCCTGTTCTCCCTATTCCCTCTGGTAGGTGATACAGCATTCGCAAATCATCCACCAGCAGACTGAAGAACAGTTTTGTCCCCAGATCACAAGACTACTGAATAAATAACACACACAAATACACACCCACACACAAGTGCAATCTACCCTCTGTGCTATATTCAAATAAATGACTCTTATTGCCTTTCATATATTATTGTTCCTTTATTCATATGTCTTTTTACACATGTTTTATCATTGTTCTTCCATCTTTTCCATCTATTAACTGCTATTTGTCTTTGTTACGTGTTTGTTCTTTGTAATGGTGGCCCCTCAGTCCATATTTTACACTATTGCACTGGCACAACTGGAACAACAACAAATATCTTGAATCTTAAAGTGAGCATTGTAGACTTAGTTTGGAATCCCATCTATATCACTTCATAATTCCTCATGTTTCTCTTTGCCATCATGCCTTGCTTTAGCTCAGAGTTCTGTAGGCAGCTGCTGGTCTTGTCTCCCTGACTGGGCACATTATATTAAAGGGGAGGCATTTACTCTGTGCAGAAACCACAGTCATTTTTTTAATTCATCACTGAGAATCAGAGTTAGACTATCCTCTCCTAATTTCAAGGCAGTAAACGTTTTTATTTTCTTATTGTGACTTGTAATACAAAGGACTGCTTCCTTGACAATATGCGTTAAAACAGCTTAGCTGGAGTGAGTTTATTTTCTACAAAGGGCAAAGGTAATGTGTTTTGCATGTGTCTTTGCAGGGGAAGTTGAATGCAAGGCTCCCTTTGAAATGGCAAATGACACTGTGTCCCCCAGCCCTTCATTCACAGCTGGGGGCTGCATTAACACTGTGTTGCTAAATGATGCCTTTGTCCAGTCCTGGAGGCCAGGTGTGATACCAGACTGTTGACACAAATTAGAACAAGTTTCCCATCCACCGCCTTGAGGAAGATTTTCAAAATATTATTCGGTATAGTGTGTGCACAGGGTAGGACTATAGTTTCAAATAAATCTTCGTTTGACTTTTGTCCTGAACACTTTACTCTGGGTTGTAACCAGAAGGGGGCAGACGGCAGGAGGACTGATGCAACAGGACTGCTTCATTTGCCAAGTAATCCTTAGTCCACCTGACATACTGAATTGAGTAAACTATTCTAACTGTCTGGCTTAATGTGGTGCCAATAATGCAGTACATTTTCAAGTATCCCCTACTCCTCATTTCCTACCCTTTGATAAAACAAATATAATAAAACACATAACAATAATGTCAAAATAGAGAATAGGTACCAAATAGAAATCTGCAAATCTTGCCATGCGTGGGTTCATGGAAGAATGATTTGTCTTTCCATGTGTTTGTCATGGTGTGGGCAGCTTGGTTCTAGTAACAGAGTGAATGACCTCTACATCTTGGGCAATGCTAGCTTTAGCATTACAAACTGGCCTTGAAACTCAGATGATCAACTGAACACCTACGCACCAAACTATACAGACAAAAAAAAAAAAAAAAATCAAAAAAAAAATCAGATTGCACTGAACAGCATAACACACAGTCCTAATGTGAGATTGCAGTGTATTTTTCAATCTCAGTGCACCAAGAATGAATCGTGCATTGCATGTTGTTTAAAACTACAGTAATTCATGTAGTTAAAACGTATTTAAAATGTTCACAAGTAAAACTAATTCATTCTTTTACTTACAAAAGTAAAGGCACAAAGCAGGGAAGTGTACTTGCGAGTCAAACACATTTCTAAAGAATAAAGGTGTCACAGTTAAACTTCTCCAGTATAATTGTCTGTTAGATTAAACTATTCTAACGAACTATATCAGATAAATGTAGTGAAGCAAAAAGCATTTTTTCCTCTGAAAAATAATGGTAGAAATGGAAACAGTAAAATAAAGTTTTAGTACCTTAAAAATTGGCTTTCAGCTCTATTTGAAACTCTACCTTGATTAAAAAAATTGCTTTCTGGCAGTGTCCTTCTTCAGGGGACAAGCACAGCATGCACTGTTACAGTATTGAAGAATACAACACACTGTGCATTTGCTTTTGCATCAGCTTTCAGAGGTGTAACGCCTCAAGGAACGTGTTCTTCTTATGTTCACTTGCTCTAATATTTAACAGTGCAGTTTAATAAACTGCATTATCTTTGGAACAGTCTTACAAGCAGCAAATGACTAGAGAGGCTCATAAAAGGAGAAGATAATGTTCTCTATCACTGGCCAGAACATCAACTCACTGCATGATGGTTGGCATGGGAGTTGCTCAAGTGTGTCCTCATTATTTGCTGATTACGTGAGCGTTTGTCAGTATTTGTGAGAGTGTGTGAATTATTTTATGATTCAACAATATTCCCTGGTGACTGCTGGTCACCTTCATGTAGGTTATCTGAGTTCAGGATGGATTTTATTGCTTTGCTGTCATGCTGTACAACCCACAGGGCGATGCAACCTACAGTGACACTCTACGACCGGGGCTTTGGTCCAAATATCTGTATTAAAGCAGAAGGGACCTCAGCAGATGTGACATTGCAAAACCACATCACTAAATTTAAGTAGACTTGGGTATAGCAATCTGAAGTGGTGTGTGTGTGTGTGTGTGTGTGTGTGTGTGTGTGTGTGTGTGTCTGTGTCTGTGTCTGTGTCTGTGTGTCTGTGTGTTGGAGAAAATGAGAGAGAGCTCCACACTGTTGCTCACAGCTGAGATAACCTCCCCTGCTGGTTTGAGAACAGTGCTCCATCATGGAGGCAGCTGGAACAATGACGTGACCTTTGAACCTCAGTCAGGGCCTGATCAAATGGTGGATTTTCTGATCAAATATTTATCATCTCCAGGCAATTACCCCACATCTGTCTGGCTGTTTGATGGTCACTGTAAAACGGGTTGTTGATCATCAACAAAGAACTTCCTTTTCTTAGTCAATAAATCCCATCACATGCGTTAGCCAAGAAATTAATCGGTTTTACATAACTGATGAGGCCACGGAAATCTTAAGAAAAAGATCAAATTAGTCCTTGAAACATGTCTTTGTTTAGCAATTATATTATCTTACATCAAGCCCAAATTATGTTTGCAATCCAGTTTTGACCCAGCTTTGCTGTCTATACAATGTCTTTGTGATTTTGCCCAAAATAGTTGTCAGCTATGAAGTTTCCAAATTTAAACTCTACTCAAGAACAATGTTTTTGTTGCTCATCATAATAAGCACGCGTTCAGCTGCCTTTACAGTTTTATAAAAACATGCAACATTAGCTGCATTGCCAACAGCTGCTTTGCCAGCTCGAAGTTTTGAATTCACATTGATAACTATTACAACAGCAGTAATCTAGATAAATGGTTCATTTTGGATGCTGAATCAACGTGCTGCAATCCAAGCAGTCTCAAAGGTTGCTGTCCCAGATAAGTGTCATTCTTCTGACAAGGGCTGTTTCACTCCTGGTCAGCAGTTCTGAGCTCAGCACAGCTGATATGTAGAACACTCTTATCTCACAGGCCGGGGCAAAAGCCCTAAAGACTACTGTACAATGACACTACAAGCTGGAGCCATTGAGGGTTTGCGTGCTGTGATCTGTTCGGCTTTTTACTTTTCTTGGTGTGTATAGTGGAGGCCTGTAACTAAGAATTATTTTCATTATCAATTTCTCTTTTTTGATTGCTTGTTTAGTCTGACAAATTCCGGAACATAGTGTAATTTCCCAGAGCCCAACATCGCATCTTCAAGTTTTTTGGTCCAACCCATGGTTCCCAATTACGGCTGTCCTTGCTTGGCTAGTCTAATTTGCTTGGCTAAATTAGACACTTCTCAGCCAGAAATTCAGATATACACATCATTTAATGGCAACTGCGTAGCTTCCATTACTACACTTTCAAATTGTCTGCTGTATTTTGCAAATTGGTGTCACACAAATGGTTAGAGTTGCTAACACCAGTCTGAGTCTAGCAGGCGTTGATGCGGCCTGCGTAGGTGACAGCTCTGGCACCCCTCTCTCTTCGCTGTCTCATCAGGCTCAGCTTGGCTCCTCTCCGTAAAAATGTAAAGCGAGTGAGTTTGCAGAAGGGGGTGAAGGCAGACACCATAGCGTCAAATGCTAAATAGCAAAGACAAATGGAAGCAGAGAAAGACAAAAGAAGGTTGAATGTCATTTGGCCTTTATTGCTGCAGACACACTGAAACCATCACAAAAGGAAAGTGGAAATGTGTTTTGTGGTTTATACTTCAGGAAAAGAGAAACCCCTACACAAATGTAAATCTGCTGCTGAAATGCAATAAATGATTGCTCAGATTGTTTTCTCAGAGCAGCTGACTCAACTGCTGGTACACACTCAGACACAACACAGATGTATTTGCACCATAACAGGTTCATACCGGGTTATTTGAAGCCTAAACTAAAAATGTATAGCATCATCCTTCCTGTGTGCTGTTTGGCAGTTGGAAACTATTACTGCTGACTATTTGGTTCTGTGTTCTGTACATTATTGGATAATTGCCTGTATCTAACAGCTGGTTTGAACAGTTTGTACAGATCATATTGCCCCTGAAATCATTTCCACCCATTTCTGTAGTTTCAGTCACTTTTGACAGCACAGTAAATGGAGCACCTGTGTGATCTGAATGAGTCCGACAGAGCCTGTTTCTGATGAATGGTTAAAGTAACGGGCATTGCCTCTTTTGAATTGTTAATAAGAAGGACTAAGAATTATCAAGACTGGTTTTATGAAGTGTGGTTAAAATTTTTAATGTACACAAAGAAAGAAACATAAAGGAATGAGAATATTCTACTTCATTTATGTAGTACTTACTTACACTTTGTATCCCTTTTTATTTGTGAAAGTGCTGTGTATCCTTTTTTATAGATTGTCTTGTGCCCAGATCTGTTTTTTTATGTTGAATTGGCTTTGTCAATTGTTCTTCGGCAACTTGCTGTAATGTGTTGTTTTACGTTTCTTCCGAAGCCAGTCTCTTATATACTTAGTCAGTATATTTAGAGGATGTTTTAGTGGCTGTGAAGAACTCATTTTGACATGGAAAACTGACAGTCAAGTCTCACCTTGTACCCTCTTGTAGCATCAGTTGCCTTGAATGTTGTATTTAATGTATGTTACCGTATATGATTTGAAATCTTGCTGTAGTATCTTGTCACATGTTGCATAAGATATGAACTGGACACACTGCAATCGCTCAGAGATGTACTGACAGTACAAGAATTTGAGAGTGGTGGCATTCAGAGAAAAGTGCATTGATTGTATAGGATACTGGAACTATATTACGTAATAAACAGACCAGTCTCTTGGTTACAGTTGATTGCCGCTGACCACTTATGACAATGATTAACCTTGCACCAAATAACCCTGCGCTATTAGACTAGCTTTCACTCTGCATGGTTATGGTCTGATAAATAGAAGGCAGCATTTTCCTTCTATCATGGTACACACATCAGCAGCTGATGCTTGTGCAGAATTATTTCTACAGCACATCAATAAACAAGCAAAGTATGACTGAAAACATATACATTTCTCCTCTTTGTCAAAAACTCTAAAACTTGGAGGGTTTTTGTAGTATATTGCTGATTTTATCTCATACTTTCATTTTGTATAAGCTTTTTTTCCTAATAAGGGACATGAATCATATCTTATATTGCAAATCTCAAAAGAATAGGCATGAACCTTTCAGTGGGCAAACAGTATATGAGCATATATCTGTGACAAAATGCATTATTGTATCTATAATATACACTTATGTGTGTATAATTATAGACAACGTTCAATACTGTGATCATTCCTTTTCCTCAAATTACATGAAGCCATGGTGGCAAAGTCCACTGGTGATAGGACAACAAACAACAGCATGGCACACACCACTCTTTGACCCATTAATCATCACACACACACACACACACACACACACACACACAAATGCACATCAGCCACAAACTTTGTTATCCATAAAGTGAGATAAGTCTGTCTTGATACTCTGTTCTCTATAGATTACTGCACTGTTACATGATATTGTGTGGGTCTGTGAGAATGTGAGTGCATGCATGTTTGTTGTCCACAATTTAGTGACTGCAGATTGAATGTGATTGCATTTCAGACCGTCGATTGCAACAAGGCACTGTCTTCTGTTTGCTCTAGTTTGTTTCCCTTGGCAGCCTTTTGGCATCACTGGGACCGTAAATAATGTGGCTTTCCTGTCCTGCACACTCTTCTGCAACAAATTCAATGCAAGAAAACAACCAGGATAGTGTGTGTGTGTGTGTGTGTGTGTGGG
>JBBMOE010000004.1:507650-553670 GCA_037975065.1 Chaetodon trifasciatus
GGGATGGGGGGGGGGATGGGGGGGGCAATTCTCCTGTCTCTGCATTTTTTGTTTGATACCATAAAAAACCTATTTCTGTCTTTTCAATTTGTACCCTTTTTGTCATGTTCATGGCTCCGTCGTCTTCACACTGAGTCCTATTGCCCTAAAAACGTGGTGAATTTAGGGGACTGTTGTGCATCTGTAAAAGTTACAATACTTCTATGATACTCATAATGTATAGCAATTCTGTGGCTGTGTGTGTCGGTGTGTGTGCTGAGTGATCTCCTCCCAGCAGGTGACCATTGAACTCTCAACCCAGTCCCCCCACTGAGGGAGATGGCAGGGGGGTGAGGTCCACCTCCACGGAGACACACAAGTCTCACACCTCCACCCCCACCCCTCCTCCGCACATGGACTCATCCCTCACCGGGGCACTATAAAAAGTGTGCTCTTGCTGAAGTTGTTCAGTCTTGTCAAGAACTCCACCAGGTAAGACACGCAGCTGCTGTGGCTCTAACTGGGACTTGGGCTGTAGAACAAGTGGTCAGAAAAGAAAATATGTTGGGGAACCTTTTCTATCTGCCAGAGTGACTTTCTACAATCTGTACTTTGATGAAGTTGTGAACTGGTGCCAAAAAGGAAGAAAAGCTGTAGTGTTAAACTTCTAGTTGTGACTTTGGGATATTTAATTCATTGGAATTTTAGGATAATGCTGTTTAACCTGTCATGGTACTTTAGCAGTTCTCTTCATTTCGAGAAAATGAAGAGACCCCTAAATTTAAGTGCACCTGGATTGAGACCGTCTTTGAGATCATAGAGATGATTTGTTAATTCTATGACTGATTTACTGGAAAGGCCGAAATGGGATTTTGTGGCAGTCCAGAGCTAATCTTCTTGAGCTGTCTCTCCAATTTGTAGCCATCCCTAATCTACCCAGATTACAGATTCTCTTAATAGGCAGCCATATGTTCAGTGTTGGAAGTAATTCGGGACAGTTCAGGGATGAGTGTGTAGCCCTTTCTTTTACGGTGGCTCATCTGGCCTTAACGTTGCTTTAGGTGCAGGATTTGTTGGGTTAAGGGGTTTCCATTTTTATGGGGTTTTTTTGTTCACCTCTTTGTGCAATTTAAACATGTTTTATTGAAACTCCTCACTGCAATACTGTGAGTGTGAGGTGTACTGATAATTAGTAACCAAGTTACCCCTTTTTCCACTCTAGACCACCATCATGAAATTCGCGGTACTCGCTCTTGCCCTTCTGCTGGCTGTCGGTGAGTACTGAATGCACTGCTTCTTATTTAAGAGAAATACTTAATCTGTATGTACATCTTTTCTCACTCAGTAGATCAATTTTAGCGAAAATTTAAAATAATACACTTCTATTTTAAGACACATTTGAGATACTGTATATTCTGACTGCTTGCTGTTGCTTTTTTCCCTGTCCTTCACCCTCACTCATTTTCTCCTCATCTCATCTCATCTCATCTCATCTCATCTCATCTCATCTCATCTCATCTCATCTCATCTCATCTCATCTCTCCTCTCCACTTTTCTTTTCCCCTTCTCAGGCTCTCATGCCGCTTCCCTGCAGGCTGATGCACCCTCCCACCTGGCCCAAATCCGGTCTGCTATGGATGTCTACATGACTTCAGTGAAGGAAAGTGCCAAGAGAGCCCTGGACCACCTTGATGACACCGAGTACAAAGACCTCAAGTAAGGCCTTGTCATTCATTAGCCTCAGTCAGTCTCTCTTTCCTTATACTTGCTCCATCACTGGTTTATTCAGCTTTCTCCCTTAGTCACTTTTTACTGTTCTCTAGTCAACATTTACTTGTCAATGTGTGTATTTAACTTAAGCTAAAATGGTTTTGCTCCCGCATCTCTGTTCTCTCCCAGGGCCGGCATAGTTGTGCGCCTGGATGATATGCACAATCAGGTCAAAGCTTTGCAGGCGGCTGTTTCCCCCGTGACTGACAACATCGTCAACACCGTCAGTGAAGTCACCGCTGACCTGCGAACCTCTATCATGAATGATATTGAAACCCTGAAAACCGAGCTCGCGCTCCCACGTGAGAAGCTGAGGGCGGTCATTGAGCAACACATCCAAGACTACCGCGAAAGGATGGAGCCCATTATCACCGAGTACTACACCAAGCACACCACTGAGATGGATGCCCTGAGGACCAAGATGGAGCCCGTCATGCAGGAGCTGCATGCTAAGATATCTACAAACGTGGAAGAGACCAAGTCTGCCATGATGCCCATTGTGGATGCTGTGCGTGCCAAGCTCTCTGAACGTCTGCAGAATCTGAGGGAATTGGTTGGTCCCTATGTTCAAGAATACAAGGAGCAGATGAAGGTGGCCTACGACCAGGCTCAGGCCATGGACCATGCCGAAATCGATGCCCTGAGGCAGAAGCTTACACCTTTAGCTGAAGACGTAAAGGCTAAGCTCAATGCTATGCTCGAGATCGTCGTTTCTTCCTTCAACAAGAACTAAGTCCTCTCTACCCTGTTCCTGTAACTAACCTCACCTACCTGTCTGTCCTAGATCCATTCCACCTTTCTTTTCATTCCGTCTTTCCTCACATGCACATACAGACGACTTCCCAAAATGAAGCCACAATGCCAAACTGATGCACTTCTTTGCAACATAATGGCAGGACTCGTGCCCACTCTCTCCCATGCAAACACCTAACTTCATTCACACATGCTCAAGCACATACAACCAAAGACATACACAGACACATACATACTCAGCACACATGCTTTGCTCTTTGCATATCATGGCCAACTGCTTACATTTTGTCTAGGATTTGTATGTGAAATGATGCTTGTCTGAAAACTGTGCTTTGGTGAAATACAGCTCAATAAACATCTGACTGTTTATACTACTTTGCGCTGTGACTCTTAATTTGAATGGTGTCATATGCCAGTTGGATATCGAGAGGATTATTTCTTTTCCCTAAATGATCTGTCTGTAATGAAGCAGAACATCGTTTACAGTCTATAATCTATAATCAGTCTATACTGTAATTCACTTTTAAAATATATAGTGCAGTTTAATTAGAAAGATTACTGACTGGTACATAACGCCACACATTCAGCTTCATTGGAGACCTCAGTGAGCCTGTAAGATCATAATCACACAGACAGCCCTTTGAAGGGGTCATCATTGATCACAAGGTCGTTTTGAAAAGAGCAGTATTAATACAATCAGTTCTTAAGAGAGGCATCCAATAACATATGCAATATTTCTGCCTGCGGTCCTGAAAGCTGTGATTAATGAGGTGGTCGGGGGAGCAAATTGGCCTATTGACAAACTTCAGTCTTGTTGTGCTTTATTAGGGAAAAGTCCTTTTTCTGTTTTGGATCCCTGAGGCTGGTACCCTTCAACACCGTCCTATCATAGCCACATGAGGGTGTACACACATACGCACACACACATCTATCTATCTATCTATCTATCTATCTATCTATCTATCTATCTATCTATCTATCTATCTATCTATCTATCTATCTATCTATCTATCTATCTATTTATTTATACACACGGACATCAACACCACACCACCTAACACTTCCACTCACATTTGTAAAGAATATCTTTGATTTATCAAGAGCATTTATTATATTATTTGAGTGTTATGAGCTATGGTCAGGTCTACATGTGACACAAAACCTTGCATGACACACACACAGCAACACAAAGACACTTTGGGACACCAAACAACATTAACAGTAAGGACAACAGTGGAAATAAGTCAAGGGGTTTATCAATGTAGCCCTCACACAGTCTCATATGTTGCATTTTCTAAATATTCTACAATAAAGTATTCGCTTCCGTTGATTTTAGAGAATAACTAGCTCTCTAATTAGTACGGTGTTGAAACTCTAGCCTATGAATAATAAAAGCAGTTTGCAGCTGTCTTCATCTGTCCACACTCAGTAACACTGGGCTGATTAGAGTGTTCTTAATCTCTCAAGGTTTGGCCAAGACAAGCTCCACTTCAGACTTTAGGCTATAAGAAACAATAAAAAAAATGCAAGCAGGAATTTATGGAGGTTCCAAAAAGGTTTTGTGTGTGTGTGTGTGTGTGTGTGTGAGTGAGAGTGTGTGTGCGTGCCCACCAACATTTGTGTATTCACAATTCTTGGGGCGGCATGCATGCATACGTGCGCAGCTGTGATTAGAGCATGTCAGTGGCACTATGAGTATTGTAATGGATGAGGCAGGCATGGAGGTCCCCAGTGAGAGTCTCATGGTGTATAAAACCAGCTTGTTCCTGGGCACAAGCAGCCACTCTTGATGCTTGGATGTACATCTACCACAGGCTGTGAGGAAGATTTTTGCCTTCAGTTCAAGGCCAAGTTGTGTTTGGTTTTAATGTAAAGACAGGAGTTGCTTCTTGTGGTCAGAAGTTTGAGGAACAGACTGGAGTAAACAGAAATACCAAAGGAAGAGACAAAACAGCAAATTCAGTCATATATTTATCTTCTAGATCTTCAAATGATGGATGGTAAGTGCTTGTTTTATAATTAAAATTGTCTAAGCTCAGTGGAGGGAAAATCCATTTATGTTGCAATGGTTAAAGACAAATCTGTGATCCAAGTAAGAACAAAAGTACAACACAAATCTCTCCTCAGGTCCTCAGCTGCCTCAGAGCTGTGAACTATCTCTGCCCTGCTGTGCAGACAGGGGGTTATTGTCGAGCGCCAAGGCCCCCCAAGTCAGCGGGGTTAGGGTTCAGCTGGAGATGCATGCACTTTGGCAGCAGTTTGACCAGCTGGGCACAGAGATGATTGTTACCAAAGCAGGAAGGTAACAATAACATTCATATTTATATTCTTCATCACCTAATCTTACACTTGAGTTTTCCTCTTTCTCTGGTGTCTCTTACTACATTGTGTCTGTTTACATGTTCACAAACTGCAGGAGGATGTTTCCAACATTCCAGGTGCAAATCTCTGGGATGGATCCTGCTGCTGAATATGTCCTGCTCATGGACTTTATCCCTGTTGACGACAAAAGATACAGGTCAGACACATGCATGCAGTGAGCTCTGCATTGCCTGGTGTGTAGTGAGTAACAGAGAGTGTTACTTTCTCCAAAATACAGTAGAAGTTATTTCTGATCTGTTCTGGTATCATTTTATATCATTCAAGTCTTAAAACAATGATCTGTGCTTGTTTTCCTTCATCGTATCTTATCAGTCCTATTTTACATATTTGAAAAATGTGTGTGTGTGTGTGTGTGTGTGTGTGTGTCAGATATGCGTTCCACAGCTCATCCTGGTTGGTGGCAGGGAGAGCCGATGTTGTAGCCCCGAGTAGGATGCATTTCCACCCAGACTCACCTGCCTGTGGAGCCCAGTGGATGAAGCAGACTGTATCCTTCGACACCCTCAAGCTCACCAACAACCTGCTGGATGACAATGGGCATGTCAGTCAATGTCTTTCGTGTGACTCCTACATGCTTTTACTGTTAGAGCGGAAAAAAGAGCATATAGGAGCTAAAAAAACAACACTGTCTTGTCTCCAATCATGAAGGACATGTAGAATTGTCTCTTTTCTGACTTGCCTGTTGTGTGTTTTCTCCCACTTCCTCCTTGCCAGATGATACTGAACTCCATGCATCGCTACCAACCACGCTTCCATGTCGTGTATGTGGATCCAACCCCCAACAGTCACTTAAATGCATACAGGAACTTCTGCTCTTTTTCCTTCCCAGAGACGCGCTTTATGGCTGTGACTGCCTATCAGAACCACAGGGTAAGACACCCAGGATTGGGTCACTGCACATTTGTATTAATATATGTCAGACACCTTTGTACTAATGACAGCATTCTTTAATTGTGCATTAACTGCAACATATAGGAGAAATGTAATTTGCTTTTTATCTTATTTATTTTACCATCACGCTCTCTGTCAGATCACCCAGCTAAAAATTGCTAGCAACCCATTTGCTAAAGGCTTCCGGACTACAGACCCCCAGGACCGGTGAGTGTCCATCAGTGATTCAGTCAGGTCTGAATACAGTTTGCCTGATAAAAAAACACATCGCTGCCTGGAAAAACCAGATGAAATCATGACTAGATCACAGTGCATCTTTATCGCTGTTATCAGCTGGTACATAGTGATAAGGCAGCAGCCTCGCTGATAGCTAATCTTTGACCTTTGTAAACAAAGGAGGTTCTTGAATGGCAGGTTGTTGGCCATGTATGTTAAAGCTCTGAGAGACATGATTATAGTGATTTATAGGAGTGTAAGTGTAAGTATAGCAAGTGTAAGTCTGTCTACGATGCTTGTGTGACTATACACAGTATCTGTGAGAGGTGAATACTTGTGTATGTGTGTGTGTGTGTGTGTGTGTGTGTGTGTGTAGGGTGGGTACTTCCAGACACCTAGCGGTGTGGTGTCCACCAGAGGGCAGAACTGAGCCCCTCATCACCAAACCTGAGGAGCAGAGACGCTGGGCCTCAAAGACTTCAACAGGTGAGTATCTCTCTCTGTGCACAGCATGTGTTGGGTGCAGTAGTGTTTCACACTAGTTTGCTTTTCAGTATAATAACCAACAGCCACAAATTCTATTGTTTGGAGTCCTTTGTTGGATGATTAGATGCTTCACACAAGAGGCAGGGTTACAGAAAAGACTGTTGAACACAGGTCAAAGTCCTCTTAGTTGGTGTATCCAACAGTGTTTTGACCTCCAGCCATATTCAACAATCTTACTGCTCTTGTGTTAGGAAACTGGACAGGCTAATAGACAGAAACTGATCATTTGAATCGGCAGTGGGCGAACAATTTAGATTTGATAGATGATATAACAATGAGTGCTGATCAATACCTGTCCAACTGTGTTCTCTTGTTGCCTCAGGACAGGAGGATCCAGGCCCATTGTTGGTGGAGCAGAGTGGACTCTTCCATCACTGTAAAGACTCTGTGGGACTCACCGTGGAGAGCAGAGATGGGCGCAGTATATTAGCACCTGCTTCCTTCCTGCCTATTCCTTCCCACTGGGACTGTCCCGGGTCACCTCAGGAGAGCTGCAGCCTGTCACAGGGAAAGAGAAGCAAACTAACTGACCTTTGAAGTAAATTTGACCTTGTGCTCGTTTGATGTCAAACTTACTTTTCTGTGTTCTGTAATAAATGTATATAGTTTGTGGTCTCAAAATTAATTTACAGGGATACTATGCATTATGTGTTCCATGAAAAATGACAATGTTGATGGCAAGCTGATCGATTTCCAACAGTGACACTGTATTTAATACCATAGCACACAACAAGACCACTACACACAGGAAAGTACTATAGGTTATAGTAATAGTAAATTACATGCATGGAAAAACCATAAAATATTAGAGCTAAACAAACTCAGCAGAAAACATTAAACACACTGTACTAAGTCCCACTGCAAATTTTATTAAAATCGTAACGTCATTTATTGCTACGACATTTGTGCAAGTGCAATGCATCCCTTTGTTGTCTAAAATAATAAAACAGCATTTTGAACTTGGTGTTTGACTTCTCCTAAATTTAGAAATTGCAAATGATGTACACTTAGCTGTAGGTGTTCTGGATGAGAGCAGACAGAAATGCCACAAAAGCAAATGTTTTGTCATCGGCGAAACAATCACGGGGAAAACGTCATTACCCAGAATGCTGAGTGTCGCAGGGCTATTTCCTGAAGAAGCGGCGAGAGCCATGTCAAGCCAGCGCCTTCAAATTAAAAGAAAAACGAACGACATACGGTGTGCGTGTATAGGATTAAGAACATGGATGATGGCTATCTATTGTCTGGTGTAACATATCAAATTTTATTGTAAAAAGACTAATGAGCTAACGTTTCATTAAGAGATTATCAGCCCATAAAGGCAAACTTTTATAGATTACTTTTCGAAGTAACTGGGTTTTATGCTGCATGATTGCTTCAGTATTAGTGTCGTATTTAGAAAAGGCTTACAGGAAGTCTCCTGAGTTTGTAGTGTAACTTGACGGCGGTGATACTCGCGCTCTCGCAGCTCTGAAGGATGCGGCGGGGTGGATGGAGGAGGAGGAGGAGGTGAAAGACTGGAAGGCGGAGAACAGTATGAACGGGTCGGGAAAGCTGAAGGATGCGGATTACGGTAGCCCGCCGGCCAGCATGTCTACCGACGATGGATTCGGTCCTTTGAAACAAGGATGTACGGAGGAAGCGACACAGACCTGCGGCTTGTTGTTGCACTGAACACGCAGGCAGAGCCTGTAATTTACCCGTCGCCTCAAATCATCTGTGACACCGAGGGTCGCCTGGTTTAAATGTGAGGGTAATTTGATGTCCAGCGAACGCTGTTTTGTACTAGGCTACATATTACTTTGTCGTGGTGTACAGCTGTGTTCTTCCGTGCCATTTAACGTTAAGAAACCCGTAGAAAAAGCACCTTGACCCAGTCCCTCTTCAAATTCGTGGTTCAACTGCCATCATGGTTGTAGCCGTCATTTTAGCATCATCGCCAGCTGATCTCTTCTCTCGTGTCACTGCAGACTGGATGTCAAGCTGAACGGAGCGCCGTAAAGTCAAAACTAAACATACGAGAAATTACAACTTCACCGAGTTTCAACATGGAGGCGTCGCCGTTCCAGCCTTGCTGGTTGACAGGTCTGCTCTTATGGACGACGTTGTGTCTTATCGGCAGCGGTCAATCCGCGCCGGACGCCTCGGGCCTGCCTCTAGCCATCCGCGTGCCACTGCGGCAAGGCGCTCGCGCTGAACTGCCGCCGCAGCTGCCACCTGCCGCAGCCGTTAACCGCGGCAAGACGGGGAAGTATGGCGCGCGCAGGCGGAGAGGAGCGGCAGCGGGCGGCATCAGCTTCGTGGACATGATTGATAACTTGCGTGGCAAGTCTGGACAGGGGTACTACGTGGAAATGGCCGTGGGCTCTCCGCCGCAGAAGGTAAAGGTTTTGTTTACATGGTATGATTAATATGTTGTCAAAGCACTTCTGAATGCTAAGTCTATATGAATATAATCATGCGCTCTTTGAGCTAACAGATACAACAAAATCAAATGAATTAAAACCAGATAACCGCAAAAAGTCAATAAACCTTTCCTGGAGGATGGCATACCGGTCAGTATCACTTTATTACCCTGCACAGAGTCTGGCTCTCTCTCTGTCTCTCACACACGGATTTAATCTGCTTTATTGATAAGAATATTCTATTTAATATCAGGTACACGGGTTGGGATCAAACCAAATCATTTTAATCATTAAATCTAGTATTACTTATTGATTTGAAAGGGAAGGAGAAACAACACTGCCAAAGCAGAGTTTTACATTTATAATACTTTTACTTTATTCCTGAATCAGTGTGTCGGAGTATGTATCCTCTAACTTTGTTTGGACCAGCTTATTATGAGAACAATAACAGGTAAATGTACATACTATTTAAGTACCACACACACACCCACACACACACACACACACACACACACACACACACACATATGGTCTAAAACATGCATTATAATCATAACATAGAAGATACTATGTAACTGTAAATGGGAGGTGACATCACTATAAACTTATAACACACCTTGATGACAGATTGACAGCATGTGCCCATTACTAATGTAAACACCCTTATACTTTAATATTTCTAATGTAAGACCTCGACAATTAAATCACAAATTTAAAATTTAAGTCAGTTGACAGAGAAGCACTTCAAATATATTGTCTGTCTGTCCAATACCGTTAATACCCCTGCAGTGACAGATGGCCTGTGTGTGTGTGTGTGTGTGTGTGTGTGTGTGTGTGTGTGTGTGTGTGTGTGCGTGCGTGCGTGAGCGTGATTGAGAGAGAAAGTGAGAGAAAGGACTGAATGATACAAACAGATAATGGAACCATTAATTCTGCAGAGTGAGGAGTGCCAGCTGGGTGCAGCTGCAGTGTACAGGCTGGCACACAGAGGGCGACGGGTGGAGGGAGGAAGAGAAAGTGATGAGGTGGTAGAAGAGGAGAAGAAGGTGAGGGAGAAGGTGAGAGAAGGAGTGAAGCGGAGAACTCAAGAAGTGACAAGAGAGGGGGATTGAGAGGGACAAGGAGTGAATGAGAGGAGAAAAGAGAGAGGTGATGAAGGAGAGATGGAGGGCCCTAAGTGGAGGTATCACTCTGCCACTGAGAGACACTGATGTTTCCTTTATCAGACGCATCTGCCTGATCAGGGCGTTATGCTGGCCACCACAGCGACTACTCGCCAGTTACAAGCAGTCAGCACAGTGTTGGTATGTTGAGTGTCCTTCAGCCAGTGGTCCAGTTTCCATCCCTTGTCAACCATCACTCACCCTGCAGGAGAGCAAAGCAAGAATTTGAGAAATATAAACCTTTTCCTACATAAACCCTATTTTAATTAACACAAGAAGCCAAAGTGCTCAGACGTTAAGTGATGTCTGAACACAAGCAGTGCTGCAGGAACTTTGCCTCGTAAAATACTTAAATTGGCACAACTAATCAAAGTGTATTGAGTGCTATCTTTTCATACTTGATAGCCTTTTGAAACACCATCAGCAACACATATTGGTAAGTGCCAAAAAAGTAGCGACATTTGATTCCCAGCCCTGCCACTACCAGGACACTGAATCCCAAACATAGCTGTATAAAGTGCTGGATGAGCTAGCCAAATGTGGGGACCCTTTCATTCCATTGGAAGTTGCTCCCGGGAAAAATGTTAGTAGCACCTTCTACTTTAATTCCTGTGACGCATGACTCGCTGGACTTTTTAATGTGCTTAATGTCTGCTGTAATGTTTCAAATTGTGATGTTAAGAGTGTGTGTGTGTCTGTGTGATGCTCATGGAACTGTCTGCACAGCTGTACATCTTTTTCCGTGATGGATGTGCATGCCAATTAAGTCTTTATGGGTGACACCTGACCTGTGATCATGACTTGGAATCCCTGCACTGTCCATGGGAGCCTGGTTACCACCAGCTCCATGACCTCGGACTTGAATGCAATCAAAACCCATTTCAAAGGATATGAAAAGTCTCCAGACCAATTTCATTTTTGTTGCCTTTATAACCCCGAGGCTGGAAGTGAAAACCTATAAAAGCGTCTGTGTTAATATGGACATTTTATGCTGCACAAATAAAGGTGAAAACAACAGGGCTCCCGATGTCCTGTCAGCATATTTAAAGCCTCTGAAATTATTGATGAAGAGGTGATTTGATCAGATTTGATTGACAGTGCTGGTAACATAAGCAGACATCCCCACAGCTGTTATCACATATACTGAGGTTTAGCAACTGTCCAAAAAATTCTTCATATAGATCCCTATTGCTCATAGTACGAAGCAAGTTCAGAAAATAGGTTTGCAGTGTCTGTAAAATGGCAAAAGATGGGATTTCATTTCAGGCATTGAGACAATATAATTAGACATATTAAAGGGTGTATAAACGTCTAATATTTAGGTATTGGAAGTGATGAGGAGCTCAGGAAGGCCACACCCTGTTTGCATCCTTCTAACACGAAGCTCACGTATCCTCCAGGATTTCAGGGAAAACCTGTAGGACCAGTAAAAAGAGCAGTTTCCAGACTTGTGTGTATGAACCAAGTAGAAAAGTGATGCTCAGTGACCATGTAATTCATTAAAATGACCAGTCAGGATCACCATTTCCATAACAACACACTGATAGGCTGTTTGCAAGCCCTTAATAAGTCATAAGAAATCTTTCATCAAGTGATCTGAATGTGTTAAAGGCTTTTCAATGCTTTGTAGATGCCCCTACATCTACATAAATAGATCAGATTGCATAAGTGATAAAAGGCCCTGCACTTAACTCGGGATGTGTGGTGGATGCAAAGTTGTGGAAATGACCTGAAGTCATTGATTTGCAACAACTTTGAGATGTTGCGTTGTATTCTGGTAACCACAAGATGATTTCTCCTCTATAGCGGAGGGGGAAGGGCACAAAATAATGGCTGGAACAGACAGGCACTCTGCCAGGGAGGACAGGAAGATGGAGAGAGAGAGACATAAGGGAAAGATGTGAGGTCTCAGTGTGTCAGGATGCAGGCTTGAGTGTGCGTGAGTGTGTTTGTGTGGTTGTGTATGAAAGAAACAGATCTGTCCTGAGCAGTCAGCAAATCTCTGGCCAAGAGAGGAAATCAGAGTGTGTGCAGCATTGTTACTGACAGTTGTGGCATCTGTAGGGAGAGTACATACAGTATGTATGTCTGTATGTGTGTGTGTATATGTATGACTGACATGGATGCATGTGTGTGTGCGAGGCTTTCAGGCCCAGCCCTTGAGACAGTAGCACTTCTCTGGATATTTAAAGGGCCAATCCATTATTGAACAGCTTGCTGTGGCTGTATGGCTGTCTATCTGTTCTTCTGTTTGTGTGTGTCTGTGCCACTCTGTCTGTCTATATTCTCTGCCAAACAGTTGTTCTTTCACCTCATGTGTCACTCAGCATAATATTACAGTATGTTCTTATCAGTGGTGGAGTGTAACTCGGGACATTTCCGTCACACTGCTGCTCCACTACATTTTGGAAGCCAATATTCTACTTTTCACTCCACATTTATTTCACAACATTAGTTATTGTTAATCCACATATAAATCAAATAAATTCAGATTAAGTATATTAAGTAGTTAAATTTCATTAGTGCATCGCTAATTATAGTCTAGCGATATTTCAGTATACACACACACACACACACACACACACACACACACATATATATATATATGATAAGTATATTTTGATAATAATATTTATGTACTTTGAATGCAGTCCTGAATGCAGGAGTTGTAACAAAGTATTTTTACACTGTGATATTGCTACTTTTACTTAATTACAAGATCAGAGTACTTCTTCCACTGGTGCTCGTACTTCACTTTAACAAGGAAACATACATCAAATGTACAACCTCCACATTAGCATGTTACCTAGAACTGCATGAATGCATTCAAATGCGTGACTCACACAATGTACTTAATGTGTATTAAAGCAGCAACAGACAACAACAGACAGAAAGAAAAATGATACATGGCCTGCAGCAGTTTATATACAGTATGTGTAAAGTATGATTTCTCGTGTATAATAAGATGCATATGCAGTAGGTGTTGCATATGTCTGTCTCCATCGCCATCTGCCATTATGCTCCATTCACACGTTCACTAACTGTTTTGACTGTGCAAAATATGATACTCACACAGAGATGCAGACAGAGGAGGAGGAGATGGGAGAGAGAGGGAGTAGAATGGGCAACCTGAGAGGAGTGGAGGGTGAGAGTGGAGACAGAGAGGGCACAAAGAAGGACATTTAGGACAACAGGAAAGAGCACAGGACACTACAACGAAAGAGAAATGGATACAGAGAATGTGCGAGGTTAGGCTGGCTGTGTGCTGTAATAGAGGAAATTAGATAAAAAGGAGCTGAGTCTGTATTACAAAAAAGAAAAGATAACAATAACAGAAATCAAAAACCCCACACAGAAAATTGTTTTACAAACGGCCGTGTCTGTCTCCAACGAAGCAAAGATAGATTTAACTTGCTCTTCAGAGAACGAGTGCAATCAATTTCATAATGTAACCCAAGCATCACTTCTACAAACCTATTGATTTTTGTAAAATCCACACAGCGTGTATTTAATAAATTTCTCTGTCTCTCCCCTTCTCCCTCTGTCTCATTAGCTGAACATCCTGGTGGACACAGGAAGCAGTAACTTTGCTGTCGGGGCAGCTGCTCACCCCTTCCTGCGTAGATACTACCATCGTTCGCTGTGAGTAGAGATGCGAGCGGTGAAATGTGCAGCCACAACTGGTTCTAAAAAAAAAGGCCACATTTCAGGGAGTTTTCTGGTTTTTTTTTTTCTTTAAACAGAATTCAGTTGTCTCCCATGAATGAAGTTTTAAGGGACATGTCTGAATCAGCTGCAGCTTGCTAATCATCTCCTCCACCTTTTCTCCCACTCATCCATCCACAGTTCCAGCTCATACCGTGACCAGGGGAGGAGTGTGTATGTTCCCTACACCCAGGGTCGCTGGGAAGGGGAGCTGGGCACCGACCTGGTATCTGTCCCCCACGGCCCTAACGCCACACTGCGTGCCAACATTGCTGCAATCACCCAGTCAGATCGCTTCTTTATCAATGGATCCAACTGGGAGGGAATCCTGGGACTGGCCTACGCCGATATAGCTCGGGTAAGAGCTCGGCCCTTCACATTTTTTAGCTGTAAGGGAAACACACTTCAGCAAATTATCAGTGGACACACCACCAGTCTGGGAAAGTGTATTCAGTCACTCAAAAATGCTGTTTATTACTCCTCCTGTGGGGGATCAGGAAAGCCAAATAGGGTGGATGTCCAGTGTGTTCCTTTGAGCACTGAGCTTGTGAAAAGACTAGTGGGAATACTGTACTTCCTTTTTTGTCCTTTTCCAAGCTTTCTGAATCCTAATCTGATGTAAGAGGGTGATCGCAAGAATGCAGATGGATGCGGGATATAGTTTTCTGGGTCATTCAAATTCAACCAGATATTTGGAAGATGTGACAAGAAAAGTAACACCGTATTTTTGGATATGTAGCTAAAATCTGTCTTATTTCATTTTGTTATTCCTGAAAGCTAAAGTGTTCACCTCCGGGAAAAGTAATAATAGCACTGCGTTCAGTGGGAAGGAAAGATAGGGGAAGGAGAGGCGGGATGAAACCTGATTTGACAAAGATGTTGATATTTAATCTTTTGGAAATGAAAAGCTGAAAGCTGAAAACAGCAGCTTGGTTTCTCTGTTCTCTCTATTTTCTTCTTCCCTTCCAGCCTGACGAGACATTGGAGCCTTTCTTTGACTCTCTGGTTCGCCAGACACCCGTCACCAACCTCTTCTCTCTCCAACTGTGTGGAGCCGGCTTCACCCAAAACTACTCCCTGGGGAGTGCTACTGTCGGCGGCAGCATGGTGAGACACACACACACACACACACGCACGCAAACAGGTACAAATGATCTAATATCATATTTGAAGCCAGTACTGGATTCTATTTTTTCTGTATACTCTCAGATTATTGGAGGAGTGGACCCATCACTCTATGTGGGAGAGCTTTGGTACACCCCCATCCGCAGGGAGTGGTACTATGAGGTCATTATTGTACGAATTGAGGTGAATGGACAGGACCTCAACATGGACTGCAAAGAGGTGAGATGGCTGCAAATCTAAAGAATCACTGACACTAAAAGAGAAGAGATTTCTAATTTGTGACTGTTTATCTGTCCTTTTCAGTACAACTATGATAAGAGCATTGTGGACAGCGGCACCACTAACCTTCGACTGCCTAGAAAAGTCTTCCAGGCTGCAGTTAAGGCTATTGAAGCAGCCTCTTCGGTCAGTCCTTACGATGCTGTAGATACCTTTATATCCTTATTACGATCTGTGTAATACTCTTCTGTTTCTGTTTTTCTCCCTCTGTTGCTTCCGCTGCCCCAGTCATTACTGATTTCTTGAGATATTTGATGTAAGCAGATAACAGTATTTTAGCCAACATGGAAAAGCTTGAGACTTATTTTTTAAATGGATGTTTTTAAGGAGAAACTCACTCACCTTTGTATTAATGCACTAGTGAAAGACTACCAAAAAGAGCGCTGATGGAGACAGGACGTCTTACATCTATGGTAACTTAAAGATAGTGTTTAAAGAAGTTGAGACATGTTAGTGTTTCGCTGTTTTCCCAGCCACCTCAGGATCACTTGGGAAGATTTTGTATTCGCCCTCATTTCTGTTTTTTTTCTACGTGTAATATTTTGAATTACAGTTAACATTGTCCGAATTATATAGGTGCTCTTTGTCAGAACCTAAAAAATATTTTATGTTAGTTCACTAACAATACAAAGGCAAATGTTTGTTTTTTTTTGGTTCAATCATTCAGCATGAGAGAAAGCGACAATCAATTTTAATCACTTGTGTTTTTAGCACACTGAAATCCAATATGAAACATTGGTCACAGTTGTTGATGAAGGTCACAGATGAATAGAAAAAGGCTAGAAAAGTGTGTGGGAGTATGTGGCTGTTTTATTTAAAAACGATAAATGCAGTAATTTGTAAGGATATTATAGTCTCCTATATGTATGTGAATAATGAAAGTGTAATTTCGTGCCCACCAACACTGGCTCAATGCCTTTTGGAGCAAAATGTTGGTGTATGTGTTCTGGAGAAAGGAATGAAAAGCTCACACTTAACACTATTAATGCTGCCTGCAGAGGAGACCAGCCTCTCTGCCATAACTAACACTGGGGAAAAAGCAGTCTGATAACAGACACAGGTCTTTGAAATGAAGCAGACTGATATATTTAGTTTGCCTGATTAGCGTTGCAGTCTGTGGTAGCTGCTCATTTACAAGTGGTGGACTTCAGTGCTAATGTTGCTGATGTTGCTGATGACATAATCACAAAACACCTTCATTTTGTACAGTTAATCATACTGAATCCATTTTTTCCCTCACTCCCACTGGATAAGCTCCGGTCTCTCCTCCTGACCCTGATTTGTAATGGGTGGGTATGGGAAAGGAAAGAATGAATGTCCCTGTTTTTCAGACAGAGCAGTTTCCCTCTGGGTTCTGGTTGGGGGAGCAGCTGGTATGTTGGCAGGCCGGCACTACACCCTGGCACATCTTCCCAGTCATCTCCCTCTACCTAATGAGTGAAAACCACAACCAGTCCTTCAGAATCTCCATCCTGCCCCAGGTAATACTCAACACTTGTCCCATGGGACCATATCAAGTAATATCACTTAAGCCTAAAATTCTGTTTCTTTGGCCAAAGTTTTTACATTCATTGAAAATTAAAACAAGTTTGCCATTACTATGAGTCACATACATCCTCTGTAATTCTAAGGTAGGATAAATGCAGAGTTTTCATTTCCCTGTGCGCTCATACAGGAAGTCAGGTCACACAAATTCCCCCTATGCTTTAACCATAATCTTTTAAATAGACCTCAGTAGATGAAAGCCTGGCTTGGTACCATGAGGAAAAAAAATAACGACCACGTTTCAAAGAGAATTACCTTTGAATATATTTTCTAAAGCTTTTCATAAAGCCCTGAAAAGTCATTTAATGGCTTTTATTCAAAGCCACTCAGAAAGGCCTTGACGGTGCTGGAATGAATACGATTTGACAGTGAGATTTCTAAGTGAGGTTCAATGTTTTAAACCTGTGGGAGGCTCTGCTGACAGCATAATGAAACACTGGAGAAAAGTTTTTACTTCCTTTGCCTTCTGTTTTAATTTCTATTGCAGGTACAACAGTAAATCACCAGGTATAGAATGTACATTGGCTGCTATGTATGCATAGGAAAACATGCAAATTACCAATGAACAAACAGATTTGAGGCTGATACTGTACTCACTGAGAGTCAGAGTCTCACTGAGTCTGATGATATATCAGCTGATGTTCGTACTTTTAGAATAAATACATAATATAATCAAAATTAGAAAAGGATCCCTAATTTCAGTATGAAGAAATGTGACCATGATATGTACCTACAGATGAGGAGTAAACATGCCAGTGCTCTCTGGTGGACAAAGGATGTAATGACAGCATTTGTATGATGCCTTTGACATTTATCTACTGCAATTTCATGTTCCTTATCAGCCAACGTACAGTATGTACATTACGTTATATATCAGTGATAAACTAAAGTCAACCGATGATATCAGCCATGCCAGTGTATTGGATGGGCTTGTCAAAGTCTGGACATCGGTCCGCATCCAGACCAGGGATGGCCACAGGTCAAATCCGGTCCACCAAAGCTTCCCATTTGGAATACTAATGAATTCAGAAAATGCGTGCATCTAATGTTACTCACCGGTGGAAGAGGTCCAGTCAGTCCTGAAAGCTTTCCTTCCACTGGCAGCGAGATAAAATGTCCATAATTCATAGAGCACCTGCTCTACTGGAAGGAATACTCACAGAGACTCACTTAACACTTAAACGCTTAAGTGTCACTTGGGTTTATCTTTGTTGGCCAAGTTCTGTATTAAGTCTCAAAGTGAGTGTATTTATTTGCTTCCAGGGGTCCTGAAGAGGAGTTTTTAGTTGAATTGGTAGTTGAACTGTGGGTTTGTACTGAGCACTGACTGCCTCTTTGGCAGAGGTGGGTTTGGAAGCACATCATCATCATCATAATGACTGATTGGACATTTGTTGCTGTGCCAATTAAACCCATCCACTGACATGATCTGTCTGTTGTGGTGGGGGCCCCCTGGGTCAGAGAAATGTTGATTGGTTTGACATGATCTATCGATTGAGGAGGGGGCTCCCTGTACTTGGTCAGAGCTATTAACTTTGCCTATTATACACACACCAACATATACAGTACATTCAGAGAGAGGGCCATGTCAGTATTAGACGTTACACTGCAACAAGGGTGTGTCTTCATCCCTTTCTTGTTTGTAATCTGTGTCTAACTGCACTCCCTGATTCTTCCCTTTATTATTTTTCGCTTTTCTTTGTGCAGCAATATCTGCGGCCTGTAGAGGATGTGGCCTCCGCCCAGGAGGACTGCTATAAGTTTGCCGTGTCCCAGTCAAGCACTGGAACGGTGATGGGTGCTGTCATCATGGAAGGCTTCTATGTGGTGTTCGACCGAGAGAAAAAACGCATCGGCTTTGCTGTTAGCACCTGTCATGGTGAGGAGGAGAGGGTGGAGGGGACGAGGAGGAGAATCAGTGAGGTTTATAGTGAAATCGGTAAAGGGGAAAAGGGAAAGAAATAAGAACACTGTAGAAAGAAGTGTTGAGATTGAGGGACTGCCTAAAATATCATTATTATCCTAAACGACAATCCTATTCTCTCTTTTGTAGTGCATGATGAGTTTCGCACAGCCTCTGTAAAAGGCCCCTTCCATGGTGTCGACCTGGAGGACTGCGGCTACAACATCCCTCAGACGGACGAGTCCACTCTGATGACCATCGCCTACATCATGGCGGGGATATGCGCTCTCTTCATGCTGCCGCTGTGTCTCATGGTGTGCCAGTGGCGCTTTGCCCGCTGCCTCCACCCGCACGGGGACTTTGCTGATGACATATCGCTCCTCAAGTGATGGGAGGGAAGAAGGGGACAAAGGGAGTCATAGAGACCTACATTTGAAATGCGGGACATGTTGGATGGATGGCTTGTTGTACATTGTTACAAAGTTGGAAGAGAGCTTTGAGAAGGTTCATCAGGAATATAATATGTAAAGTAGAGAAAATGCTGCCATACAGCAAATACACAGTGAACTGTACTGCCCTCTAATTGGACAGCACTTGAGGATAACTAGAGCCATTACTAACCTGGAGAATAAGGGAAAGTTGGTGTCCTCAGCGTCAACTTTGCCTGTTTAAGCAACCTATGCAGATCAGCATGGCTAGAGGAACTGAAGTGGGAAAACAAACAAACAAAAAAATCAGCTCTTTCTTATAGATAGTGTATAAATAGAGCACAGACATGGATTGGGAATTTTGAAAAATTTGTCACACAATGGAAACAAATTACAATTACGGCGACATGAACAAACTCACGAGCTGGATGTGAATACAAGATGAGAATCCATCATGTAGTCAGTCGTGGTTTGCGATGGTATGATTTGAACATATGAGCGCGTGGTTACATGTGTGTTTGTTTATAGATCTACTGTTTGTGGCTTCTGAGTGAATGGGACAAGGCTGATATGTGTGAGCATGCCTGTATGTGTGCACAGCTGTACTGTAAGTGAAGAGTAAACAGCAAGATTTTAATGAAAATGATACTACTGAGTGTGAATAGCATCTATGAAATTACACTATTTTGCAAATGCCAGCAAAGAATTCTGCAATGCAAATTAAGTAAGCATAAAGAGGCTAATTTGATGAAATATCAGATTGTAACAGCATTTACTGCATAAAATCAGTTTTGCTATGTGTAAAACTGAGACTACTGAACACAGTCAATATCAGATGTCACTTTTTCTTCTTATATTGATAGCTTAAATGTATCTATTGTACACAAAATTTGTGCATTCCAGATCCTCTATTTGCACAGGCATACACACACACACACACACACACACACACACACACACACACACACACACATATACACATTGCTTATCCTCCTGCAGCACCATATGATGATTTGCACATGTAACAACACATTACATGTTAACAATGCAAGACTAAATAGGGCTTCTTTTGCAGATGCAGAAACAGCCTAACTCACCACATCTTTCAATGGGGACCATATATGCTTGGACAAGGAAACCAGCCCAAAGTATGTTAAACACTAAAGAACACTATGTACTGTACGTCTACAAGGGGCAGTTTCTGTTGTCTCTTGTCAAGCTGTAAATAGAAAAACTCAGAACTGTATATTTATCTGTCAGGCGCTGGCAGCACTGTTGAACCAATAAAGTACTTATTGTAACTGTAATATGTCAATTTTTGTTTCTTCACACAAAACATTAACCACAAGAACTACCTTACAGACTGGCATCCATTATATTTGCATTTTACCATTTCAGTGTTAAAAAATGGAAACGTACAAGGATTCAGTGTGTTCCTCTATAAATATCATGTAATAGTCTGAATACCAAAGGCAGAAACTGATAGATTTCAATAAATGTTTCGCAAACTGGCCTCCCAGAAAAATTAAACTTTAATAATAAACTTTTTTTAACAGTAAGTATGACATGAACTTTGCATACTAAACGGAAAATGAATGACTATTACATTTATATGTTCTGCCTTTCAATACAGTATTAGCTCAACAAACTGAAGTACCTGCCTTCAAGGTGACTTCCTTCAACTTTTAAACATTTTTAATGTGTTTGCCATCATCTCAGCATCTACTCATGGCTGCATTATTGACTGTTGCTTTGTAGTGATTTGAATAGCTGAAATGTTCAAATAACATCATTAAATTACAGTATCAACTGAAAGTATATGGATATTTAGTTGGGTCCTGCATCAACTATTTCTGTCTATACCTCTTAAGTTCAACAAGTAAAAACACACAGACACACAACATAGCTGCAGTGGTAGTGGTTTTGAAGGAATGAGTTGAGAAGTAAATTGTCTGCCTACAGCTTAGACCATTCATTTATCATGTTTACACTGGGTGCAGTCACTGTATTCTGCTAAAGCTCTGGACCAAAAGTGTGTGGAATGTTTTAAGGGCTAAACTTAACACATAAATAATTTATCTAATAAAATACTTACAGAAATGAATAAATATATAAATAGTTAATAGATTGCACAAATACACAAATAAATAACACATATATACTGATTTGTATTTATTTAGTATTTATTGATTTCTAATTTATTCACACAGTTACTCAGCTATTTATAATTGCATTTATTTATTTATTTATTGCATAAGTAATAATAAGTATAAATAAATAAATGAAATTCTAAGTAGATGAATGAATGTGTGAGCAAATGAATAGATAAGTAAATATATGAATGAATAGTAATAAATGATAAAGAATAAATATACAAATTTGTGTATATACTGTGTGTGTGTGTGTGTGTGTACATATATATATATATATATATATACAGAGAGAGAGAGAGAGAGAGAGAGAGAGAAATAAATAAATACACAAATTTATTTTATTTCAGTTTTAACGTTGATATATTTAATGTCTATTCGTGAATTATTTATTCATAGCGACAATTTAGTGAAGCTAATCATACGATTATTATGTATTATTCTTGTTATGATTATTGATACGCGGCCCTTTAAACGCTCCATACAGGGGTGACGCAACGACCTTGTGACGTAGTACGTATGGGTTAAGACTTGTATGGTACGGAAATGGGATGACAAGCTCAGCGTCAATCGGAAATTTCACAGGTAATAGATGAGAACAGCGAATTCAGTGGAAAGGTAAGATGTAACTGTGTAATCGCAACAAATGACTATGTTTACTCAGTCGTATTGTCATATTTCACGAAAGAACAGCGATCTCAGTAGTTAGCGTCGGGACACTAGCTAACTTAGCTAACTGTGACAACAACAATACCTCGGTTGAACGCGACTCCTCGTAGTTCTGACTTCATTCTGTTGTTTTTTTTGTTTATACGAGTTTATTTACTTTATTATACCTAACGTCGTCACGATGGCAGTGCATTAAATGACTACCCTCAGCTAGCTGCTTTGGCTAACAGACCAACTGGCTAAATAAAAAGTAAGCAATCAGCAAAATTGTGAGCTAGCTAACATTAGCTGACAAAGGAGCTTACACTTTTGATTATAGCAAATTCCAGCAATGTCAGCTGGTTTTTAAACTCTGTGACACAGAAAAGGACGACGAATGTAAGCAGATGAATGTCAAAATCGGAGCTACTGGGACATCTGATGGTAACATTTCCACCTAACAATGCCCAGCGTTTTCCCATATACAGTATATCACACATCCTGTTATAATGTGGACAGAGACACGTATCAGTTTCGCTCAAGGACAATTAGACAGGGTGGGCGTTTTAACTGCTTGATAAAATTGGATCTTTTTCGTCATACAAGTTCCTCCTAAAGTCATTGTCTTTGAGGCAGTGGCTAAATTGTAGCTCCAGATTGTGGGTGTGGCAATTGTGTCATCCAGATGACCTCATTATAAACTTTCTATTGCCTTTCATTTCCTGTCAGTGTCCGCTTTATGTCAGACACATTTGAATTCCAGATGAGACACATAGCTGAAGACTGTTTATCTTATATTTAGTACTTTCTGTACCAAAGCGGGCAGCTGCCCTGGGGACCCAGATCTTCACTCTTGCATGGTGCATATCCCAAAATACAGCAGCGTTTCATTAAATGTCCCCCATTCATTGACAGACAGAAACCCTGGAGCCAGAAAGTGTTCCACAATAGGTGTCCCAGTTAGTTTGTTGTTGTCTGTCATGAATCTGGCATGTATAATTTCACATGTGTGCTGTTCCCGGGAGTGACAGGCTCCATGCACCCACCTAACAGGTTAATCCAGCTGCGCATTTTGTTCTAGATAGACAGGTATGCATTCTCCACCCCTTTCATGCCAAAACGAGGTTCCTGTGGGTAAAGTTTTGAAGCAGTTGTGTTATGATATTTAGTTTTCTAGCCTAATGGTGCTAATAGAATAGCGCCCATCTGTAAAAGCCTCTTCACAGTAATCAGTGCAGGAACTTTGTCGTAACCACAGAGTGTTAATTGAATGTGCTCTCTGAACTGGCGTCCAATTGGCTGATGGTGTGAATTTGATAAGTGGCCTCTGAATGCAGCACATTGATGATAACCAGCCACTCGTCAGATTGTCTGCACTATTAACAAAACCTTCTTTCTGTCTGTCTTTGTCCCACGTCCAGGTTGCTGTTCAGATGAGGAGGAGGGCTTGCCTGTTTGATCCTCTGTGTTGCCCTCTGTTGCCATGGCAACACCCTACTTTCCCACACTCCTGATCCTCATTTTTCTGTCCTCCTTCACCCTCTTGCTTCTGACCCTCCTGCCCTCTGTTGCCCCATCGATCCCCATTCCTTCCTCCTCTCCCCCCTCACCTTGGCCGTCACCGTCCTGCGGCCTGGGTCAGTCCTGGGCCGTCCGGATCTACACTGGCCAACATCACGAGGACGAAGATGGTGAACAGGGCTCTGAGTACTTGGATGTGATAGCCAACAGGGTACGGAGCTTTGTGAACACTTTTTGCTGACACATTTTAATGTTTATAATTGATATATTATAATCTCTGTGAATGCTCCCAAAGCTCAGGGTCTCATTTCTGTGTTCTGCCTCTTTAAAAATAAATAGAACGTAGTAGGGCGACAATATTTATGCACTTGTTGCTGATTATGAGACTATGATTTGTGAGAGTGATACATTTGGTGTTGCCTCTGCATTGTACCCCATTTTCTGCAAAAACCCTCCACAGGGATCAAGTTGGCCACTTTTTAAAGTATTGTCCCACTTAAATTTTCACTTAATCTCAGTATTCTTTCCACCCCAGGTAGCAGAGCAGGCTGGGCTGCAGAACCATGGCCAGATTGGACAGCTGGAAGGCCACTACTTGCTCTGCTCTGTCAAGCCTGGAACTGGACCTCTTTGGAGCAAGGGTGTCCATCCTGGGGACGTCCTGGCAGCCCACCCTCAAGTCCTGTGGCACTCCCAAGAGAGAGTGCTCAGCCGCTCTAAGAGATCAATGGCCTTCAACGATCCCCGCTATCCTAAACAGTGGCATCTGGTGAGAATCGAGACTATGGTACCATTTTGCTCACTCATTATTTGACTAGTGGTCAGTCTCTTTTTGTATGTTTATTTTGGTCTCAACACGAGCGCTTGGAACCTATTTTAAGCAGTCAGTGTGTGCTTAAATGTACTTTTCTTGTCGTTTCTTGCCAGTGAGAGTACTCCGTGGCTGGCAGGGGCAACGTTTAAGAGCAGGCACAGATCAAAACCCGTTCGAGCTGGAGTTATTTCTCTTACCTGTGCTGATCAGTGATTTTTAATCCCGTCCAGAGTGTGTATGTTGGTAATTTTTCACCCCCTCCTCAGTAATAATTAGAGCTCCAGTTACCGAATGTTTTTCAGTGAATTCACAGGTCCTCCTGTATTTTAAATGCCATCCAGACCAACTTTCTTGTAGTTTGGGTGGAAGTTAGTGGTAGGCAAGCAGACTTTTTTGAAGGAAAATGGAATGAAGTCAGAAATCTTTTTTTTTTTTTTTTTTTAATATTTTTTAGAGCTAATGATATCCTGGAGAGGAGTTTGAATGATATTAGCACGTCTCGTGTGTGTGTTCAGATTTGACTGAGTTATATGAGGATTTTTCACTCTCCTCACACAGTGTCTTCATGTCCCTCCCTCCATGCCTTCCCTTCAAGGGAGGCTTTTGGCTTTGTCTTGCAGAATGTCAGTGTCTCTTACAGACCATAACCATGCCATCCAGAACGATGAGTCAAATGATAGAGGAGTACAGTGAATACGTTAATCCTATTTTTTATCATGGCTGCACATTTAAATGTTACTTTCAAAGATTTACATGATGGTGATGCTGAGTGAAAGAGAAACCAAATAAAACCTTGTGATATTTGCCAGTGAGGATTGTTCTAACACCTCAGTCAGGATGCATAGTATTAGGTCATGTGTTGAAGCACAATGAGTACAGTACATCCAGTCAAACCGGCCATGATCGTTTACTGACGCACAGCATACTGTATGCCTAAAGGGCTGGGTAAAGCGGAATATAAATTTGATAGTTTTGGTAGTTAATCAGTATCCTTTGAACCAGTCCTACTATTAATCTTATCCCTTTTAAACAGCTGCACCAAGTACGCAAGCAAGGTAAGGACAACTGACCAAACAGAAGAGAGCACTCTTGACTCTTGAGTGAGATTGAGGTACACGTGGCAAAGCATAAAAATATGATACAAAGGCTGAAGGTGTGCTTTTTTTAAAATTGAAATGACATTTGTAGTCAGATGACCTTGTTTTCCACACACGATGTTGTACAGTTTTACTCAAGTGATTAATAAGGCTGTTTTTAGCTATACCTGGTTGCATTTATATGTGACAGTAATGTCAGTGCTGCTTAGATGACTGCAGGAATGACTGAATTCCCCATGATAATCCTGTTAAATAATCCTGTTTACATGATAAGAACAGGTTGACACATTTCCTGCATGCGGTGGTTCACACAGAAAGTCAGAGAGTAGCGTTGGTGAGCTGTTGATGTTCGCAGAGGCAAACACCTTCGTGTGGTTGTTTTGCAGCAGCCTGGAGCTGGTTGTGATTTAATCAAGGTAAATGCTGTTAGAAGCCGCAGGTGGAACGCACAAATCTGTTGTACTGCCTTTAAATGGCTGTAGAAGCCGTAGAACTACAGATAGAGACGTCGAGAACCACAGATACTGGTCCTCAACTGTGCTCAGTGCAGACTCCTTTTCTGGGTACAGTTGCAATAGACTTGTATTCAAAGCTTAATGTGTCTCCCAGTTGCACAGTGTGTGTCATGTGGCTGCAAAAACATCACTTTGACAACCAAAGTGCAGTTTTTAAGATAGTAAAAGTACTTTGAATGTGCTTTTGCTAGTCTATGTTTTTATTTACCTTTTTTATCCTGTTCTTATTCTTCTCCTACCGTTTGCATCACCTCATCCTTTCTTTGCTCTTCTCGCTGTTGCAGCACAATGACCTCAGTAAGGGCATGGACATCAATGTAACAGGAGTGTGGGAGCGCAACATCACTGGCCGAGGAGTCACAGTTGTGGTAGTAGATGATGGGGTGGAACACACCCACCAGGACATCCAGCCCAACTATGTAAGTCGAAGCAGTAATTCTATTCTATGATTTATGGATTGTAAATATTTCCAGTGACCTGCCTGTGAACAGTGCAGTAGTGACCAAAAAGGTGACTCTGCATAAAACTAATCCTATTCAAACTCAGGAGTAACTGAGCACAGTGAACATGTTGGAAGAATTTCATGTAGTAGTAGTTTTTTGTTTATAGTGCGTCCCTGCTGCACCTAATTTGAGTGGAATCTAATGATATTATTTATTTATTTATTCACGTTTCCCTCTCAGAGTCCAGAGGGCAGTTATGACCTGAACTCCAATGATCCAGACCCTATGCCTCACCCGGACGACCGCAGCGACAACCACCACGGGACGCGATGTGCCGGCGAGATCGCAGCCGTGCCCAACAACAGCTTCTGTGCCGTGGGGGTTGCCTACGGCAGCAAGGTGGCAGGTGCAGACAATAGAAATGACTTTGGAACTGGATGTTCCAGTGTTAAAAGCCACTGAGACAGAAGCTGCGACTTTGCTTCAATGGCCGTGGTAAAACACTCGTGCTTGTTGCCTTCTGTTCAGGTATCAGAGTCCTGGACGGCCCGCTCACAGACAGCCTGGAGGCCATAGCCTTCAACAAGCACTACCAGGTCAACGACATCTACAGCTGCAGGTAACAAACTGGCTTTTTCTGCTCCTGTTAGGTATCTCCATTAGGAAAGTGGCTTTTATAAAATATCACCGATGTGCAAGTGTGCATGTGTCTGAGGATTCCACAAGTCTTTGTTACTTGCAATTTAAAGTCTGAATTTCCTGTTATTTTGTGTAATCTTTTACTATTCCATAATACCTCATTGTGGAAGTTTTGCTTGCATTCTAATTCAGACTCTTGTCTACTTTAGTTGGGGTCCAGATGATGATGGACACACTGTGGATGGACCCCATCCCCTGGGCAAGGTAAGAGAAAGACAGTTTGCGTGGAGCGCTGTTTTTGCCCTGCAGGTGGCAGTACACCACAACACATCAATTACGTTGTACACAGGAGCAGGCATGCAGAGCAGCTCTAATTACAGTGCTTTCTGTTGGTTGACTTTGCTTTTCCTCTACAGGCGGCGCTACAGCATGGGGTCATTGCAGGCAGACAAGGCTTCGGCAGCATCTTTGTGGTTGCCAGTGGCAATGGTGGTCAATACAACGATAACTGCAACTACGACGGCTACGCCAACTCCATCTACACCATCACAGTCGGTAAGACACAGAGCCTTTCAAATGTGTGAGTTTGCCTTTGTAAGTGTTTTGAGATGTGTACATAGGGCCGTAAATGATCTGTTTGTGTGTGTGTGTGTGTGTGTGTGTGTGTGTGTGTGTGTGTGTGTGTGTGTGTGTGTTCCAGGAGCGGTCGATGAGAAAGGCAGAAAGCCTTTCTACGCTGAGGAATGTGCGTCCATGCTGGCTGTCACTTTCAGCAGTGGGAATAACAAGCTGAGGAGCATTGTAGGTCTTACACATGCATGCACGCATGTATACACACACACACACACACACACACACACACACACACACACACACACACACACACACACACACACATTAAGGGATGACTATACCAGAATGGATGAATAGTGGCATAAGGAACAACAGGAAAACAGCAGGTTGATGAGGAGCCACCGTACGCTGTTAAAAGACGTGAATAGATGATATTGTTTCGGACCAGTCACAATGAATTAGGGAGCCTTCACACCTGACCTGTTTGCTGTTGTTCAGACAGACTCTGGGGTGTTTGCCAGTAGTCATTTGGTTTGTTGAGGCAGCTGTGAAAGCTGTACATCCTACTCCTCACCAGTGTCACATTCTGCCACAACATGGATTTTGCAGTACCGTCATGACCGTGATAAACGCTTCAGCATATTAAGAATAACTTGCTCTACTATGGCTGTGATAACATGCAGGTAGAGGGCTATGCGTCTACTCATAGAACTGTTACACCGAGTAACTAGTATTTTCCTCTCTGTCCTGCTGACTCCAGTAACACAGAGATGTGGGAGGTAACATTATGAGCAAAGCACAGCAGTTTCTCTGTTGTTGGCTGCATGAACCAACAGAAAAGTCTTCATCTGCTCCCACCATCTGAGGAGGTGGAGACCCAGTGGACTGACTTGATGGAAATGTCCCCACAACAGTTGGAAAACTCTTAGGCTATATGTATGCACTAATCATTTTACTTTACAAAGCATATTCACTTAAAAACTGCAGCTCAAAGATTGATTGATTAAACTAGATTATGGGGCAGGTTACTCCATCCAAAACAGGTAGGCTTATACCTCATTTTCATTCCTGTTTGGAGCAGAGACACACATCTGCTTTTTAACATTTTTTCTTTCCTAGGATGAGTTGCCTTACATTATTAATAGAATGAAAAGATGTAGAATTGTGTTTTGATTGCAGTATCCCTTTTATTTTTGTAATACAGTGATATAATACTGTCACTTAAAAAAAAGTGATCTTTTAAAGGGAAGTATACATTATGCATTATTACAGTGTGCAGGATCTGCTGCCATTTCTTTGCTGCTTATCTTAAAGAGAGACTTTGAAAACTGAGTTATACAATATGAAAGCAATGCATGAATTATCTTTTTGGTTAGACTTTCTCTTAAAGCCTGCTATATTCCACAACATGACACGTAAAACAACATGTCTAAATTTAAAGTGGTCTAAAAACAAATGTCTGAAAACGCGTGAAGGAGCAGCTCCACATCAGGAGGAACAGAGACTTATTTTCATCTGAAACAATGATGGGTGATGACAGGGGTAAGAGCCCATTGAAGTCACTGACCTCTATTTGCCAGTGTTTGTGGGTGTCACCATGGTAACTCAGTTTGGAACAGGGATGTCATCGCCGGGGGAGAAGAGTGTGGCGAGGACTGGCTCTCCCTGGAGAAGGCCGATCCACCGCTGACCGCAGTATACTCACAGGCCAAGTGCTTAGCACACACTGCCCATTAGTGTATTATTCTGGAGAACCAGTTTAGGGCGTCTCAACAGCTGCCTTCACAAATGTATTTGATCACAGTGCCCTGAGTCTGGAATGCCTGCAGCAGTCACACACTGGGAAATTCTGATTTTATATTCAAGGTTGAGTTTTGGAAATTTGATGGCAGCCTGTGCATCTTATTGAGAGAGATTCAGTGCTTCTAACTGAATATAAGCAGACTTTATAAACATACATGTGGCGTGTTGAGGTACAGAACTTATCTCCTGATGATGCTTGTATACTCTCATCACATACACAGCTGCTCTGGGTGAACGTGACCAGCACTGCTGGTGCATGCGCAACATTGCATCTTAGCTTCAAACCCTCTACATGGCTTGAACAGCTGTTAGAAAGGCCCACATGTCGCCTGCATGTAAATACAGAGGGCTGGGAGCTCCTCTGCCCTCATCGCTGTGCTCCTTCTGTCAGACAGGCTGTCACTCGTGTGTAGCAGCGGGTGGTGTACATGGAAGACATATGAGACATGTTTGCAGTTGCAGTGCACGTGGATGGATTTGACTGTCCGCTAGATGTCATGCATATAGAGATGAGAGACGAAGCTGTGAAACCAGCATTATATTATCTCTTTTCACTTGCTCATGAAGTTAATCATCTCTAGAAATCCTTCCTCTTCTACCTCCTTTTTGGTCAACCACTATCTGTCAGTATTTGAAACTCCTCCACATTTCTATACTCTGTGTATATACATTTTTACTTTCCTACTCTTCATGTTTATTGGTACAGTGTGTTCTTTTTCTCTTGGCTTGCTTTCATCTCTTTAAAAGCTAAAGCTCTGCAGGGTTGTAAACCCTAAACTACACAAACAGTGTCCAACTCTGCCCGCAGTAAATATGTCTTTATGTCAGGATGGCTCCATGACGCTGGCGCCTGATGAAGTGCTCTTTGCTGTTAGTTTAGCTCCAGAGCCTTCAGGCTCTAGTTTTGGATAGTTTGTGTTGGATATACCCTGTGACAGGTCTGTGATCACTTATCTGTTAATGGATGCTTATCTACATATGTGAGTGTTTGGCCTCTTGCTCGAGCTGTTGCCTCCTTGGCACTGTGCTGAATCTCCGTGGTCGTATCCTCCCTACGTAACCCATCTGTCTGTCTCCACAGGTGACATCAGACTGGTCTATGCAACAGGGGACAGGCTGCACGGAGGGCCACACTGGCACGTCTGCTGCAGCCCCCCTGGCGGCAGGAATGGTGGCCCTCATGCTGCAGGTCCGTCCCTGTCTCAGCTGGAGGGACGTCCAGCACATCATTACCTTCACTGCCACCAAGGTAGGCATGATGAAATGTTAGTCTGGCTAAAATTTGCCAAAAGCACCTCTAAAGCTCATTGATTAACACAAAAGTGAACTTAGCTGTGTTTGTTATCTCTGTATTTCTATAACAGTGTGACAACGCTGCAGACTGGAGGCTGAACGGAGCCGGTTTCTATCACAGCCACCAGCACGGCTTCGGTCTGCTCAATGCATGGAGACTCGTCAATGCTGCCAAGGTACATGCATACATCTAGCTAGTCTGGCTGCAAACACAAGCTATGGTCATATTTCATTCATCTCTTGATTATTTTCTTAATGCATCATTTAGTTTAAGAATAATCCCCACCACAAGCTACCACCAGAGCCCAAAGTTTGCTCTCTTCTGTCTCTCAGGTATGGGAGTCGGTGCCATTCCTCGTATCCTATCAGAGCTCAGTGATAAAGGAGGAAGCGTCCATCCCAACTTACTCTGATGAGCTGATCCGCACCTGGAAAGGTAAGTCTGTCTGCTCCTCCTCCCTCACTCTCTCACCTCTGTATTGGACAGCTGCTCAACAAGTTTACACACTGCACAGCGTCGCTGACTCCCTCCCTCCCTCCCTCCCTCCCTCCCTCCTTGCCTGCTTCTCAGTCAGTCTGCCTCTCCATATTAGGCAATGTTCTCATGTTTGTGTGTTTCTTCTTCCACATTGAAATACTGGGTGAGACTTTTCCAGATTGTCTCAATTTCTGTTTTGTCCCTCCTTTTTCTGAAGTTCTTCCCGCAGTTTGCATTTTAGAACTCCCCTCATGAGCTTTTGCTGCTTTCTCGCCGCTCTGATTTTCTCATATTCAGCTGTCCGTACATGTGATCTGTCTCTGTTTTTTTTCCCTTCACACACACTTTTTCACATAAGCTCACGGTGATCTCATTCTAGCAGAAACGTTCCTTCTCCCACGTCTTTTTTCCTCTTCTCCCTCCATCTGTATCCTCCCTCTTTCAAGGCCTCGTCACAGTCAGGAGCACAGCCCGAGTGTGTGTGAGTGTGAATGTGTGTGTTTGTGTGTGTGGTCTCATGCACTGGGAGTTTCTTCAAGACAAAGCAAAGAGTTGCTGACAGTTACCAAGTGTGTCTGGGCTTAATTTCAAAAAGAAACCAAATCAAATCAAACTACTATAATACACATTTTGTCATTTGATCCTCGTTCAGTCGGTCTTGGTCAGATCACTGATTGGCTTGTTGTCATTGACAGAGTTCAGGTCTGCCTGTCACACCACTCAGCAGTATTTGTTGTTGTAGTTTCTATGTGTTTTGGCTGCCATGTTGGCTAACCTACAAGCATTTCAAACCGCTGGTTTCCCATGTGAACACAGCGTGTTTGTGTCGGGGATGCAGCAATCTGACGCTAATATCAGATATTGGTCTGATCCTGACTCAGATGTCTGAGTGGAGTATCAGTGACAATGGGGCTGATCTGTTCAATTCAGTTTTTTGTTTACATCTGCGTGCATGTAGTATCTCATGCTTCATCAGCACACTGGTAGGATTTTAAGTCATGATGTGAACCAGAATCAGAAAAAGCCTTATTGCCAAGTACGATTTTACACATACGAGGAATTTGCTTTGGTGAGGTTGGTGCATGACATCTACTAAAAATAAGCCATTAAAAAGTAAAAAATATAACAATATAAATATATATATACACGTCTGGTTTTTTTCCCAGAAGCACAGTCTGTTTTTTCAGAAACATAGTCTGTTTTAGAAATGAGGTCCCTCGCTACAGTGTGTAATAATGCAGCCTAAGGTATGTCTGCTCTGGAGATGCTGATCGCGTCTCTGCGTCTCTACAGTCTCCCCCAGGAATTTCCTACTCTTGTTGTCAGCTGAGTTTAGATCCCCCTCCCTCTCATAGCCAGACCTGTCTCCTCACTTTGTCTTAGCGCCGTGACAGATATCCCCCATCGCTAACTCCAAACTGAGCTGGTAGCCAAGGATGCTAACGCCATATTGGCTAAGTATTCCAGAGCTCCAGAGTTTATCTAAGGGGATTGTAACATCTGCCGACTGGACATTCTGTTCTGTCATTATTTCAACATTATGTGAACAGCTTGGATTTGTGCTACAGTAACATTTCATGGCTGTTCATACCCACAGTAATATTCCAACAGGAACTTAAATGTCACAAACCACAATCCTACAGCGCCACACAATGGTCAAGAATGCCATCACACGCCTCCAAGGCTCTCTGGCTGAGACGAGACGTCTTTGATGAAGACTTGAATGAGTCGCTGTCATTCCAGTTTCTGCATAACTACCACTATACGAGTCAAAACAACGAAAAAACAATCCCAGCTCCAAATCCTGGATCACTCCTCAACTAGAACTGAGCCTGAAAAAGAAGCATAAAGTGTTCATGCTCAAAGACTTCGCTGGTCTCAGGATGACAAACCACAACATCACAAACAGCAGAAAAAAAAGCAAAACTGAAATTTCACGACACACTGGAGGATGAATTTGGCAACATGAACTCTAAACAAGCTTTCCAGATGGTGAAAACTGACTGGATGTGAACCCAAACACAGTCCATCAACATCAACTGACACAAAACTTTTCACCACCAAACCGAAGTTCAGTTTCAGCCTCATGTAACCTCACACATAATACTGACAATGATAGTGATATTCAAGGAGAAAGCAGCAGTGTGTGTGTGTGTGTGTGTGTGTGTGTGTGTGTGTGTGTGTGTGTGTGTGTGTGTGTGTGTGTGTGTGTGTACATGGATGGTCATGCCAGTGAAGAGCTGAAGCTCAGCTTATTCTGAAGTAAAGGAAAGCAAAGGAAAATTGTGATTAAGGAAAAAAAGTTGGTAAAAAATGTTCAGCATTGGGTTGGAATTTGTTGTGAAAAAGGGGGAAAAACCCACATGAGAGGACAAAATGTACAGCTACAGTGAGCACTTCATGTCTCCTCTCCTCTCAACATAGTATGCTCTGAGTTTATGGTCACATAGATTTTGTTTGAGCGGCCCTCTCAAATACATTTACCACAACCCCAAAATGTTTTTGATCCTTTTCTGGAGATCTTTATTTTCAAATCTTGAACAAAATGAATTCAAATCAAATTCAAATGTTTGCATACTCATACGCACCTGCCCCCTGCCCCCTGCCCCCTGCCCACGGCAGCATCTCTTTTAACATGGAGTTCTAGCACAGTTGGTTTGGTCAACTCAGACAAAACTTTGGGTACTGGACCCCAAAAGTGTTGAACAGAGAGACATTCCCACAACATGTGTTCATTGCTTCACATTGATTTTTTGGCTCGTATTGACATACATGTCCCATGTAAAAGTGATGTTGGCTTCAGAAAACTGACAGAACTTAAAATGTGGAAGCTGGTGGTGTGAGTTCTCAGAGGAGCAGAAATTATTTTCCCACATGTAGCCGAAAGATATATCTTCATCCTCTCATCTCTGAGCACAGACAGCTTTTCTTTCCACACCTCTGTTTCTGTACCTCATTTCCTCCCTCCATGCATTTTCTCCTTTCCTTTGCCTTCTTGGTACGTCTCCCCCACTTGTCTCCATCTCCTGACCGCCCGTCCCCTCTCACTGTCTCTGCATCTGCCCCAACTCTCTGTCTTTCCTGCACACCTCTGTTTACACTGCGCTCCCTCGTCCCTTTGTGTCCCTCCCTGCCCCGAGGATGTGTGCAGCCCTACATGGTCAGAGAGCACCACGGCCCATTAGTAGTCAGAGATCAGGAAATACCGGGAAAGTATGAGACACTTACAGTGGAGGGACGGGAGGTGGTCAGGAAGACTGATTTCCCTTCCTACCACATTACGTGCAGTAAATATGTAACATAGTCATGTAAAACTAAGATGAGTGTAACAAATTAAGTGTAAAAAGTTTCTAATATGTGTAAGCGTATGTGTATAATCTTATAATTGTTATTCAATACAGTTTTATCTGATCACAGCTTCAGTCTGAATACATTCTCCTACAATTTGTAAACAACATCTGCAGCTCTTGAAAGGTTCAGACCCAGAGAAGGCTCTGTCACTGTGTCACCTGCTTCCTGCAGTAACCAGGGTGTCAAGTGTCAGTTTTAGCAAAAACCTAAATGAATGAATCATTTTTAATTGGTTAATCCATCCATCCTCTTTATCTGGGACCAGGTCACTTAGTTGAATTAATTATGTCTTACAGGACGTACTGAAGAAATGAATTCCAGGCCCAACTGGTTTTTACTTTCCTACTTTGAATGTTAGGCAGGTGTTAAATTATATTTCTGTATTGGACATTGTGTGATGTTAAAAAGATCTTAATAAGTCTCAAATTTAAGTTGTGAACCCTGCATTATTCACATTTGTTCACATATTGATGATCTTTTCCTTTGTTGTGATGAAGGGTCAAAGGAACATAACTTCCCTCATCAATCCAGGAAATCAAACACACACACACTCACACACACAGACTAAGCTGCTCTCTCCTCGCCTTCAGTGTCTGCTGCTGACCTGAGACAGTCTGGAATGGAGACACTGGAGCATGTGGCCGTTACCGTGACAATAGACCACCCTTGCCGTGGCAATCTTGAGGTTGTGTTGGTCTGCCCCAGCAATATGACATCAGTCATCGGGGCACGCCGAGCCATCGACAGGTGCACACACACACACACACACACACACACACACACACCAACCCATGGTATTGTTTTGAGAACAGTAAAACATAAAAGTGGTACTTGTTAAAAAGCTAACTGAGTTTCCCGAGTAGAGTATGAAAGGAAATGAGTAATGATCATTTATTACACTACCTGAAAAACTGAACTGTGGTCACATAAAAATAATATTCTTGGCTGCAGTCTAGTTAAGTGCTCTCTATATTTTGCACACAGAGACCCTGCGGGCTACCAGGACTGGACTTTCTCCACTGTGCGCTGCTGGGGAGAGAGAGCTGAAGGCCAGTACACCCTCAAGATATCTGACCACAGTAAGACACCGCTCACGCTGGGATGGGAATGTCTTTTCATGAATGGGAAACACTCACACGCCTGTCCATCCCTTGACCTCATGCACCTTACCTGTCCAAACTGACCCTTCTCTCTGCTCCTGTAGAAGAGCCGCTGTCTGAGCAGTGTGCCACTGTGGGGGTGTTGAAGCAGTGGACGTTGACCCTGTATGGTTCCTCAATGACCTACAGCGAGGTCAAAGATCGACAGAGGTAAGACCTCGCAGGCATGCTGCCGTCTGGACACTGTTGAGTCTCTTTTGTTGGATGCTTGACTGACATGGAAGTGGCTTACTGATTGGTTGTACATTGATTGACAGGCTGGTGGAGGAGGCTATGAGTGGCAAGTATCTGGACAGCAACTTCTCTCTGCCCTGCCCTCCGGGGCTTGACATCCCTCCAGAGATCATCAGCCCCTTCACCTCCAACAACCTGAAGGTACACAACCCAAAGCTAACACCATACATGTTTCCCATGCCTGTCTTCTCTTCTCCCAGCCTCTGAGAGGCTGGGACAGTTTTCTTTTCACTCCTTCAGAGTCAACGGTAACTAAAATTCTCAGGGTGCTGTTACCCAAAACTAAGGGATGGAATTTCGGAATTTCGGAGAACATGAAATAAATGTTTTCACAAGCATAGACAAAATTCTGACCACTTTAGAACTGCTGTTTCTGAAATATACAGTATCTTGATTAATTTTAATCTAGCTGCTAAGGTCACATTCCTGTCCCGAGTTTAGCCTCCCAGGCAACACTTCATCACAGGCTGCGTTCAAGTCATGCCAGTTTTATGGCAGACATGCACCCCAGATATTTATCTACGTCCATGTAGCTATTAACCTCTCATTTGAAGCCTTAACCTAAACATAAGTATTGGACCTGTGGAAATGAGGGGTGATGCCGGTTTGCAGGAAATTCTGCCTATTTGTGGTGTTAAATTTGAAGTTCAAATGTATTATGCATGTAATTATAATGCGTAATATTTTAGCATGAGATGCAAATCGATCCAATAGACATCCAGTAACAGATTCAAGCCAAGCTGATCTTATCCTTCTAACTGCATGCAGAAAAAAAGCATTTATGTAAGTCTGGTTAAAAAGGAAAATCCCCCAAATTATCCCTTCAACTAACCCAGAGAGGAATACTAATACTGCAGTAAGTTCATTGAGTGCTCTCACTTGGCCATCAATTTTACTTTCACTTCTTCTCCTTTTCCTCTCTTTGTAGCCTTTCTTGCTTTTTGTTTTCCACCTCATCCACACTTAGAGATTTACCTCCTCTGTCTCTCCCATTTCTCCTCTCCTGCAGTTCCTGCTCTTGCTGGGCTGCTTTGCTCTTTTCTGGTCTCTCTACTACACGCTGGAGGTCACTCTGGCCCACCTGGACCTCAGGGGCCCCCTCTGCCTGCGCAGGAGACGGGGAGGTCACCGGGCCAGGAGGGGGCACCAAGGGAGAGGAGTGGAGGAGCCGTTGTTAGAGGAGGAGGACAGGGGTGAAGAGGAGCGGGACTCAGGGGTGGAGCTGCATGCAGTGCTGGACTCTGAGGGCAAAGGGACGCTCTTAAATGGAGAACAGGTGGCAACATAGCATCGAGCCAGATGATGGGTCTCACTGTCTGTGCTCATGAGACGTCTCAGGCTTTCACCCTCTCCTCCCCACCCACCCAGCCTCCAGTACAGTTGCATATTTGCATGTGTGACAGTGTGCATACACACTTGTCTGTACCCAGAGAGGAACTGTGCTTACGGATAGGTGAGACACCTGTGGGGTTCTTAAACCAAGAGAAAGATAGAAATGTGATGTGCACTGTAGTGGAAGGTACGAATCTGGTGTGTGTGTGTGTGTGTGTGTGTGTGCAGTGTGAGAGTGAGCGCTTTTGCCCTGAGTATGTGTGCTGTGTTCCTTGAAATGTCCTCAAATGTGAGGTTCCAAGACGATACTGATGTATTCTAAGAATGAGATTTATTTTCTGAGGTGTTATTTGATGCATTTTATTTTTTAAGTGTGGGGTTATTATCTATGGGTTACCAACCAACTACTGATGAAAACTTGAAGTGGGATTTTCAACTATGGGATTTGTATAGGTATTTTTATATGAAGTGTAATATATACACAATGTGTGCCTGCTGTACAGATATATACAAGCTGTGCTTAATAATTTATACAAAGTGTTTTTAAGAATGTATTAAAGAGCTCTAATTTTTTAGGAGTGTTGTTGGAAACTGTGTTTTGCTGTGCAAGTCACAGGTGTTCTGAATGATAATAAAAGACTGTTGACATAATATCCTCCCAGATTGTACATTAGTGTTATTATGGTCGTATTTCATAATTATGGTTGTGTAAAAATAGTTTCTGTATGTGTAGTGAAGCAAAAAAAATGTACCCTGGCAAAAAAAAAAAAAAAAAAAAAAAAAGTTTTTCAAACCCAAAGGAGTTTAACAAGACCAAGAATATACAGCCTTGGTAGCGACACTGTGGTGCTTTGAGCCAAATGCTATCAACAGCATACTAACTAGCATGATACTAACTTACTATATAGCATGCTGATTTTAGCATGATGATGCTAAGCTGGTAATGTTTGCCATGGTCACCGTTTTAGTTTAGTTAGCATGCAAACATTCACTAATTAGTACTTAATGCAAGCTAGGCTTACAGCAGAAGTTGATGGGAATGTCTTTAAATTTGCAAGTATTTGGTAATAAACCAAAGTATTGGCAGTAAAGTATTAACATTGCCATTACTAAGTAAAAAATAACTAAAAAGTGATTTAAAACAACAAAATTGCATTAAGATGATTGCTAACTTTCCTGGAGCATAAAGTATCGTGTACACATGGGCCACCTTTCAGATGTAAAATACCCAAAGTAGCATAATACTGAACTACCAGTAGGCGGAAATGGTGAGTAAGATAATATGTTCACATTTTTTCAAGTCTGCGTTAAAACTATGGTAATTTGAGTATCGTTTGAAGATGCACTTGTAAAAATTAGTTTTTCACATGCAATATAGGTGCTAAAGAAAACATCCAGTGTATAGTGAACATTTTCCCAATTCCCAAAATGATCAAACTGAGGTACCCAAATCACAAAGTCAAATCAGACATGTATTTTAAAGTCATTATTTAATAAGACAATGTACAAAAATATTGGCGCTGATACAGCAGGCATAGCATTGTGGAAAGTGGTAGATGAGAACTGTCCTGATGAAACTGGTCAGCTTTCTGCAATATGAGTGCCATGTCTTAAACCCTGTATAAGGAAAAGCTCGACTTCGGCACATGGTCACTTTGGCAATGCATTGGTCATTCTTTTGGTTACTAGTTCCTCTTAAGATGACATTCAGTTGCACAGGTCCTGACTGCAGTGGGGGGGGACTAAGCGTGGTGAGCTCTGCGATAGTCACCAGTGCAAGCATATACCTTGGCCTAAAATTTTAGGGACCAAGGAGGTAGGGAGTGCTTGTTAGAAAGTAACTAAATTCTAAAGCAGAAAAGGTTTTATGATGAAAGGGTGGTTGTAGTGGACCAGGTAGATGCTTACAGGCTCTAAAAAGGTATACGGGGCTGAAGACATTTTGGCACAGTGATTTTACAGGATCTGTCGGGGTCGTCCGTAGCTCATGCCCTCCTGACTTGCTCCCTTATTGGACCCCATCTGTAGGCCAATCACATTTTTGCCAGCCTTCATTTGGTCTTCGCTGAACTCTCGCTTGTTCTCCTGTGCTTTCCTGCAAAACATCATTGAAAATGTCAATAAATGCATAAGACTAAACTCTATGGCCATTTTAATGTTTGTACCTCTGAAGCAATGTGTGGGTCATTTTTATGGTTACTATTTCCGCTTAAGGCTACAAACATTCAGCTATGCTGGTGCTAACTGCAGTGGGAAAGGGAAAAAAAGCATGGTGAGCTCCTCTAACAGTCACTAGTACAAGCATCTCCATAAGGTTTTCAGGGACCAGGGACGTAGGAGGCATTTGTTAGAAAGTAACTAAATTCTCAGGGAGAAAAGGGAAATGAAATGAAAGGGCACTTGTAGGAGACATTATTCTGTGACAGCTGGAGAGAGACAAGAAAGGCATGGAGAGAGAGGAAGAGCGGACAACATGCAGTGAAGGGCCAAGACTGGAATCAAACCCAGGACGCTGCAGTGGGTACTTGATGGTACGAGGTTGGTTAGACAAAGCATTTTCCATTTCATGTATTGGACTCACTTGAAAAACCAGTTAGGGTCTCCATTGTATGTGCCTTCATCCTTAGTGACGGCCAAGCTACCCAGAGCTGACAGGGTCCTCTGCACCGCTGCCAAGTCCTTACCTGTCCCCAAACACACAAACAGCTTGCAGTATTAACCCTATCATCAGTCACATGATGACGTTTCCACCTGTGCATTCTGCATCCTCATATCCCAAACTTATCCAAGTTATCCTTTTTTCATCTACCACACAACAAATGTGCTTAAAGTCTTGTCTTCTAGCATTAATTGCTTGCAGAAACTGAGGAATGAAGACACCTCTGACCTTCCCAAAGGTCCACGGTCTGGAACATGTCAGTCTTGGTGACGCCATACTTCTCTGCAGCGTTGAGGAACTGGGAGATCTGCTCCATCTGTTTGAAGGCCATGGGTGAGCTCTGGATCTTCTTCACAGGTTTCTCTCCGGCAAACAGAGTGTTGATCAGTTCACTCAGAACCTGTTGAGATGAGATGGAGTGAGAGATGTAGAGGGGAAGGTATAGCAGGGGAAGGGAAGGAGAGGCGGAAGAAAGGTCATTAACCCCAGGACATCACAACGTTGAGATAAAACAATCAATCAAACCAGCATGTCACACTCACACATCCGTCTTTAAGCCAGGCCTGAAATCCCATTTTGCCTGCCTCTGGTCTTCCCACGCCAGAGCCACACTGACGGCTAATCCACTCCACCAGGATCTGCTCTAGCTCAGGGTCATACTTGCTGTCGATCTTATCCTGAACCTGCCGGCTCATGCCATACGATGGACCTTTGTTAGCCATGCCGACTCCCTGAGAGGTGAATGTGAAATGGAGGAAAGGGGGAAGGCAGAGGGGATGGATGGAGAAGATGGAGAAGATGGGTGAGTGAAAAATATTGTCTGGAGAAAGTATGAAATCTACGTGTGTGTGAAGATCAGTAGCTGGATCACCATTTCTCCCATCCTCACGATTTACAACAGCGCATATACGGCATTCATGACAACATAAGGATTCATAAACTTACTGTTTTCTTGTGCATTAAAATCCCAGTAGTTTACATTTTAGTAAAAAAAACGGTTGTTTTTAGGCAGCAAACCAATAGCTAGCATTCACATGACATTGCAATTGTATTTAGTTATAGCCTGTATACACAAACATGCATAGGTGTGTGGTTGATCTAGAGTAAGGCATATTTACTTAATATACACACATACAGGTACTTCTTCCATATATATATACTGTTGTCTACATTATATACACCAATACAAACACTGAGAACATGCAGGTCAAAGCGTGTACATTAGTGAAAATGCTCAGCACTTCATTTAAACACCTTTTCCACAACAGCAGCATTGGCAGCATTGTCTCCTAATGCACACCATTTAACCCTTCCAGGACCTGCGTCTGAGGCAAAGTGGTGTACGATGGGAGCTCTATTTCAGCCAGATCATTTCTTGCATATTTTCTCTGTCTCTGTCAACACATACAGTAAATCATTGCCAGCACTTTTTTTTTTGCCTTTTGCTTCTGTATTGCCTTTGGGCCAACAGCCAAGAGCAAAACCCATGTCAAAGCATTATCTACACCATCCAACCTTTGTTGCCATCTTGATGTCAGGTCACTTCCACTTCCTGTTCCTGGGGAGGTTCAAAGTTCAAATGTTAAAGGTCAAACCCAGGAGTTGACTGGGGGAGGCTCATCTCTGGCACAAGACGGGGAATGTTGTTAACAGGGCAACAATAAACTTCTGTTTGTGAACAATACACAACCCTTTTGTGTATTATTGAGTGCATGGAGTCTTTTTCCACTGGTCACTGGAATGTACCCATTAACTGCAGTACTCAACGCAAGAGACAGAATGTTCATCTGGGCCAGGATCGGAGTGATGTAGGACTTTTTCATATTTTAAATCTCATCATGTCAATAAAAGCTACTAGCAACGAGAGGACATGCAGATGGAGATGGACAGTAATTAGTACTGTCGCTAGTACTATAATTTAATCTTTCTCCTTTTATTCTTTGCTTCACCCTTTACCTCATATTCCTGTATTCAGTCTTTCTGTCTTTCCTGTTCCTTATTTCTTTCCTTTTTTGCTCCATTGCATCATTCTTTCCTTTGTCCTCCTTTTTTTCTTCAACTAATCTTGGGCCCCGAAAATCCTTGAAACTGTACACACGCATGTTTCATCGGAAAGCAAAACTAACCTTTTCTTTGGTTGAGTAGATTTGAATACTATCACTTCTTTACTTTAACTTACAGTGAGTAACAGCTTCAATGCAGGACTTTATAGAAGGGGAGAAATTTTTGGCTTGTGGTAATGCATTTATATACTTATTCCATCACTGCAAATAGATACGTAATCTGCAAGTCTGCACATTAGAGTCTGTGTGCCAATGGCATTAATGGATTCCTGCCCAGATTGTCCGCAGAGTGTTACCACCAACCCTGTTTAATATTCTTTGCATTCCCTGTGGTGCTTGTCCAGACCGCAAGAAACCAAACACACATGCTGGGCAACACGCTCACTTACATGCAACCACAAGTTCAAATGCAGTATTTTATCTTGGTCTGTCTGCCTCTCTCTCTTTCTGGCACACACACACACACACACACACACACACACACACACACACACACACACACACACACACACACACACACACGTCCCTTGTTATTCTCACTGATACGTCATTATATAATCTTTATTACAGAGTAATCTTTGTCTGGTATGCCTTTCACTTGTCTTTTTTTTCCACTGGCCTCTACTTCTAACCTCATAAACTACTCTGTGGATCACAGTTGCAAATCGCACACACTCTATACTCTTTGTAGGGTAAGAAACAGAAGTTATGTTCTCCATGTTATGCACTCAATGACTTCTCACGCGAAGCCATTGAGTAAGAAAAGAAGAGAAGAGAAGAGACGTACTTTCAGTTCTGTATCAGTCTGTATTTGTGTATTGCAGGACAACCATACCACATATAATATTTTTGGATGTTACATAAGTCCGTTAGGGCCTGGTCTCTATTTCTGGTATTTATGTGTATCCTGGGACCTGTTGTTATCCTTGGGACCCGGCCCAGGTCCAATAACTCAAAAGTATCCGCTTAAACAGGCTTCTGTGCTGTCTGGCTGCTTCTCTGGCAGCTCCTATACGCATATCAGTTTTAACTTGCAATAGAAAAACACTTAGAAGCTCTCTGTAAAAGTGCATTTTCACTTAAACTAACCTACAGCATGAGGTATCTACTGTAGTATCAAGCAAGGGGTGCTACGTCGAATTCTGCCACTTTTCATACCATTGCTACTACCATTTCTATAATTACTATAGTTGCTAAGAGCATTACTGCTGCTAGTACAATTACTACCGGTGGTGAGAGTACAAAAGCCACTTCTGCTACTGTTACTGCTACTGCTGACTCAACTTGTTCTACTGCATCAACAAGTGATGAGTACAATGAAATCAAATTATCCATGCATAAAATCTTTTTATGCAACTCTACTGTTACTGCTACTACTACATGTGCTAGCGCTGCCATTAGTAGTTTTACTTCATTAGTATTATTACTACATATGTAATACTACTATACATAATACATACTATATAAGACATGCTTCGACCTTGAATATGTGTAAAAAATACAAAACATTTCGACATAAAAGGGAAATTTTGAAGACAAAGAATGGGATAAAACCACAGATCTCAAGTAAAAGAAAGCCTAAAATGCTTCCTCTCAAAAGTCCCAGTGTGCAGTATCCCAGAAACATGACTTCATCATCTCCATCCCTCCATCCGCCCATCTCTCCCCACTGTGTTTTTCCTGCTCTGTTTCTCTGTTACCATGGCAAATCTGTCTGATGCCAGAACAGGAAACCAGTGTGAGGGCTGTGGCAACTGTGGCAGTCTGAGGGGACATGGCGTCATGTGGCCTCACGTCCTCCACAGTTAACAAGGTAATCACCATATAATGATTTGGTATGATTAAACTTCCAGGGATTTGTCAACAGTCACTGCGATAATTTAATTTGTTCAAGGTCAAGGTTAGTTGGAGTCATCTGGTTGAAATTTGCTCTTCCTGCTGGCTGATGTACCGCAGGTTAACAACTTCCTCAGATTCATAGCTCTTTTGTTACATGGCTCTGGCCACGAGCACACATTTACGAGCGCTGAAAGCGTTTTCTGAAACTGCTGCCAAGAGCCTTGATGGTTCTTGACTATTCTGACAAACTTTTTAGCTGATGTGTGTCTGAGCTGATGTGTTTCTGAAGTTAGGTAGTGTTGTCTGATTGCACTCAATGTCAGAGCCCCTGCTCTATTACACAGACGTGGTTAGTTCCTAGCGTTGTATACCGCACTACTGTTTTCTGCTGTGTTTATGTTCTGCCACAGGATTGGCAGTGGAGATAATGTTATCTGCCCCTGTTGTTGCTACTCCCACTGCTACTTCCCTTCTGGGAAGTAGCAGTGGGAGATTTTAAAACCCTCCTATTCATGAAAAGAAAGTTTGGAGTTTAAATGTCTTGTGTGGAAAGAGTCTATTGCTGCATGTCTTTGTCTGCCTTTCTGAAATAATTCTTATACCTGCAAATCTGTCTATCTGCATCTCTGTCCTCATTAGGAAGTGTGGCTACCTGTCATGCCTTGTGAATTCACAGGCTTCCAAAGCCCATGTATGGCAATGGATCATTTGCTTGTGCAAATACAAGTATGTATACTGACAGAGATATGCAACACTGTCTGGCTCACTTCTCTGCTTCTCCTCTCCTCAATTCACATGGAATGCATATAGACTCTCAACTAACATCTGAATCATATTAAGGATAAATGATGAGAAAATCCTCTGTCACAGTTAGGTTATTATGGAAATCCCAATAAAATGCTGACGGCTCGTGTTCCACCACACTCGATATCAAAACAGCAGCTTTTAGCAGATTATACTGTTAAAGTGGAAAAGTTATTATCCTGAACAAGTGAACAATAACTGATTGGTTACATGTAACTAACAGTATTCTTACAGACGTAAACCCATGCAGGACTGTATGCAACAGTAACTCAAACAAAATATCTAATATTCACATAATCTCCAGAGACAACTTTAGGAAAACATTAAGTAATTCTACATATACATTTAACTCACAGTCAAGTGCAAATGCATTTCGAAGTGTTTATTTTGGCACACAGACCTTTCCTTGGACCTTTGAATGGCTACAGTGCTCTTATTTTGAAATGGCTACAACTTATTGTTACCTTATGGAAATTTGAAGACATGAAATATGTAGACATGAAAGACACATAGCATAGTTTTTGATGAGAAGCAAGGAAGGCCTCAAAAATTGTTGACTGACTGATATATGAAGCAATGACCTCTTAACAAACCATCTGCCACTTTGTTGGGACTAACTGTCCCAAATCCAGTTCAGGAGCTTTATCCTGTATATGGAGGAATAAAAGAAAAGTATACTCACTGTGTGAAGGAATAGGTCTCTGCTGGCTACAAGTGCAGCGTGTGGGGTGAGTGTGGATGCTTAACTGAGTGTTTGTATATGCTTCGCAGGAACCTCCCTCTCAAAAATGCCGGCTTAAAAGGAGCAGATGAGGCAAGATGACTTCACTAGTCTACCAGAAGAGGGAGGGAGGGAGGGAGGAGGAAGGAGGGAGCATGAAGAGAACTATGAGGGAGAGAGGGGCAGGAAAAAAAGGAAACTTCATCCTTAAAAGGGCAATGGCCTTTCAGCAGCTCCCTCTCCCTGTCTGTGCGTCTCTTCCCCTCACGTCTAGTTAAAAAGCCCAGCCTTATTTGGGTAGAGCAGCTCCATGTAGAGGAGAGACAGCAGCCAGGCAGCGTTGGTTTGGTCAGCAGGAATTCTCTAAATACTTTTGCCACATCCCTCCTTGTTCAAAGTGGCAGCAAGGCGGAGAGGGAGAGGATGGGGGCTGACAGAAAGGGGGGCAGGGAGGGGTAGTGACGCAGGCAGAAGTGATGGGGTGTAAAGAAAATAGAAAGAGGGTGTGGAAAAGAGAGAATTGAGGTGTTGGAAGGAGGGATGTCAAGAATTACTCTTTATTTCCATGTTTTTGCACAAGGAGGGAAGGAAGATATAAAAAGGGAGGAGGTGTGTGAAAGAGAGGAAGAAGGAGGAGATGAGATATTGAAGGAGAGGAAATGATGAGGGAGGAGAGGAGAGGAGAGGAGAGGAGAGGAAGAAGGTGGAGATGAGATATTGAAGGAGAGGAAAGGATGAGGGAGGAGAAGAGAGGAGAGGAGAGGAGAGGAGAGGATGTCTCTTATACACATCT
>JBBMOE010000004.1:553959-580316 GCA_037975065.1 Chaetodon trifasciatus
ACAGGAGAGAAGAGGAGGAAACAGGAGAGAAGAGGAGGAAACAGGAGAGAAGAGGAGAGGACAGGGGAGGAGAGGAGAGGACAGGAGAGGAGAGGAGAGGAAGAAGGTGGAGATGATGAAGGAGGAGAGGGGATGAGAGGATTGAAGGAGAGGAGATGAAGAAGGAGGAGATGATAATGGAAGAGAGGAAGAAGAAGAAGAGGAGAGGAAAATAGATGGGAGTTAGTAGGAGGTGTCACAAAACCATCATCATTCAGGCATGTAGTTCCATGTAAGTCCTCTTCAGTAGCTGCATCCACAGTGTGTGTGTGTGTGTGTGTGTGTGTGTGCCACCACCACCTATGACATTTCCATCACTTCCATTCCATCACAGACACTTTTGGCATAGCATGCCTGTTGAACCTGTGCTTAGAACTACAGCTGCCTTTAGTCTCTCAGTGGAAAGTTGGAAGTGGGATTGATGAGAAACTCATATGTAACCAGCCTTAATTTAACACATACATGGGATTTGTACAGGCAAAGCAGTAACAAACCAGATTCTCAATGACTTATTTGCCATAACACATCAAAGTTACACATGTGAGCTGAATTGAACTGTAAATCTATATCGTTTTTCATTCATCATCTTCAGCTTCCAAATTTTGTTTTCTCTAGACCACAAACCTTTGAGAAGTCAGCAGAACAAGTCACTATCATTGGCCGATGCACTGTGTACAAAAACTGTGTGCATGAAGTAAATGGCACACAGGGTAATTCCTTTGTTGAGTATATTAAGAAAACAACATTGCCAATGTCACAAATGTTTTTAAAATCTAGCCTTTCTCACCTGTCTTTCCACTTTTGGTTCTGTAATATTAAATGCCACGTGTCTGTGGTCTTCTCATTAAATCCTGCTTGGATCATGTGCAGTTTGAACACATTCCCATGTGTTTTATTAGGTGTGCATTTCTATGATCTTCCTTTGATGGTTGATGCTGAGGAAAACTATGCTAAGAGGCAGACTGTGTTATAAAAGGCTGAATGACAACAAATCAAACAAAGAAATAAAATGGAATACAGCACATGCTGTCATACATATTCTCTTGTGTTTGTATTTTAACTCCTCCAATGATCTGTACATTCATGTACAAACCATTTGCAACAGCAAATACTGTATTTTTAGAAAGAAAGTTTATGAATTTTCTATAAACATACAGAAGAGATGTGTACAATTAGAAAATCTGGAATCTTGCAAACATGTTGACATTCATGTCCCCTTCAGGATGAACTGTAATGTCATTGGACATCCCTTTGGTGATGACATTTTGCTATATCAATCAAAACCAGAACAACCATCACTAGCTTTGGTGAATTTTTTTTAAGGCAACTGGACAAAAACATATAATTCCTCCCCATGACTCTGACAGTAGTTCACTTCATAGCCAGTTTAAATGTGGGCCCAGAAACATATAAAACATATACACCTAAACTACTAGGTTAGATTTAGGAAAACATCGTCGTTTGGCTTAAAATAGGGACTTTGTTATTATTTGACAGGAATCAAACCCTGCTCTCTTGTATGAATATCCACCAATATCCCAACCTCCACCCTTTGATGGACTTTGTTGCCCTTTGTACTACGTTTGCCCTTTGCTCCCATAATTATCGCCCCCTGCTGGTACTGCACTTTCATGCTCACTTCTACTTTTCAAGGCTAGGTGAGGCAAATCGTCACACTGGCACGATATCCTCTAGTAGATTGGCGGGTTTATTACAGGCTACTGAGCTGCACAACTTTTTTTTTTTTTGGTATTTTTTGTTATCTGTAACTGCAACCTGATCATCCTATTGTTTGGCCATGTACATAGTACTGATTCTCAGTCTGCAGGGGTGGGTCACAGAGAGTGCCCAGACCCACCTCTGTCCGACAAAACCCTGTTGTAAATCCAGAGGTGGGCAGCAATGCACTGTATCACACTGTACTGTGTTTGGTGCAAGAAAAAAAATGGCAGATAGAGACAGAAAACCATGGGGAAAATCAAATACGCTCTTTGACTTCTTAGCAAGAATTTAATGGGAAGATTAATCCCACTCTCATAGTTGTCAGTCCATCATAAGGCTTGAGCGGTTATCTTAGCATAAACACTGGAAACAGTAGAAAACAGATAGCCTGACTCAACAAAACCCACCAACCACCACATCCACAAAGCCTGAAGCTTCCTACTGGAATGACTGACATGTCTAAACTCTAACAGTGTGTAAGTGTGTGTCTGTTGCATGAGTGTGTGAAAATGTGTGCAGCATGTGTGTAAACTGTTCCTTCATCAAGTGTTTATTCAACATAGTCTGGCTGTGGTTTAGTGGTTTATGAGCTTCCATTAAAGGTACATGTTTACAGTATTAGACAATACAGTCAGAGGCCAAAGCTAGCAGCAGCAGTGTTATGACCAACTGTTATCATTCCCAAAACTTTTGTGTGTGTGTGTGTGTGTGTGTGTGTGTGTGTGTGTGTGTGTGTGTGTGTGTGTGTGTGTGTGTGTGTGTGAAGCTAAAATACATGCCAAATTTGAAAATAAAGGAATCATCACTGGTCCAAAAAAAATGTCCCCAAATCAAAACAATTTCATTCTTGCCCTATACACAGACACAGTTATTGAAGTTATGGTAGTTTATTCACACACATGCTCATATGTTTTTTAATGATGCAAATATTTCCAAACGTGACTTTGTTTTCATGCCATGCAAAAATATAAGCATGCTCCTCTTTGTGTTTGATCAGAAATGACCACCAGTCTATGTGTGTACCACTTGTCTTGCTTATCTCAACTGCAGGGGTTCTTAAACTATGTCCCACGAGAGGTCCGAAACCTACTTCTAGGGGGGTCAATGTGTGACAAAGAACTCTAGATTGTTTTCATGAATCAGGATCTCAGTTGAGTGAGGAGAAATGGATTCATCAAGGTCCTGGAGTCAGAAAGTTTATAGCCCGGGTCTTCAGCTGGTGTGTTACTCATCAGTGTTGGGGTACAGCATGAAACCAGTAAAGATGTTGTACTGCAGGTGGTTACAGAGCTTCCTCCCAGACATCAACTCCATGTAGACCTGATCGCCTCTCTTCATCTCCAGCACCGTAACCTGAGAACATACACAGCAGCCAATTCAAAATCATGCCAAAGTCACAAGGAAAACCTTTTTCTTAGCAAATTTGTAATTCGATCTGGAATTGTAATACAGGGTCATTAGATTTGTTTGCAGTACCATTCGTGCAAACATGTTTCTTCACTCTTATATCATCAGATTATTCTCACTTCTTACCTGACTGGCACTGTCTTCACCATCTTCTCGATTGTTCTCCCATACGCTGACCACCACCTTCCCATTTTTCATCAGCTTGACCTACAGATGCAGCAAAACACATTTGACTTGTTATCGCTATCCGGAAAAAACAGCGGAATGTATTCTGAAATCATATATTTATCAAGTCTATCTGCTTCGTTTACTTTATGATAGATGCGCTCATTCTTTCCCACATATGAGTAGACTGTGCAGGAAAAGGCATAAACACCAGCAAAAGGGGCAGTGAAGACACCTGGAGAGAGAGGTGAAGAGTTAGTGGAACTGCAGGGCTGCTTGTCTTACATGATGAGGTTTTAATTTAAAGTAGCGGGTAAAGCAGTCATAAGACATTTTATTCCTTCTGTGACTGCGTATGTTTCCTACCCAGGGAAGGGTTATATCCGTTGCTGTGGTTAAGAGTGATGGAGGAGTAGGGGATTGGCACATTAGTATTGAAAGGACCAAAGCAAGGCTCAGTAGATCCAGGAACTATAACCGCAAGGTTTGGGTCCATGGTGGCTTTGAAGGCAACCTTCATTCCACCTGAATGTAAGAAACAGAGATTCATTGTAAAGTACAAAGTTCAGTATCCGCTAAATATTTTTGAAACTTAAGTTTTGTATGCATATGGCCAGATATGTTGGTCCTAAATCTACCACCCATCACTGTAAATGTGTTTACCCATGAGCTCCTTTACTCTGCCTTTCAGTGCGCTGATAATGTGCCACAAATTTTCAATTCTCTTGAAGGTATCGTCTTCTATTTGGGACATTTCATTGGCTGCACAGCAACAGCCACGCTGGCGATTGAAGGTACAGCTGCAGTCCCACTTGTCACAGGTTAGAGCTCCCTTCCACTGCACTGGAATAGGATGGAGGGATGTAAGAAAGCAACAAGAGAAGAGTTGGGACAGAGGGCTATGTGAGGGACAAGTTCAGCATGGATGGCAGATGTGTGTAACTGGGTCAGTTTGAAGATAATATGAAACATGAATATGAAATGTAGATGCATGTACTGTGTGGATGGGCACTGGATGAAAGGGATCAAATGTGGAGGTTAGTGCAGCTTACGTGCAGCTTTTTTCAGCATCTCTGTGGTAGACTGGGCCTCCACACGACCACAGAGACACAGCAACCCCAACAGGAAGAAAACTGGTAATACAAGCATCTGAAAAACAAAAAGTGTTCCTTATTGAATCAGTCATGGATTCAAAACCGGAGGTGCGAAATGCTCTGAGCATTGTCATGAGGTGACATCATTACATTTGTACATTTGCAATTAAATCTGAATTTCTCACGGTTTCTGAATTCAAATCAGTTGTTATGTATCTCTAATATCAGTTTTTGGATTACTCAGAGTCTCATTTGCTGGTGAAATAGATGTGGAGCCTGTATGCTGATTCAAAATTCAGCCTGTTTAAATCTACATTTAGTAATATTTTGCGGATTTACATTGACTGGATGGCAAAAAGGTCCTCAGAACTCTAGGCTTCTCATACTTAAGCCACTTACAACAGTGTTTTTGTTTCTCAGACCACTATATGGTTGAGTGTCACTGCTCTCATTAACTGTCATATGATCTCTGGTTCGACAGCATATCCATAATTTCAAAGTGCAACCAATGAGAACCTCCTTTGTATAGAAATAAAGTTATATTCCTTAAGATATTCAAACATCTCCCAGCTCAACAGAGCTCCTACACAAGAGTCTACTGCACTTCCAATCAGGGCCATAAACACAACTCTGAGTTGTTGTTGTCTTGTTCTCTGTCTGCTGGATGTGAAAGTGGGCATTTGCTTGCTAACAGCTTTCATATATTTTTGTAGGTTTGTTTTTGACTCTTTCTGTCTCCTACTGGTCAGAAATCTCTTAATGCGGGCTTAAATGATTAGATAGAAAACATGTAATTGATATAAATTAACAGCAAGTATAGATAATACAACTGATTTAAGTCATCCACATGCTTAATCCACTACTTGTGCTTTGAGGTATGTAATTCAATAAAAACGCCAGATGTATTAAAATATCTGTCAAACCCAACCGGCCCAGTCTGTTTTTTGCCACACCACCGATTTTCATGTTTCACAATATAATCGATGAGCACTATGTAAGGATAGAAACATTAAACTTACTCTTTTTTGTTGCGCCATCTCCTCGTTCTGAAAGACTACGTCAAGTTGTTGGGAGTCTGTGAGAGTTTGAGAGTTTTAAACAGAGAATGGTTTTAGTATTATTGATGCACTTCAGGTGATCCTCCCCTAAATGATAGAAGCTCCACCCTCTCTCTCTCTCTCTCTCTCTCTCTCTCTCTCTCTCTCTCACACACACACACACACACACACACACACACACATACACACAGTAGTGCTTTCCTAAACTTGCATTTTGTCCCCATAAGGAAGGTGAGTCCCCACAATGTGACAGTGTTAACAGATTTATGTCCCCACAGCATGAGTAATACACATCTGCACACACACACTCTCTCACACACACAGGTGGTGACACTCCATTTCCTTACACAAAGGCAGCCACGTACGTCCCCGGTAATGTAGTGCAGTAGATGGCTTTCCTTTAAGGAATAACAAGAATCGATCCTGTTACACCTTTCAGCTTCCTATTGTTGAGACCATAATACCTCTTATTAGGACAAGAGTGTCCAGTTGCCTTTCTAGAGGACACCAGCTGCTCAGAAATGCTGATATGGGGATCTTCCTTGTCAGCTCCCAGAGGATAAAATGATCTACAGACAAGATGACAAAAGAAGCTGGGAAGTGTTATCAGTCCATCAATAAAGGCCTAGATCTGAGAACAATGTACAGCGTCCCTGTTTCTCATGCTGAGGTGGATGGAAGAGAGAAGTGATACTGTGTGTTCCCATAGTCACTCTCCCTTCAGATTTTGTTGGAAGCCCAGGTGCACTGATTGTGATTTGTTGTGGGCTGAGATATGAAATCGTTATTGGCTAAAGTGGACTCTATGTTCATGTGAATGAAATATCTGATCTTGTGCTTTGGTCCATTTTTTTATCCAATAATAGATCACAAGGCCATTAACAGGAACAATTTGGTGTTACCATCTTTCATCTTGTTTTTTAATGACAGATTCAAAGAAGTCGATACTTGAAACCTGAATATGATACCTGAAAGAGCCACCTTGATCCTGATTTGGAGATTTCGCTTTCATTGTTCTACAGTCATTCGTTGGATGAGTATGGAGCTGTCAGAGCTTCCTGCAAAGGCCTCATATGTTCCCTTGTTTAGAAGAGAAATCACGATTGCCATTGTTTGGGAAAAATTTGGTACTAGAGGCACTTTATCTCCATTTTGGCTTCTAAACTTAGTGCCAGGTGAAGTCACAGCTGAGTACCCTCAGGAAACAAAAACAGAGAAATGAATGAGATGGAAAATTAGACAATGATTACTAAAGTGCCTGGTGATATTTACAGGTTTTCAAACATTTAGAGCTTCATGCACAGTGTTACACATGCAAGCTTTGTCTTGTTAATACATACAGTGACAAAATGATTGATCGTCTGTTGAAAATGATAAAGCAATCTCAAATCAAGGACCACATTCAGTCACTTCCACTCACATATTACAAGATCATTATCAGAAGATGGAGTTTGAAATTGTAGATGTTCAAATTTCTATTTTTTCTAGGCGGTTGAAGGACTTCTCATCCACCTTGACCTAAAGGTTGAGGTCCATATTTAGCCTATATACTGTACATATTTATTTGGAAACCTCAAAATGGGAGGATCAGTGATAAATAATAATACAGAACTACAGAAATATTTTCAAATGCATAAATAGTATACTACAGAAAATCCTCTCAGTACTACTTTAGGTTTGCTGCTGGTAAATCAATTTAAAGATGAAACAGCCTGCTGACATAAAAAAGGTTATGTAATGAAGAACAAACCCATTAGAGAGTCTGTCTTGGTGTAGTGGAGGTTTTCTTGCATGCATAACTGTCTACATACGTACAGAAATCAAAGCAAACCTGACAGCCAGCTGTGTGTACAACTGCTCCTGCTGTCATTTATCTCTACTGCTTGTCTATAACCTGAAGTTGCACAGTCATTTGCCACTATCCTTGTTGTCCCTCTTATATATTAGATAACAGGGTGTTTCCTGTGTTGACAGCTACTTTTAAAGTTGACTTGGCTCCGGGGGACAGTGCATTATCTGTGTTTTTTTTGATGACCACCTGCGTGTATGGAGTCCCAAGTCAGCTAACCTGATTCTTCACATAGCCTTATCTGCTAGATTGAGGCCAGGGTGTATCAGGTGTTTTCGGTCTCGCTCTGCACACAACCCTCTTCAAAATAGACCAGACCTTGAGATGGTTCACATCATAACAGCATGGGATGAAACTGACGTGCACCGTGCCCTGATCTCATGTGATTTCAAACCAGAGCTGCATAATGGTGAAAATAAAAGAGTGGTCATATTTCTGAGATTTTGGATATGGAGGTGAAAATGTGGCCGAGTTCAGATTCCTGTGATGGATGCCGGGCAGCAGCAAGTGGCCATGTATTGCTAAAGACTCCAAATGATACATCCAAATAATTTAAGATTACTGTGTGAGGTCTGAGTTATCCCTACGCAGAAAATTATTTCCTTCCATCATTGTTTGTCTCTACAGATCCCACTGATTTTTGTGTAAAAATAATGACATTCTGATAATATCTGTAAAATCAGTCATTCTTTTCACTGAAATAGTTTAACATTTTTTCTGACCTTATAAAAACAGTATTGACATGATAACCCTGCTGTTTGGCACAAACTGGGCTTACAAATTCAATGAAGGTAACAAATGCAGAAATGACCAAAAAGCATTAGACCAAATAAGAAAAGAATTCATATTGTATATGTCATATGAGCGATACTACATCCCTTGTGTGTTCCAAAAAGTCATTCACAGATAAAGAAATGTTGAGAATGTTAACCTACAAAGTGATGTTTGGGCTCAGTTAGGCCAAGTAAAACTCCCTGCTGGACCTCCTCTGAACGAACTGTTCTAAATCCAGATCGACTTATTTCGGATTCAGGGGTGCAGAGCTGCTTTAAAAGTGCAGTCAAGAGAAATCATGCAGCTGATGAAAATTCATTGTATTCAATTATGTTTTACAGCTGATGTGTTTGAGACCCCAATCAGAAATAATGTGTCATTTTCAGTTGCAGACTTCTGAAACATGTCTGATCTTCCTTAAAAGCAAGTTTATAAGCGGTTCTCAGTTTTGAGCTGTGAGAAAGGGGGGCCCAGGGACTCACTGACCCCAAACAGAAAACTCAGGTTAAACATTCAGGGATTTGCACAGTAGTAGCAGGTCCAGAGGCTAGAACTGCTTCCCCGTTGCACTTTTTGGCTGATGTTATCTTCTAGATTTATGTTGTCTTCAAATTTATAATGATACTTTATGTCAGCAACTCCTAAAGGTTTTCTGTGATCCCCCTCTTTGAAAGCTAAGAGCATTTCACTTTTTTTACAGCAGACATTTTGACTTAACAGGAAAAGCACAGGAGGCTCAGCTGCAGCGATAAATGATACACCTGCATTGAACAAGGTGTATTCAACTTAAGTTTGTTCACCTCCCACCGGCAATGGTCCTGCGCCCTGTTTGGGAACCACTGCTTTTTGTTTTATTATTATCATCATCATACTGCTGGTATTGGCCTGTTGTTGTTTGGTGCTGCTGCTGTGTCCCTCTTGCAATTGTGAACTGAATTTAACTAGAAATGACCTCAGTGACAAGGTCTGCCACACCTGTGTCTTCTTTTCTGCTTGAATGAACACAATTCACAAGGTTTATCATTATAAACTGTGGATTATTTACTCAGCAGAAAATGACCAAATGAATAAGTTATTATTCAGTCTCACCTGCTGAGCACCGAACAGCAGGCAGACACAGCTGGAGACTAGCTGGTGAATGTAGGGGAGCAGCTATTAGCAGCTAATAAGCCAAATATTTTTCTTCAGGAGTTGGTAGAGACAAAAAAGAGAGCTAAAAGAGTGAACTCACTTTTTTCCAAATAAATAGTAAATATAAGTTCTCCAAATGCTAATGTGGCTCTCTTACTGCTGCTGGATGAGTAAACGGGTAGCTGCTTGTTTTCTATATCAACTTTGAAGGTGATAATGTGTTTTTATTGTGGTGAACATGTTGCATAAAAAACCTTAAAATTATGTTTTGACTAAATGTTAACATGTAGCTTCCATAAATGTCATACTGTATGCATCATATAGTAATCTACACTTTATTCGGGAGTCTACTTCACCTGGCTGGTGATATGGCTTTCATTTTCATTTCACCTCGTGATTTTCTGTAAGGAAGATTCATCAACAGAGTAACCAAAACTGTGAATGCAGTGCTTTCAGTGGTATATGTGCTGTGAACTAAAATCCTAATTTCATACCAAAAGTAGGCCCACATGTATCAAAAACAGACAGCAGAGTAACAGTGATATTTCAATACTTTAATTTTGTCAACAATTTCTTCAGTGTAAGCATCACACATCTCTTCAGTTGAAACAAAGTCAACTCTAATCCCAACTTTGTTTAAAGTCCGGGTTGTAATTGTTAGCATTTTAATTGTGTGTGTTTCGTGTATTTCTCTCAAACATTTACGACGTCATTTCAGCAAAAAAAGATCAGCAGAACAAAGATGCTCATGCTCCGAAGCTTGCAATTTGAAGCTTTCAAATTGCACGGGTTGAATGCAGCTGTGACTGATTTAAAACCTTTCTTTCCTCAGAAAAGGCAGACTGAGCTGAGTCACCACAGTAAGATTTCACCTAGCAGACTCTAACCTTGTTAGTTAGGAAAGCACTGGTATAAAAACCAGTGCACTACACCTCTCTAATTTATGCAGTAGAATAAAGCAGAAAGGCACTGAAAGTGTTATAGTGGCTGCTGTCATCACAGAGGAGACATCCGATGGGCAGGTTGACAGCCACCTGGTCCCCAGCGTTCAGGATGAGGATCATAACAACAGTTGAACTGTCCTCTTGGTCATACTTGTTTAGGTCTCTGGACCCGGCCACCACATTGCCATTAACCTGCAGACCGGCGCAGGCTGCCAGGGTGTTTTTGGGAGCACCAGCATCACTGTAGACAGTGAGGGCGAGGCTGTAGACACCAGAGCGGGGAACAGTGAAAATACCGGTCCCTGTGCTGTATCCGTTACCCATGTTAAGGAAAACATGTTTGTAGATGATGACACTGTTGACACCAAAGGGGCCAAAACACCCAAAATGAACATCATTGTGTAGAGCGACAGAGAAGGCAATACAGCTGGCTGGAGATGCAAAAGAGAGACAACAGGTTACATGTGCAAAAAGTAGACTGGTGTTGTCCTATTAAGAATGAGAAAAATTAAAGTGTGACTGCAAGAGTGTTTTCTTCTTTAAGATGCTTTCATGATCTTGATTTGTGTGGAGGCATCACTCACCTTTGACATTGCTGAGACTTTGGTTCATTTTTAAGTACGCCTTCTCCAAGTCATTCAGGCGTGTGTTTAAGTACATCTTCAGCCTGTCCGTCTCTCGCAGCATCATACAGCAGCCACAGGAGCCCTGGTCAGTCTTACACGCTGAACACAAACGCACATGAATACACTTGCAGATAAGAATATGTGCAGACACACTGATTATGTACCCACAATTCCTCACCACTGCCTGCTTTGTCTGGATTCAGGTTGTGGCCAGGTGGGTCCCAGGAAAATACATTCTGACCAAAAACTGCATGCAGCAGACACAGCAATACAATAGCTGGAGGGGGAAGCAAAGGCATGTAGCACCAAACCCAGAAGTAGTTTTGCATAAGTTGTGTATCTGAAGCACTGCTACCTCTGTGAATGTATTAAGGCTCACCTCTCATGTTGACACTTAATGATGATAGCTTCAGAACGATGGATGGTGCGATGGACTGATCAGTAGAGGAAGTGTCAGGGATATATATTATTTCTCAGTGCTCCTCCCTTGTTACCTCTCAGTCTTATTCCTCCTCTCCTGTCATCACTCCTCCTTGTTTTTGTGCTTTCTTTTAATCACCCGCCCATTTTGCATTTCTAACTGTATAACTGGAGATGTTTTATCATCATCACCAGGTGTTCTCACTTTCTAAAATCACGCACAAGCAGAGCTAACACACCCTTCAGGGCTGTAGCTGGTTAGAGGCCAGGTATCGTATGCCGTCTGGAAAGAAGCATCTGGGCAGTCTTATCAGCAGAGAAGCATTTGAAGAGCTGCACGATAGTCTCTCTTTATGGTCCGTGCTGATAATTCTCTCTTCACATGTAGAAAGCCACAATTTACCTTCCTTTGTCACAGGCAGCTGTCATGCTGTGTAGATAATAGAGGTAATACTGTATCCATACTGCTCTGATCTGCTCACGACTCATGTTTGAGGGTGTACCACATCCTGTTGCTGTGCCAAATTATGAAGAGTATGTTCAAAATCACTCTATGAAAGCTAGAAATCTTTTAGATACGTCGTAGGTCATGTCTCAATCCATCCTGACACCTCTTCGCTGTTTTCATTACAGATAAGGTGAGTGTCCACAGTCAATATATTATTGTTGGACGCTATTCTTTAACTAAAGATTTTGATAATAGGGGTATACTGTATACTGTAGGTACACTTTATTTATTATGGATTCTGTGTCATCAGTGGCGATGTGGCATCCATTTGAATTGAATGCATCTTCAGTTTCTATGAAGTAATATCAAAAACGGTAACTTGAGGCCTTCAATAAAATGTTTAATAATTTGGTTTCAATCTTAAAAACATCAGTCAATCCTAAAATGTAACAGTTCTATTTATTATAAATCCATTTTGGTCAACAACAACATCTTTAACGTACATATACAGCACTTTTATATCTTCAGTTTTATTAATGGAGATTGAAACAAAGTGACTCAGAATGCCAGCTAGGTTGTTCAGGACTCTGGTTTATTTTGTTTCAAGTACAGTGATTTTTTTTTCAAATTCTTACTCCTATCAATATTCGCAACACATCATTTCAGCGTTTCAGGATCGATGACTTTTACAAACAAGATACTTTAACAGCGTGACATCAAAGGTCATGACATGTTTTTTTCAAGGTGGATTTAAAACCTGGCTTCCCTCTAAAGGTATTATTAAGAATTGATAGGGCTTGAACTCAAGAAGAATAGTGAACCTTGACAGAATAAAACAACCGAAACAGCATTGTGTTGGGATGGGCGATGTGCAAAAGATCACTGAGAGAATAGAGGTTACAAGTAATGACCGTGGCCACAGAAAAGTTTCATCTAACAGACTCACAAACTGTCAGGACAAGGACCCGACAACAGCTACATCTGCTAACTCAGTCAGTAGCATACAGCAGGAAGCCAGTGAAAGTGTTATAGTGGCTGTTGTGATCACAGACAACACATCCTTTGGGCAGGTTGACAGCCACCTGGTCCCCAGCATTCAGTTTCATGGCCTCAACAATGGTGACACTGTCTTCAAAGTCCTGGATGTTTTGCTCATGGAGCGCAGACACTGCTTTGCCGTTAACGTGCAAATTGGCACAGGCGGCCAGGCTGCTACCAGGGGAGCTGGCTGCGTAGATAGTGACAGAGAGGCTGTAGATGCCAGAGCGGGGAACCGTGAAGATACTGCTCTGCATATCAAAATTGCCTCCCAGGTTGATGAAGATATGTTCGTAGGCGATGAGCTTGTCAGTACTGAAGGGGCCATAGCAGTCAAAACTTTTGTCATTGTTTAGAGCGACAGAGAAGGCACTGTGACTGCCTGGAAATATAGAGAAAAATAAATAGTCAGGCCAGAGGTATAAGAAGTGGATCACTTTTGTTCTTTAAAATGCTTTGATGACGTGTTGCTCACCTCTCATATTGTCGAGGATCATCTTTGTTTCTTTAAGCTCCCCGTTCAGTTCTTCAGCGGTGATGTTAATGAACATCTCCATCCTCCGTACCCATCCCTGCATCAGACAGCAACCACATGACGCCTGGTCCATAAGACACGCTACGGACGTGCACATGGACACAAACTCACACATCAATACATTACATTGCAGATGACACAGAATGTGCAGACACATTGGTTATGTATTGGAAGAAGAGATAGACTTATTTTCTGAACAATTTCTCACCACTGGGTTCTGGATTTGTCGATGTTGGAGTGGCATCTTCTGGGCCATCCCAGGTGTATACAGGTTCATCCCAAGAATATTGACCGAAAGCTGCATGCAGCAGACACAGCAATGCAATAGCTGGAGGAAAAAAGAGCAAAGGCATGTAGCACTAAAGCCAGAAGAAGCTTTGCATGAGTTGTTGCTGCTTTTCTCAGGCAATATGAGCTACTTTTGAGACAAGTGTAAGCTTCAATAGAAGACCATGAATTGAACAAGTTGCACAGTTCTTCTCCAAACACTCTCCTTTCTTGGTGTTTAGATAAAAAGAATATCTATTCAAAATTTAGCATGCAGGTTTGAACCACTTTATCTCATTATTACATTTTTGGTAGTAATCACTAATAAGCCACCTCCTTCAGTCTGGATATTTCTAACCTGCACTACTCCCATTATGTCATTCTGGAGTTTCAAGTTGCCTGTGATGCTCCATTCACCTCCTAAATATTATGCCACTGTAGCTGCAACTTGTCTCACCTGTCATGTTGATGCTAGTGAATGATGATGGCTTCAGAAGGATGGAAGATGTGTAGACTGATCATGAGACGAAAATCGTGCATATATATATTTCTGATGGCCCCTCCCTTTGTTACCTCTCATTTTTTATTCCTCCTCTTTTGATATCACTCCTCCTTGTTTTTTATTTATCGTCCGCCCTACTTGCCTTTATAACTTTCAAACTGGAGATTTATTTCTTCATCACTAGGGGCTCTCATTTTCTAAAAATCACACACATGCAGACACACACCCTACAAGGCTTTGTTGTTGTGGTATCACCTATCGCCTGAGATGAGGTGTTCTGAATGTGGAGTTCAGTTTTATCATCAGCAGCCAAGCATTACAATTCATAGAGCTGCATAGCTGAAATTTACAGTGTACAAGAAGTTTTTGTTCCAACCATCGGATCCAGAGTTGAGTGAGAAAATGTCTCAAAAACTGCAGAGCATTGCACATAGAGCTAACACATTTATATTCTTCAGCTACTACTGAGGTCTCACCCTGAGAGGAAGGAATCTATGGTCACCACTTTGCATGTCTTTGAAGAAGATGAAGCCTAAGGCGAAAGCCATACGACTCTTAGCCTTGCTTCTCTATGGCTGCAAAGAGAGGAAGAACTGAATCCATTCTGTCTGGGTGCCTCTTTGAAGCCTGTCCTGTCAGCATGATGACAGTGTTAATATACATGTTTAGCAGGTTCATTTTTTAACCATGTTCACCATCTTAGTTTAGCATGTTAGCATTCTACCATTTGGTAATTAGCTCTAAACACAAAATACACCTGGGGCTGATGGAAATGTCGTGCTTTTTTTCTGGTACTTGGCCATAATACTGAATGGATGATCAGTTCAATTCACATGTTTGATGTTGATGATGATGCAATTTGTCAACTGTAGCTTTCTTAAATGCTTCATGCTGATGAGTTCAAGTGGTGCAGGAATGCGACTGACCAGTGTAGGAATGCTGGTGACAGGGGAGTTGCATTTCCAGCGGGTTGCAGTAGTAGGAACATGAGTTACCCGACAAGGAATGCCAGTTATGGACATGTTACCGATCCAATGGGTTGCTGAGGTAGGTAACCCATTTCTGATGGGGGCTTGACTGGGTACAACAGTAACAGTGAGGTAATTCAATTCAATTCAATTCAATTTTATTTGTATAGCGCCAAACCACAACAAAAGTTGTCTCAGGACACTTTCCATATAGAGCTGGTACAGGCCGAGCTCTTTTATCTACAGAGACCCAACTATTCCCTCATGAGCAGGCACTTGGCGACAGCGGTGAGGAAAAACTTCCTTTTAACAGGCAGAAACCTCAAGCAGAACCAGGCTCTGGGTGGGCGGCCATCTGCCTTGACCGGTTGGGTGAGAGAGGGAGAGCAAGAGAGAGAGAGTGAGACAGACAGAGAGAGACAGACAGAAATGCAGTCAGAGAGAGAGAGAGAGAGAGAGAGAGAGACAGAGAGAGACAGACAGACATACAGTCACAGTAAGAGCGGAGCCATTTAAGTGTGGCTTCATCTCGATCTTCACACTGTAGTTTGTGGAGTGAGACTCTATGATTGATAGCATCAAATGTTTTTGAGAAGTCAATAAAGAGACAATGTCATCAATGGATGAAACTGAAGCTGTTACTGTGCTGGCAAAAACCAGACAGCAACCAGACTCTGCGTCGACTTAGAAACAAAAGTGATGGTAATTTTACCGTAGATAGGCCTCGCTAGGTTTAGCTATGGTAAGTTAACAGCAGTTGAATTTTTTCTTACTCATCAGCAGCAGTTGAGGTCATTTCAGCATGAAGCAGCTTTCAGTCCTCAGTCCAATCTTCAAGTGAAACCTGCTGACACAGTTTTGGAGTTCTGCAGGTCCATTGTCATCTGTGCAGTCCTGAGCTCTCTGTCTCCTGTGACCCCTGGAAGAGCGGGTCGCATATAGTCTTTAAGCTAAGAAATACACTTAGCGTGCTTGCAGTTAAACTGTATATTAGTCGTCTTAGTAATCCTGGTGAGAGCGACAGTACTGCCTTACAGCAAAAAGGTGGTGGGTTTGAGCCCAACATGACCAGCCTGTCCAAAGAAATGCAAATTATGTCACGTCTAAATTGCCTGTAGGCATGAATGTGTGTGTATGTGTTAGTTCTGTGATAGACAGGGAACTTCACCCTTTTACTAGTGGATACTATGACAGGCTGCAGCTCCTTTGTACCTAACTCCTCATCTCTGCTGCAGATTCGAGGCAACATTAGCTGCCACTACAGCACACCCAAATTTCTTTATGAAATATTGTGGTTGACTCGCATTGTGGATGATGTCAGCACCAACAGAGGGAATGAGGACATGAAGAATGCATGGAGTAAAAAAAATGAAATCTCTAGTTCTGCTGCATCAATTTTGATCCTTTTTTTAACTGTCCATCATAACTGTGGCAATGTTATAGCAGTGCAACGCTAAATCAGTGGACTCTTTTACTCTCCAGTGAGCCATTGTGGAGATTAAAACAAACTGCCTCAGAACGTTCAAATTCGTTGAAAATTCTCTTTTATTTTCTTCTTTACAGGTATGTCATATATTGCCATCACAGTTTCAATCATATATTATCAGTTACAAGAGCAAAGTTATGGGTTAACATGGGCAACAGTGACACAGACATACAGCATTTTGAAATTTTATTTTTAATGTTTGAAAAGGCTTCAAACATCAGAAATAAACTTCGATTAAAACTTTGCTTCTGTTAAAAGTTAATGTTGGATGTGAGGATCATGGAAGATGCTGAAAATAAAGATGAAAGCAACGTGTTGGTGAGAGTACAAAAGACAAGATATAGATTATGGGCTACAAAGCACAACTATCAACACAGGAAGTTTTCACGTATTAGACTCAAACCTTGTCAGTAGGGCAAGAGTTGGCACAAGTCCCAGAGCAGCTACATTTCCCTAAGTTAGTCAGTAGAATACAGCAGGAAACCAGTGAAAGTGTTATAGTGGCTGTTGTCATCACAGAGGAAACATCCAATGGGCAGGTTGACAGCCACCTGGTCCCCAGCCTTCAGGTGAAGGGCCACAACAATAGTGGCACTGTCCTCTTGGTCTTGCATGTTTTTCTCTCTGGGTCCTGCCACCACTTGGCCATTAACCAGCAGACTGGCGCAGGCTGCCAAGGTGTTACCAGGAGAACCAGCGTCGCTGTAGACGGTGAGGGCAAGGCTGTAGACACCAGAGCGGGGAACAGTGAAAACACCAGTTTCTGCACTGTAGCCATCACCAAGGTTGATGAAGATGTGTTCGTAGTTGATGAGCTTGTCGTCACGGAACGGGCCAAGGCATTTCAAATTCTTCTCATTGGTTAGAGCAACAGAGAAGGCACTGCGGCTGGCTGGAGATGGAGAGGGGAAGAGAAAAATATGAAGTTGCACATGACTGAATTGCATGACATACAGCATATCTGAAGTGTTTTATTCTTTAAGATCTTTTGATGACCTTTGCTCTCATCTGGTTTGTGGAACTCAAGCACTTTGTCTCACCTCTGACATTGTTGAGGACAGTTTGCGTTTTCATCAGCTCCTTCTCCAGCTGATTGAGGCTCATGTTAAAGAACATCTTCATCCTATGTATCTGTTGCTGCATCAGACAGCAGCCACACGACGCCTGGTCCGTAAGACACACTGAGCACACACAGAGGTACAGTGGGTTGCAGGTGAGATGTAGACACATTGACTAGGTCCTTTGACTTAACTTATTTTCATAAAAAGCTCTCACCATTTTCTGTGTTGGGATCAATGCCTCTATTTTCCGTGCTTTGGTCAGGTCCAGTCCAGGAATAATCGGCGGCCTGGACAAACGCTGCTTCTAACAGACACAGCAATACAATAGCTGGGAGAAGAAGAGTGTACCATTAAACCCACAAAGGATCATAACATTGACTCTTGTGAGAAAAAAGATAAGAAAATTTTATACTTAAACCTTAACATATATCTCAACTGTACATGCATCTCCTCTATAGTCTCACCTCGCATGGTGATGCTGGCAAGTGATGACTGCTTCAGAAGGGTGTGATAGAATGATGGAGGGTAAAGAGTCACACCTATATATATATGCACCCCATCAGTTCTGTTTTTCTGGCCTTCAGGTAGCTCCTCCCTTTTTTTCCTCTATAGTACAGCCTTTGGGCATTCATACCTGTATTTGTATCTTTCTATGTTTTCTTTGTGAGTGGGAGCTTCACAAACACTAACATATACACACTCCTCAGGGCTTTGTGTAGATGTAGGTCAGGTAACACCTATCCTCTGAGGCAAGTTACCAATGTGGCTCAGTGTTCCTATCAACACACATAGTAAAGATAGCATCTCTGCGCTGGTTTTACATGTGCATGAAATGCTTTATTGTGCATCAAAGGTAGACAAGTCAGTTTGCTGTTCTGAAAACACTGTTTGTTCACATAAACCTGCTTAAAAGAGGCAGAACAGGAAAGTGTTGATGTGAGCTGAGGTTGAGGTTTGCGTTCATCACATTAATCCACTAAATGATTATCATTGTTTTCTATCCCAGCAGATTTTTTTTAATCTCAAATTCAAAATGGATATTTTGCATCCAGAAGCCATGTGATCATGTCTCTCAGATTATCCAGGACAGGACACTACAAACTATTGTCACCTTATGTAAAATGAGAGTTCCACTGCCCTCCTGTGAATAGTGTTGAATTACTTGAGTGTGCTAGCACAAAGCGAGGCTATGCTCATGAATGTTTGCAATAAGTGAGAAAAGACTCAAAAATGTTTGCCCTGAGAAATAAATCTTTGATTGAACATGAATCAGGACTATTTGAAAACATCTTAGATGTGTCAAAAGAAAGAGGTGGGTGGACAAAAGACCAACGAAGGTCAAATGGTTTCTTTCCAAATCCATGCAGGGATACTACTGATATCACAGATACTTTAACAATGAAAGGGAAGTTTAAAAGCATCCAGGTCTCCAAGGTGTGGGAATCAAAGATAAGATTGGTCAACCTCTGTTTATTTCGTTGGTCACATAAAAAGGTAGAAATATGCTTACTTTTTCTGTATTAGCCTATATAATATTCACATGAATATTGAAGGCTGCTCAAACCATTAACTGACCAAATTTCTATAGAATACTTAAATGCTTTAAAAGATGTTAACCTTCATCCCCTAAAAAAGTTGTAGACATTTGTGTTTACTGCTATTTTATTAACTTACAAAGACATTTTTAGAAAATTTACATCACATCAATAAAGGCTGGTGCAAAAAGACAAATATGAAAACCAGATATTCCTGGAAAATTACGTTTCCTCAGTAGAAGGATCTCCAGAGCAAGAAAGCATTTACAACATCCCATCATTCATGTACAAGTCAATCCAACTGGCAAACAGTCACGGTTGTACCTACTCCTGCCCAGAACCTGAACCCTGGGTACAGTGGGCCAGTGAACTGGCTCTGGTGCAAGTGAATGAGATCAGCCTGGTTGTTGGTGATGCGGTAAAAGGCCAGAATCCCTGCATGCTGGTCCAGATAGACACCAATCCGTCTGGCCTTAGGTGAACCCAGCAGTTTTTCTTGGCCATCGTGCCAGAAGGAGAACCCAGTCCCAGACCAGTACAAGCTCCAGGACTGAGCATTGTGGCCCAAACGGCTTTTATCATCAGAACCTTTACGTTCAATCTCCTTGTAGGCCACGCCAATGGTGATCTGTGTGGTGGGAAAGGAAAAAAATACATAATGAAAGGAGCAAATCCAAGTGGCTATAAATAAATAGAAATAACACGTAAATACATGTCAGTGAATAAAGTGAATCTCCGGAGGTTGATACATAGGATTCCTTTTTTTTTTTTTAGCATTCATTAAACAGTTATAAGAGTTATAGTCGGTAGTTAGTTATGCTAATGTGAGGCTGTACTTTGGCACAGCAGGTGCTTTAAGCTAAATGCTAATGGCTGCATGCTAACACACAACATACTCACAATAGTGGGATGTTGTGATTAGTAGACAGAGTTTTTCTTGTGATAGCATGCTAATATTTGGTAATTAGCACCAAATACAAAGTACAGCTGAGGTTGATGGAAATGGCATTATTTTGCTGGTATTTAGTCATAATATGTTCAGTATTGAACAGGTTACAATTTTGAAATGATGAAAAGTTAAGGGATCTCTACAATTATTACACTTTGTCCCAAGGAAGACATGGATGATTGTGATCAATCCAATCCAATCCACCCAATAGTTAGGATAAGACGTTTCACTCAAATCCACAAATATGAACCTCATGGTGATGCAAAAGGAAAGTCAATGAAAGTCATGAATCCACGGGTCCCAGTTGCAATCCAATTTTGTGTTTATCCGAAATTCATGCAAATTTAGCAAGGATTTCCACTGATGTGTTGTATGAAGCATACACCAAGATGAAACCACCCATTTCCCCACTGACTTCTGAGACCCCACCTTCTGGCCAGTCCACTCCACCTCCCAGTAGTAAGGGCTCCCTGCCAGGGGCTCTCTGCAGAGAACCTGTCTCCAGAAGTGGAAGCGTTCAGGATGGTCTGGTGGGTTCAGATTCTCTGTCCGCATCGTGGCCTTATGACCTCCATCTGACAGCTGCACATGGCGATACACTGTGTTGGGATCCATGGTGGGTTCGAAGCGAACTGAAAAGAGATGATGCATTTTAGCGAACAATCTGGATCCTCTGACAGCTTTGACATGTGTTCTATATTCTGTTTCATATTTTAGAATATGATGAACTCACATTTCAGCAGTTCTCCTCTTGTCTTTGGTTCTGGATTAACAAGTCCCATTGTTGTTACAGGAGGTGCTAAGAGGAAAAACCAAAAATGAACTTATGAAATCTGGGATCAAAGTCATCTAACACTACCACTAACAGTAGTTGCACAGGCAGTTTTCAATGCTTTTGTATTTACCTTGAGGTCGAGGAGGAGGGAAGGGTGGAGGGGGGGCTGAGGCTTCATGTCCAGGGAGATGGGGAGAGAGCAAACAAAGCAAATTGGTATACTAAATGAAATCTTAACTCCAACATCACTGAAAGCTGTATTGAATCATGTATTGCATAGCAGGCTTTCTTGTTGTTACCTTGAGGACATGCAGGAAGTAGAGATGGAGATTTAGATGAACCTGCAGGAAAAAAGAATGAACAGATGAAGCAAAATATTAACTGTCAACTTTCTACGAGCCATATTTAAACATTTTCAGGGCCATTTTCAGGAGCATTTGTTTTATGAGCCACAGACATGCAAGATATGCAGTTTCCAAAGTAATTTAACCTTGAGACCGTGGAGGTGGCAAAGGTGGAGGGTCTGTCATCATTTCATACACTATGGAAAAGGATGGAAGAGTTGTAAGAAACACACTTGAAAGTGTCCTATTCTGTGCTCGTGTCACAGTGGGTGATTTTAAGTTACCTGGGTTTTGAGTGGCGGCCTGACCTCTGGTATTAGTTGCTGTGGTGCCTGCTGCTGCTGCACCACTGGGTGTTGGAGCCACATCATGATTCACTGAAAAGAAAAGGAAAATTTTGATTGTCAGAGAAGAGAAGAGAAGAGAAGAGAAGAGAAGAGAAGAGAAGAGAAGAGAAGAGAAGAGAAGAGAAGAGAAGAAAAGAGAAGCACTCACTTAATGTGATGATCTTGGTCAGGCTGGCTTTGCAGAGGTTCTGTATTGACTCTTGCAGTTCCTTCATGGCTGAACGGACTGAGGCTACCACCGCTTCTTCCTGACTCAGTATTGACCCTCTTGTGGCACCCATCTGACCCAGTGGCTCCATGGTAAGGAAATTCTTCAGATGGCACAGTGGTTTACAATTAAAAAACACAGTTCTTAATTTATTGATGGTGAACCTTATTGTTTATTCATCCAGTAAAATTCAATTAAATCAATTTCCAGCACCACACTGCCTCACACCAATTACCTTCAAAAAGCAGATGTGGTCCTGCATGTCGGCCAGCCTGCTCAGCTCTGCGCTCTTCCAGCGCAGTTGTGCCACCTCCTGCTCCAATCTGTGGATCTGCCCCTCAACCTGGCTGCCGAGGGAGGTCTCATGGGTGCTGAGGAGCTCACCAACCTTGACGCCTGTTAGATTCACGTTCTTAACAAGCTCAGAGAATAAATCTGTGCTCTCTTGCTGTAGAGCCTGTGCCAAGGCCTGGAAGTGCACAGAGAGGAAGAGTGATGAGGAAATTATGAAACCAGGGTACAAAGAACAACAATCCTAACAAACAATCAGAATTGTTACTTACCTTGTGTTGGCGAGCAGCATGTGGGAGCTCATTAAGCGTCTTCTCAGTCTCCTGGATTCTCTTCTGTACATCTACCTGCATCTGAACAAGCTCTTTCTAGACAAACGCACATGCATACACAAGCAGACACACTTTAGTATAGAAAAGAGGCCATACACACTGTGGGGCAGTCATAGATTGTCCTAGATTGCCCTTTGGGATGAGTCATTTGTGATGTTAGAACATATTTTGCCCAGAAAACACCTCCACTCATATGACGGAAAAACATGGTAAAGACAGTTGTTTCACAAGTACTTCAGGTTTAGCAACATTTTGGAAATGCTAGACTTGCCATAAACATAAACACAGTTCTTGATTCATCTGCACCTCATCTTATGTAACAAGACCAAAATGATGAGGAAAGAAAAAAAAAACAAAAAAAAACGTAAAAGAGCACCAATTTGTAAACTACATACCTGTCTCTCCTTCCTCTCTTCCTGGGGTTTGAGCACATGATGTTCCTTGTGTCCATGCTGGCAGCACACCTCACACACACACTCCTTGTCTTCATGGCAAAATAGGTCCAAGGGTCTGTTGTGCTGAGGGCAGGCTCTGGGCTCCACTGCGGGAAGCTGAGGGTACATGCTGCCCTGTTGCTGCCTTGTGTCTGGTAAGACCTCCAGGTAGATGGGCATTGATGGTGGAGCAGAGGACACAGCTGTGGAGGAGCTTTGCTTGAGGCTGTTGGTCCTCAGTTTCTCCATAGCTTCGACTAGCACAGTGCTCTTGGCCAGCGACGGTCGAGGGCTGAAGATCTGCCTACACTGGGGGCAGCTGTACTGACCCTTGCTGTCTTTCTTGTCCCAGTGGCTCTGGATACAAGCCAAGCAGTATGAATGTCCGCATGGTAGAGTGGCCGGGTCTTTCAGGGTGTCCAGGCATACTGAACAGGCAAAAGTCTCCTCTTCAGACCAGGCAGAGGCCATATGGTGCGGGCTGAAATGCAGGATGAGCTGGATTTGCTGGGTAACCACAAGGATCCTTGTTTTATTAGGTTACAGAACTAGAAATTATGCTGGCAAATCTTATAAATTAAAGCAAAGACGTCCAAGGTTGAAATGCTACTTCACATGAATCAAATGCTCCTTAAAAACTGACACAGGTTAGGCTCAGGGTGGAGCTGGTAGAACAGGTGGGGTGAGGAGTTTCTGTTGCTGATGTCATCGGTGCTTCCCTGTATGTCAAATGACAAAAGGTAGACCTCATGAACTAATGACTCCTTTAGGTTAATGTGAAAATAAAGTAATGGGAAGTAAAGTAATAACTGAATCATATAATGTTAACAATTTCAGCCAAACAGTGATGATTGGTTCCTTGGAGACTAAACTATAATGACATGTATTTCAGCGTCCATGAGGACAGACTGGTTTTGCAAACCCGAGGACGTGACTAGTGACGCAAATTTCAAACAATGGGTGAAGGGTTCCTTCAATGATTTCATCAGTAAATAATGTGAATATCCTGTCTCACCCCCATCCTCTATTCAGTAAATACAAGCTACACATAGGAGTTGAGAAATAAGTCTGGCGTCATCACAGCGCAGTGAGGGCAATACTGACGCGCATGAAGCTGCTCTGCGCCATTTTGACCAGTGGCAGCCGGCTACCTGGGCGAAAGGCCAGCTGTTGTATTCAACTTTCAAGGTAACTGAGTTCCGTTTTTAAGCTACATTTTAGCCCCTGGCGCCCAATAGTCACCTGACCCCGTGTAGGACATACTAGCTGTTTGCCACTGACTGAATTTAAGTTTTAGCGTCGGAATACGACATTAACCTAGATTTGTTTTCATGCTAGTTTTATGCTAATGTGTTAGCAGGCTTGTTAGCCTGTCGACAGCCAAAGATGATACTGACAACTACGAAGGCAGCTCTAGATAGTTTTAGTTAGAGTGAAGCTATAAACGTGATACTTTACCGTAATGTGGTTTCTGTTTATACTGTCAACGCAGCTAAACTAGCTAACTAGGAGCTGCAGCCAGTTAGCCAAAATTTGACAGTGATGGAAATGATCGACAAACGAGCAAACTTCGAGACTAACAGGTGAACTTTGTTGGTTTGGAGAATTGAAGCTAAGGTGAAACCAGCTGTCTGGATGCGTTTGACAGCTCAGAGAACCAGCTGAAGGTGACTTTAAATTATTACAGCGGTGATTGTTAAGTTTGGGCAAACCTCTGAATTCAGAGCAGCCGTATTTTACCGAGCTCATTTGACGTTACTCACCGCCTCACCAGGACGTAAGCACTGCTGCTTTGCAGGTGGTCAGGTGTGAGATTGAACTTCATATGCTGCTGTAATTGGCTGATGAGCACAATGAGCCCCAATAGGTGATGTCTTTGAGACTGTCTTTGTACGTTTCTTTTCCTAGGATGTTGAGGGTCCCTCAGATCTTGAGTTGTCCCATTAGGCCACTGTTGCTGCTGAGAGAATCCCACCTGGCTGCTTTCCCTGAGCACACCGGGGCTGGATGGCAGGCTGCAAGATCAGCGAAGAAAAGGAGATATGACGGGATCCATGGAGGTAAGGAGGGATCATCACTGTCCACAGAGACTGCATCCTCTTCAACACAGCTGTCTTTATTGAGTTTCGACTGTGATAATCAGCATCCGAACGAGGCTTCACATCAAAACCTTGAGTCCAAATCCATTTTGTCCAGCCACCATCAACCCCCTCAGATTTCTGCCTCTGCAAAGGCCAAGCAAGTTTCAGATTCTTGGAAATGCATCGTAGTGGAAGATTTAGGTCAAAACCTCCAAGCTGTGAGTACTTACCGGGACTGTTTTAGCCACATAACTTGCCTTCAACCCTGGAGAAGGCCTTGGGACATTTGCGAGCCTTCACTCAGTTTCACCAATAAGACTCAGTTAATCAGTCATTTATATTATAGAGAGCAATTTGTTAGATCTTTCAGCTTGTCCACACGTACGTCATGGATTTTGAACCACTTTCAAAGTAAGCCACAATCCTCCAGCATCACTTTTCACCAAATCAGAGCTGTTCACCAGGCTGCCCCTCACGTGACAGACGCCTGGAGAGACTGTCTGTCCCCAGAGAATGAAAGCAGATGTCGACAGAGCCTGGGCCCCAACTTGAAGTTGTATGAGGCGGACAATGAGAGAAAGGGGGTGAGTCAGAGCCAAGGAAAGAATCAGGCAAAGTGGGCATCAGTCCTGGTCTCTCTCTGCTCTGTTGAGGACGAGCCGGCGTTTCTCTTTACTCTGCGCTCCAGCGCGCTGAAGGGCAGGCACAAGGGCGATGTCAGGTGAGCGGCAGGAAGGGAACGGGCTGCACTGTTTTCAACATGTAGAGTATTGCATCTGTCCTCACTTCCAATCATCTGTAGCTTTGCAGGAGGAAAGCATGATCCATCTGACAGAGATGTGGTGGCCACAGCCTTGAGGGAAGCCAGGGAGGAGCTGGGTCTTAATGTGGCAACAGAGAGGGTCTGGGGCATCCTAAAGCCTCTCAGGGACATGGTGAGTGCCAGCGCTGTCGTGTCATGTGATGAAGGGGTGAGCTGCATACAATATACACTGCTTTCAAGCACCTGGTGGTGAAATTTCATGATTTCATTTTCAAACTTTTACAGTTTATGAATTTATGGTGGGCATCTTGGTGGTACACGATTGGCTATGTGGTTGACTTCATGTCCACTACTATACAGACTGCTTTGTCATAAATTTAGGCTAGGGAATAACATACAAACATAATCTATTTTTTTAAAGAATTGTTTTGTCTTACTTATTTGGACACTAATCTTTATTGAAACTAGGCTTCACAGTTTGTAGTACTGTACTTTTGATGATTTCTGATTTTGTCTGTCTCTGATTCTGATGCTCTGTGTATTTCGTCTCTCTCACCAGTCAGGGATGATGATTGCTCCTGTGCTGGCAAACCTTGGTCCCCTAGAGGAGTTGTCCTTCAAACCAAACCCTGGAGAGGTTATTCCTATTTTTCTTAAAATGGTTTCCACATGAATAAAGACTGGAAGTCTTCTTTTTGGACATGATGTGTGTGTGTGTGTGTGTGTGTGTGTGTGTGTGTGTGTGTGTGTGTGTGTGTGTGTGT
>JBBMOE010000004.1:580586-727657 GCA_037975065.1 Chaetodon trifasciatus
CACAACCAGGAAATACGAAATATGCCTAAATAAAACAAAATGAAATTAAAAAATCCTTACACAGATGCAGGTATGTGTGTGTATATATATATATATATATATATATATATTATTGAAGTGAATTTTTCCAAGATCTCCAAACCATTTCACTCTGCAGAAGGAAAAACAAAGACACACCTCTTTTCATTTTTCTATTTAGCCAAAATTGTAAACTTTGTTTGTTTCCATCTCAGGTGGAGGAGATTTTCACCCTGTCCTTATCCCACTTGTGCAACCCTCAGAATCGTGGCTACACACACTTCCGCACCGGTGACAAGTATGGATACACCCTCCCAGTGTTTCGTAACGGAAAGCATCGAGTTTGGGGCCTGACAGCCATTGCCCTAGACCACACACTGAAACTCATTGTCCCTTCTTAGCAGCTCAGTCACACCTACAATACGAAAGCACAGCTATCATGTAATTCAAAGATTAAGACAAATGTGAAATCAAGGTTTTGTGTCGCAAAATCATGTCAGGAATCAGGGTTGGATACAAAATCATTTCATTCACTCATTTATGAAGGTAATTTCTTTAAGGTATCACACTCAGGAGAAGGATTTTCACACTTTTTGAGCCTCAGGTGTGTAAGAATCTCTATTGAATGGATCAGGTGTATGAAGATAAAGGCTGGCTTTGTTGATGTTACTGATTAAGAGCAGGTGTTGGAAGTTTTGGCCATTCATTTCATCAAAAAGCAGTGTTAATTCATATATATGTTAGTGTTATATATAATGGACAGCTTTATTTTTTTTAAATGCTTACAAATCCTTATTTAAGTTAAATCAATGGGTCACTGAGATAATTTTTGCTGTTTGATTTTCACGGGAGGCTTGCGATGCGTTTTAACACATGGGCTCAGAAAAGCACATCTACAACAGAGATCATAATTTCTAGTGTGATTCAACTCATGCCTATTTAATCTCACGCTAGGTGAAATCTGGACACTGTCATAAACACTGAAATGACAAAAGCACATCATGTGTCTTGATGGACAATGCAATAAAGGTTGTTTTAAAGGTATTCTCTGTATTCACTCTTTCTTCATAGGTGAAATCTGTTTTCACATGATTCACATCAAAGCAATAAATAGTGCAGAAAGACAATTTACAGTGGTTTGATTTCTATTGGAGAGGGAGATTGAAATCTTTCATTTTGCTTAGTTGGTATCTGAATCACACAAAAACTTGAGAAACCTTTCATCTACATACTTTAATGCTTTCAAAAATAGCTATTGCACCACAATTTTCTGCATGCACAAGAACTTTTATAAGCAGCGTTGTGTAATGAGGGTTGCAGTCTTGTTACAAGTCAAACTGCTTTCTACACAACACAACTCTTGAATGCTGTGGACCCTCTGGCCAGTAAATTGGTCTCCAGTTCTGTTAAATGCAGGCCCTTCGGCCCTCAAACGCGGCTGCATATCTGTTGCGAAATGTCCTCTGAAAAAGTACACTGGGATGAAGATGATCATCTCTCACTAACAACACAACTGAAACTTCAAACTCTTGGAAACATCAAGGCAGCGAGCACTCCATGGGGTCCTGTGAGTCGGGCAGGAGGTGGCAGTTGAAGGGCCAGCTGAAGGAGAAGAGATCCAGGGCTTGGCTGCACTGTTGCTCAGCAGAGGAGCAGACTGAGCGGCAGGGCTGGAGGACGCCGCCCTGAGGGCTGCACTGGGGCAGAAACATCCCACACACCAGTCTCCGCAAGGGCTCAAAGCAGGCCAGCTCCATCAGCACCTGGGAAACAAAATGGAGAAAAGGGGGGTTGTGTGAGGTCAAACATGTGGCTTGAAACAGCTGTACAGTTATAAGAAGCGAAAGCATCAGTTCATGCACTTTGAAAATCAAACAGCAGCAGCAGGAAAATATAGTTAATTGAAGTTATGAAGGCAGTTTTTACCCGATACTGTCGCAGGAGTGTGGCAGCTTCTCTCTGATCAGCAATGGACAACCAGATGTTTGGGAATGAGGTGAGGTTGTAGCTGAGGCCTTGACACATCTCTACTTCTATGAACTCACACGATGAAGCTGCGGGCATGGAGAAAAGACATCATTACTATTTTTATTTTACATTTAATATTGGCTCTCAGAGAACCAGGTCAACCATGATACAATGTTTGTTTGGGTTTGCTACTGACAAATCATCTCTCTCCTGCTGTTTCTTCTCTCAGGGTATTTTATGAACAGTACTGCATCTGTGACTCTCCAGCGGGACTCTGATCGAGGTCAGATAACAGGGACTCACTGAAGGGAGGGTAGGTTGAGTTTCCACAGCCTTGCTCATCTGCTCCATCAGGGCAGTCGTTCCATCCATCACACAACCACTGCTGCTGAAGACACTCCCCTGTACTGCAGGCAAACTGGCTGGGCCCACATGTCCCTTTAAATAACACAGAAAACACGCAGGAGAGGGTTATAGACAGCAAAATGCAACAATGTGAAGAACAAAGGAAGAGGCATACGGAAAAGAGGAAAGTATTCTAATAGGAAAGGACTTTGCATCAGGTATAAAGCATCAGGTATAAAGTGACAATTTCTGAGTAAATGTAGGTCTGAGAAGGAAGGAGGAAGGAAAGGAATAACAGAGACAGGAAGTAAAACAAAAGAAGAAAGGATATGGAAGAAAGAATGATCAGAGGGAAGAGCAATCATGAAGGCATCAGCAACACTGAATAAATATTAATTAGCTTTACAAAAGCAAGAACTCACTGTCCAGTACAGACACAGCCTGGTATGTGGCATTGAAGCCGCTGTCGGCCACTCCCTCATCGGCCACAAACACCACAGTCATGTGGGGGCCGGAGGAGGTCAGGTCTGGAGGGAAGGTGGTGCCACAAAACCTGAGACAGAATATTGTGATTCTATAACTCACATAAAGGAGGACACATATCCATCATTATTTAGCGTCAACATACAAGCAAATGATCTTCTACGCTGCAGTTTGTGTATATTTGAGTCAAACATGGCATGCGCAGAATAGGAGGTCAAGGCTGTGGTGAATCTCACCTTCCCAGCACTCTTCCAGCTCCTGTGTCGACGCTGTCGTGCACCTCCACGTAATCAAACTCACACACATCCTGAGTCTCCAGGCTGAAGTTCCTGAAGCTCAGTGTGATGACGTGACCCTCGTCAACAGATAAATACCATATGCACAGCTGATGGAAAACAGAAGAACATGAGATTAGTTAAGATAAGTTATGCTGTAAGAGCCAGTTTGGGCTACATTTGGCTGTCTACAGTGGTTAAAAATGTACCTGCTGGTGAGGATAAGGCCTCGGGTGGTTTGGACTTGACAGGTAACCGTACGGCCCGGTCTTCTGCCCACCACATTCTGTGAAAGGGTTAGGGTTAGGTACACACAATGTCCAATGTTAACTTTTTCTGCGTGCTCTCACCTTTATGTTTATGGCTGCAGTTTGCCTCATCTGTTTGGTCATGGCAGTTTGGATGGCCGTCACACACAGACACAGGCAGCAGACAGCGACCGCTGTCACACATGAACTCTTCTCTGGAGCAGCTCTCTGAGAAAACATGCAAGAGATACACGCATAGATGCACATGAATGCAAATTGGCAGGAGCACAAGAGTACATGTATTTGCAGACACACACACACGTTTCATGTTTCCATCACTTCTGGGACATTACACAGACTTGCATTAATTTCCTGGAGACTTACCCTGACCATAATCCTAACCCTTACACTAACCTTAACCTAAACCTAGGCTTAAACCTAACCTTAACCCAAGTCTTCACCCTAACACCCTTTACATTATGAGGACTTGTTTGTCACACAATGTGACAAACAAGTGTAAATACATGTATGCCCCCATAACATGACTAATACACGTCCACATGACTGACTGTGTCCAGGCAGTATGGCCTTGTACTGTGCAGTGAAGCCGCTGCCTGCGATGCTGCCATCAGAGCGGAAGGTGACCCACACTGTGCTGCTGTTTGTGTTGACTGTTGGTGGTGCCACATTACCACAGAACCTGCAGGAGGGAAGGACATGCCTTTTAATAATCTTTACCCTTTTTTTTTGGAATATTCTGCTTTTTTCCTCCACATTACAGCTTTGTAGTTGCCACTTCTGCACTGTAAATTCCTAAAAGGATTTCTTCGGCAAGTTATGTAACATTTTTGGAATTTCGGGAATCACTTATTACGACACTTTCCATGAAGGCAACAAGGCAAAATGGTCAAAGTATTTACATGCATTGCAATCTTTCCAAACAGGCTTCAGTACTGAGAAGTAGTCTGCAGTTATGCACAGAGCTTTAGTGCCATCTACCAACAATATAAGGTAATGACATAAGCCCTTGTAATGTTTGTAATGTTAGAGAGGACATGGATAGAAATGTTGCTTTGAAAAGTTAACTTAAAGTTAAAGTTAACTCATAATTAACTGATTGAGTCCAGCATACAGGTAAATTTGAGTTGAGTCTCTTATTTCTATGCGCTCAGATGTGTATTTCCCACAACACACATCCATACTTTGCCTCCCCTTAAGTAATTAAGTCCTCCAAACACTTATACTACTACTTGGGTGAGAGAGTAGAAGCTTATTACATTAACACTGAAGGCATTTTTGGTGTTCTTAGAGTGACAGTGAGTGCAACAGAAAACAACCAAAATGTGGCGTGCAAAGGTCAAGGCTTTCTGCATAAACTTTTACGTTGCAGTGTAAAGTAACTATGCTGGACTGGAAACTGACGCAGGCCTTAAAAGTATTTGACTCATGAAGATCAGGGGGTAGGGGGGGTGGGGGGGACCTACCTGGTGACCACCGAGTTATGCTCTATCTGCTCCTGCACCTCAAGCCAGTCAAACAGACAGGGAGACGGTCCCTCGACAGCCAGAGAGGAAACATGGATCTGGATCATGGAGGGTGGTGGGATTCGGATCACCCACACACACAGCAAGTTGGGGGGGTAGGAGCCGGGGTGGTTTGGAGAACTGAAACTGCCCTCTGAGTCAGTCAAAACTCCTCCACAGCCTGCGAGTAAGGAAAGAAATGCCTTGGTTCAGTTACACCAAAAGAAAGGCTGTCCCAAAAAAAGACAAGATAACATTTCCACTGAGTGTTGCATACACGTGAAATTGAGCTATCAAATTTTTTGTATTTGAAAATCACAACATAAATGACCATTCTGCTTGACTCTCTTACGTGTTTCAGACGGTGGGATCCTAGCAGGCTGTGGTGCAGTTGTGCTGTGCAGTTGATTTCTGTTGGCAGAGATTGTGGGTAAAGTATGGGACACTCCATCTTCTGCAGTCAGCAGGTTTGTGGGGCTGGTCAACAACAACTGATCGTCCACTGCCTGGCCTTTTATCTCTAAACCATGGACAGAAAACAAAGACACAGGATGGAATTTGTGTGAAAGCACACATAGGGAGAGCTGCACTTATGGAGTCTGAATCAATAAATCCACTTGATCTGTAATAAGGCCTTTAAATCTGTTTTAGGTTTTTCTTTTTAATTGTGATCTGAGGCCCAGCTCTGACTCACGTGTGAGGATGAGAGCGAGTGCCAGCCCGAGGGCTGCCAGCAGGAGCAGGGCAGCAGCAGAGATCACCACCACCCCCCAGCCACAACCCGGGGCCCGCAGACGCATCACGCACACCCCAAACAGACCCCAGCCTAGGTCTGAATGACAGGACAGGACAGGACAGGACAGGACAGGACAGGACAGGACAGGACAGGACAGGACAGGACAGAGGAGATCTTTAGTGCTACCAAAGTGGTGATTTTAACTTTCTTGTTTATTTGATTTTTTTGCATGTTAGAAAGAAGACCGTTGCTTTAAATCAATTTCAAGTCATTGTGCAACCAGACATCTCAGTTTTCTAAAATGCAATTACTCTCACATGGTTGCATGATTTTCAGTTAAAGGGGTACTGCAGTGATTGTTTCATTGCTCTTCCATAAAGTTCTTGGACTCATGAGAGACAGGCTGTAAAAAGGAGCAGAAACCCAGATGCTTTTTAGTTCCTTTTAGTTTCCTATGGATCAAACACCAAAAACACACGACTCTGCATTTCTCACAATACAAATTGGCAGTATCTTTCTTTGGACCGTTGCTGACCGTCTCTGTGGTCTCCAAATCTGTCATCCCTGAAGACATCACTATGACATCATCAGGGTTACTGTCTCTTTCCGATCTTTGACATGTATTATTGGTAGATTGCACCTTTAATCCTTGGTTACAGTTAACCATAATAACCACGTTTTACACATGCTTCCTTACTATTCCTCAAGAGAACTGGACTCAGAGCCAGCAGAGGTGACGTGGTGCAACAATGTTACCAGTCCAATACACACACACACACAGTTCAAGTTTAGTCATCACAGAAAGCAGCAAGCTGATTGGTTTACTCACTAGCTGCTGGCGGTTTGATTGGTTCAGGGGTGGATGAGGATGTCCTGAATCCCTCCACCCTCTCCTCTCGCTCCCCCTCCAGCTCAAAGGCAGGATTGCAGAACACATTCTAGGGGAAGCAGAACAGAAAGAAGTGGAAATTAATCAATTTTAAAAAACAATGCTCTTTTACTGTTGAAAGAGTACATATATTCTTCATTTTTTGAATGAAAAGTTGAATTCATAAGCAATGAAACACATCTTTACTCATTCGAACATGCTCAGGGCTTTTTCCTGCCCCAGCTTTACTTGGTCTGGTATGACCAGCAGCTTGTGGTTGCTGCTGTTCCCTAATGTTTGCAACCTTTAGATAGATATTGTTGTATAATGGACATAACTGTCAGTCTTGCTAACTTTACTTTCTTTGTATGGTCCCATTCCACTCACTCTCCGTCAGGTAACCTAATGATGGTGTCTAAACCTGCAATAGCTGTTTGCCATGTGGCCAGTGGAAACAAGCTGTGGATACAACACTGATATATCGTCACATTTTAAGTTTATGACAAGCATGTTAGCAAACGGTTCTTTATGCACACATCCACTGGAGCAACAGTAGCATTCATTTGGAGTTGTGTGTTTGGCTGCCTGCCGAAAGTAAGCCCAATATTCACTCTGTTTTTGCTCTGTTTTTGGTCTCTACCATCTCCTGAGGGAAATATCTGGCTCTTTAACCGCTAAATGCTCTACTATGTTCACGAGCCAGTTGCTAGCTTTGTCTGTCTGTCTGCCTGGTGTGTAGTCCTCAGCAGATGGTGTACAGAGGGTTTTTAAAGCTTTTTTGGCTGAAAATAAAAAACTGTTGCCAAGAACTGCACAATCAGAGCAGTGAAAGTGAACTAAAACAGTAAAGTTGTGGGCTGGACAGCTGAACAATGAGCTGAAACTTGATATAAGTTGCAGATTCAGTTCTTATAGAAATATTAATTCTAGCCACTTAAAAGCAAGTGACTGGTGCTAATCATGGCAAATCTAGGAGAACGCAGCCTGCTGTCATCGTGTAGGCCTAATTGCTTCTAACCCATACAGTACTGATGCATTTACACTAATAATGCTACACTAAGAATAACATCTGCCCCAAATCAACTGTTAGCTGTAGACAAATAGAACTAGCATAGCAGGGTTGCAGGTCCACGAGGCTTGAAATGAAGTACTGGCAAAAAACAATCACCATTCAAGAGGAAGAACCTTCAAACTTGATGTCAGACATATATGAAGCCGGCTACCCAGAAAAAATGCCTCACTACTGATCACTGTTGACCCTGACCAATCTCCTGTTAAAGGTCTCAATAACCTCTATACAGCACCTTCATTAACAGCCACCATCAATCTCATCATCGTCACTCACCTTATAAATATCTGAAGAGTTTGAGTACACTGTAACTTGGCTGAGGTCAGACATCTTAAGTCCGTTGTCACTCTTCCAGTGCTCCCCTTCTTTAACAAGCCTGATGTTTTGGAGACATTGCTAAGAGAGTTGTTTCTACAAGAGGGAAAGTTAAAGATGTTTCCCCGGGTTTTCTTAACATTGTTCACTTTTTGCTCCCATGGTCAGCTTCTGCTTAAGTGTATTCACTCCTCCAGCACAGCAGAACCCTTTGTTGGACATCCATCAATGTAATCCACATGAAAAGGAAAAAAAACGTCATTCAAAGCAAAGAATCTTCAAACTCAAAATTGATCAGAATAAACATGTTTGCTGCTCCTCTTACTCCTACTGCTATCTGTTTTAACAGCATCAAACTGCGTTTCTCTCATTTTTTTTATGGTGTGTGCGTGGTTACAAAAGAGTTTTAGAAACTCCTTCACAGTGCTGAACAAAGCCGAGTCAGCTGAGAGGACTGAGCCCCTATACGAGGAGGAGGAGGAGAATAAGGAGGAGGAGGACAGGGAAGGAGTAAGGATTGAGGTGAAGGTAGGGGTCCTTGTTAAATCTCTATAATCCTCATAATGATCTTTTAAGCTCCTAAAATGTTTCATTCACATGCACGCCCGCATGCCCAAACCTGAGCAAGCAGGTGCACAACACACAAATACTAATACACGTGAGCACTACACACCCTTTGAAAACCCAAAACACTGGCACAGAGACAGTGCAGTCTGAGCCATTTAGTAATGATTCTGCGTAATTACACATCAAAACAACAACAGTTTTAGTGGGAGGTTTGGCTTGGGAATGGTGAAAAATAGCTGAGAAGTGCTGAAGAGATTGTGAGATTTGAAATTGCATTAGTTGCCCAAAGCTGGCTCATGGCATTGCATTTGAGTGTCCTAATAGATTTTTCTTTTAAAGCTTTAGAGCAGCTTTCATGAGGCCACTCTTGGCTTCAAATGAATTAGTAATGTATAAGTGTCACCAAAAGATATATTACTGCACAGAATCCTAAGACAAGAGAAAAATGAGTCCAACCAAAAATGAAAGTTAGAGCTCAAATCTGTGTTCTGTCTGAAATTGCTCAATCCCTCCTTCCCTGTTTGGTGCTGCTGTGTTAATGGGTAATCAGTCATCAAATAAAGCAGCTGACTGCAGGTCCAGACAGACACTCTCGCTGTGGTTTCTGTCACTCAAAGACACAAACACCACTGACACAGAGTCCGGTCATGTGTATCAAGTCCACACTATGGATCCTGTTCTTCATCTCTGTCTGGGAGGGTGAGCAATTCAATTTTGTGTTGCACTTACTTTACATTTGAGTATGATTACATCACCTTTATATCGGTCCATACCATATGGTGTCTGTGTATCACCTTTGCTTGTGCGTGCATGCAGAGATGTATTCTTATCACCAACACTTACAATGTTTGTGCTCCAGTGTCTGTGCAGGGGTACGAGTACAATTATGAGGACGAAGCATATGAGGATCCACAGCCTCTGAACTGCTCAACTACAGAGAGCATCAAAAATGGACATGTCACCTACTCACAGGTTAAAATAATACACTGTACACTGAAGCTGAAATAATTAGTTGATTAATCGATTATTCAATCGACAGGAAATGTAATTGTTTTTCAAAAAGCAGCAAACACTCTCTGCTCCAAATTTCTGATTTGCAATGGGCATCTTTTTATTTTTTCTGCTGTTTAAATGAACAAACAATAATCTGATGACTGGGAAGTTGATTGCAGCCCTGCTGTTTTTAATTGACATTGTTCAAGATGGCTGGTGGAGGTAAAATGTCACATTTACCAAAGTGACCAATTGCTTCTTTACGAGTGTATATCTGGCCATGATTTAAAAAAAAAAAGGAACTGGAGGGTCTCGAAAATGAAACCTACCACGCATCTCTTTACTGGAAAGCTTCATGTTACGTAGTTTAGCTCCAAAAATGGTCATGTGTTTCCTCTGCAGGGAGGGCTGGAGGGCAGTGTGCTGACCTATCACTGCAGCCCGGGACAGTACCCTTTCCCGGTCAGCTACAGGCTCTGCAGTGCTGATGGGGAGTGGTCGCCCATGAGATTAGCCAATGGCAGACAAGCCTCTCGAGCCACATGCAAAGGTAATGTTGATGGTGATGCGTTCAGTGTCATATGTACACAAAATGACTGTTGTGGTCATAATCTGAGTTTTCTCTGAAAGTACTGCTCTTTGTCATCCTTCCCTTCTTTCCTCATTTTCTGTCCTCCTTTCTATCTGTCCGTCTCTCTCCCACTCCCAGACATGTTGTGTCCAGCTCAGATCCAGCTGGATAATGGTGACTTCTGGCCCAGGGACCAGTGGTTTCGCGTTGGGGCAACGCAGAGCTTCTCTTGCCATGAAGGGTTCACCTTGTACGGGTCAGCCCAGAGGAACTGCACCATCTCTGGGGAGTGGACAGGGACCACTCCTGTCTGTGACAACCATGGTGAGGATGGACGGCATTACAAACCTTGCTCATGAAAGCATAAATCATATATTTGATAATATTTTATCAAAAACATGGCTGTACTTTCTTCTCTTACATCAGAGCAATCCAGAATAAATGAGAATATCCACTTACATGAGGTCTTGAGCGCAGTTCATCAGGTGTGTTAGAGCCTATGGTGGAGTGAGCAGCCACTGACTAAGCTCATACTTACTGAGGCTTACATTGTAAAGCAGCTTTTGATAAATGCATATAAATGATCCCTATAAACACATTTCAGTTTTGTAGAGTAGGTCACTGTGCTTACTGTGACACAAAACAGGCTTTAACTTTCAGATTCAGTGTGTAAAGACATATGTATACCTAAAATGTGTTTTTGATGTCTTCAAACAACTTTGTGCACCATTTCAAAGTACTACACATCCAGCTCTTCCAAATAAAGTTAAATTCTGAACATTTCTGTATAAGCACAGACTAACATCCTTAAAAAATGTTTATGTTTTGCAGCTGACGACTGTAATGACCCAGGAATCCCACCAGGGGCCCAGAGGTCAGCAGGCCAGTTTCACACAGGACAAAAGCTGATCTTCTCGTGCCAGGCTGGCCTGGATCTGCTTGGGTCGGCTGAAAGGGTTTGCCTGGAGAACAGGGAGTGGAGCGGTTCAGCACCACGGTGCCAAGGTGCCAAGTGTCAGTTTTATACACATACAATAAGTGCACAGTTGTATTTTGGTGTTTTACCTTAAAAACAACAGCAGATTCTACCTACAGCAATTGGGCATCGGAGCAGTGCCAGAGCAGCACAGAATGTTCTGATAAAACATCCCTGCGTGACGTCTTTGCGCTTTGCTGCAGGTCTGCACACCTTTGACTCCCCTAGCGATGTGGCAGCAGCCATGGCAGGGTCACTTGCAGGAGTCATGGACATGCTCTCACCAGACTCCAAAAAGAAAGGTGTTCCCAACTTTTATTCGTGTCATCAACATACTGCCTGTGTTGCAACACAAACAACATGAAATGCTAAGTGCATGTACATAAACTTGTTAATGAAAATGGTCACTGCAACCAAAAGTACTTTGTGTGTGTGTGTGTGTGTGTGTGTGTGTGTGTGTGTGTAAGATGCAAGGATGTATTTTGGCCGAACCGTCCGTGTGGCTGAAGGCAGCCGTCTGAACGTCTACATTTTACTGGACACATCAGGAAGCATCAGAAAGCAGGACTTTGAATTATCCAGGAATGCCACCATTGCTCTTATCAGAAAGGTCTGTGCCAAAAAAAACAAAAAAAGAATCATTCACATTGCTCCACTGGTTTTTCTGCCATCTTATCTTGGTGAGCGTGAAACTTACACGTCCTCTTCATTTTCCTTCTAGTTGGACAGCTACGAGGTGCAGCTGAAGTTTCACGTGTTGTCGTTCGCCAGCGAGGCTAAAGACATTGTGGACATCACAGAATCGGATATAAGTGGTAGCACAGAAGATGTGATATGGCGTCTGATGGAGTTCGACTACCATAGTAGGACCCGGCTTGGCTCTTTCATTCACTCTATTCATTAATTTAATGACCATATATTTCTGTCTCCTGCACTGTGATCTCCTCAAGCAGGCCTTTATCAGACTAGCATCCAATAACCACGATGCACCAATGTGTTCGATAGTCCATTCAATTATTTATCATTCTGTTTTTAAAGTATTCCATCTTTTGCATTTGTTCATCTGCAGGCCATGGGAAAAAGACAGGCACCAACCTCCATGCCGCTCTGCACCGTGTCAGTGAGGTGATCAACTTCTTAAAGCAAAACAGTGCCAAGAACCATTTTAATGAGACTCAGAACATCATCATCATAGAAACAGACGGTAAAGACACAGGGAATGTCTCACAAATTCATGCTGGAACAGCATCTGTTGAGCTTCTTCAGCTCATATAAATCTTTTTACAGCCCATTAGAGCTCTTTTACTAGCAGAAAAGGGAACATTAGAGGAGCCTTATCTTCATATTGAGCCTTCACTCCCTCCTTCGTACCTTTCTGCCGACAGGTTACTCCAACACTGGCAACAAGCCTCAGATTGCCCTGGCCCAGATCCGGAATCTGCTGGGTTACCGCAACACATCCCACGATCACACCGATGAGACCATGCTGGGTATCATGGTTAACAAATAGAATTAAATCTGCAAATACACCATGTAGACACACTCTGCTGACATGTATGAACTATTTTCACTGACTGCCACACTTTAAAGTGTGTTGACATGGTCGTCTACATATGTATACAGTGTAGGTTTTATGTGTGTTTTCAGATGTCTACGTGTTTGGTGTTGGGGATCAAGTGAAGAAAGATCAGCTGAACTCCTTAGCCTCAAACAAACGTGGTGAGAAGCACGTCTTCATTCTGAAAGACTTCCAAACTCTGGGAGAGGTGTTCAACAACATGATTAGTAAGTCGGAGGCCACTTTAAGGCGCAAAACCGTGTGTGTGTTTTCTGATTTTCAGCAATTTAAAGTTTTTTAATTTCCTTTAGAATGACAGGTGGCCATGTTTCACTATACAGGTGACAAGAGTGTGACGATGTGTGGGGTAGCTCAGGAAGACATTTCTAAGGGACAGGAGGAGCATACAGGAGTCCACAACAAACCCTGGCACGTCACTGTGACAGCGGTGAGAGCAACCAAGATCATAATAGAGATATCCCATCCACTGACCCAAACATCTGTTTGATATTTTAGAGTGGATTTTCACACATCAACACTTCCCTCCCCTCTAGTCTACGCCATGTGTTGGATCCATTGTGAGCCAGAACTGGGTGCTCACAGCTGCTCACTGCTTTGCCAGAGCGAGCACAGACAAAGTCCCTCAGCAGGTGGACATAAAACACGGTCAGTGTTGGTATGGGAAAATATTTTGAAGACTGAGATTCATGTTTAAAAAAAAAAGAAAAGAAAAAGCTAGAGTGGCATAAGAAGAAAAATAAATGCTGTATTGGGCAAGTACTTGGGATCAAAAGCTTGGTGATCATTTGATGATTTTGATGTTTGGACATTGATATACCTGCTTGCAGAACGAGTTTAATTTAATGTTTTCTAGCACAAGTTAACCTTTTAGCAATCAAACCATAAGCCCTGAAGTTGTTGGTGCCTTACTCAACTCAATTAGCTACAGTGCTATGCTCACCATTTTGTTGACTTCACACCATGTTATGTTGAAATAACAAGCACTTTGTCCCCAGGTGAGGGCATTGTGGTTGCCAAGAGGGTGATCATGCACCCCAAGTACAACACCAGGGCACTCAAACACAGAAATGTGACGGAGTTCTATGACTACGACGTAGCTCTGGTACAAGTGAACAAGAGTATCCCGCTCTCCTGGAAAGCCAGGTAAGACAGCTGAAAGAAAAGATGCCACCAGGGATCCATAAGAGCTAAACTTAAGGGTCCTGATTTTACTCAAGAAGAAGCAAAACTGACATTTTATCGGGCAAATGGTGTATATGGGCTGTGAATTACATTTTCACCCTTGTGTAGTTTAGAAAAGGTAAAAAATGCATGTAACCAACATAATTGCTTGTGAGTTTGAGTGTTGAATGTGTTTATACTGTCATACAACAGACCGATCTGCTTGCCATGTACCGTGCCAGGCAGCCGAGCCATGAAGAGAGTCAATTCTACCTGTCAGCAGCACCGTACGCGACCTTTTGAGCTTTACACTCTGCCAAAGCTTTCATATCATTAAGAGTACGCTAGGACTATTGCCAAATTTCCCCTGTTAATATCAACATATTACGACATAGACCTCCTATTGTCATGTAAACAGGGGAGGAACTACTCTCACACAAGGAGACTGCTGCCTATTTCATCCATAAGAACTCCAAACGCAAAGAAACACATATTCAAACAGAGAGTCAGGTGAGTGACTGGATTTGACTGTGGGCTATCGAAAATGTGGAGGGTGGAGGAAATAGAGGGTTTTTCTTCAAAGGGTGTTGAGCTGAAACTAATTTGCTGTCTGCAGAGGCCTAGTTGTGTCGAGAAGGCGTGGCTAACGCTGAAGGAGCCCACCGATGTGACTTTGGATGAGTATGTACCTGACACATTCCTCTGTTCCGGCGGATCCTCAGGATACCAGGATGCCATCACCTGTAAAGGTCTGGACTCTGTACTCTGTATCATAGCCACCACCGTTTGACCGACACCTACAGTTATATGCTGTCTCTTTCATGTATAGGTGACTCTGGTGGATCCCTGTTTCTGCAAAAAAGAAAGCGTTACTTTCAGGTCAGCAAGTTTCTCACTTTCAAAAAGCCTCATTCCACACAGTGACACCAGCATGACGTTGACATCCCTCCTGCTTTCATCTCCAAGGTGGGAGTAGTGAGCTGGGGCACCGTGAACGTATGCGACCCACTCAACTCACCTCGAGGAAGGTACAGCAGTGACAGGCCCCCTCCTGATGCTCGAGACTTTCACATCGACCTGTTCAAGGTAATGCCGTGGCTGAAAGAGCATCTTGGCGAGGAGATCCAGTTCCTCTCCTGAGGTTGAACTGGAAACATCCAGTCAATAAGCTGAGATCTGTCTGGATGAAGCCTTAATAATACTGCAATACAGAATTCAATAGAGTTTTCAAAGGTTTTATTGCCAGAAAGAATACTATTGATTTTTACAGCTGAGGTGCAGTAAACTCACTTATCAATGAAGACATTTAGTGAACATAAAAAAGAAATCCCTCTTGTTTTCACACTGTTTTCTTTCTAAAATCAACATATGTAACACATGTATAATGAGTTCCTGAGCCACATATAACGGAAATGTGTCTATGCCTTCATATAAATGTGTTGAACTGTTTAATAAAACACTGCTTGAATGATTCAAGTCTAGCTAACATCATCAGTCTTACTTTGTAGTTAGAGGCCATCAGCCATGCAGTATGCACATAAGCTAGGACATACAAACACTGCACAGATGTCAGTGGGGAGCCCATACACCAGACAGTCCATCAGCTGTTAACAGAAAAACATGTCTGCTGACTATCTTGTGTTTTTCTGTGACTGTTGCTTGGATGTCGCACGCCGGCTGCTTCACTGGCTGTCATCTGTATTTTTGCTGTGAAGAGTGTGACTGTGCAAGTCAAAGGCGTTCGAAAGCCAGCTGTCCAATCAGCCCTCAGAAAACTGCCGGAACAGGGTTTCTGATTGGCTGTCTTCGAATTTCGGGACAAAGTGGATCTGGAGAATCTCTGAGAATCCCTCAGCGAGATCGGGAGCCACAAAGTGTTTCCTGTCCAGTGAGGGAGACAGATTAGAGCGATCAGGACCGGAGTTATTACCACTAAGTGTATTTTAACACAAACATGTTTTATAAATGGAAAGAGTTTCATACTTGTAGCTGTGGAAAACCATGTCATTGACCTTGGCGTGTTTGCTGTCTGATGGAACCATCTCACGGAACTGGAACAACAACAACAACAAAAAAAAACACTTGTCATCACCAGCCAGGATAAAACAAAACAAGGGGTAAAGAGAGCCAGTGTGGAGAGGTGAGTCATACTCTGTTGTTGTGTTTGGCTAGCTCCAGAGAGGCCGAGAAGTGGAAACAGCGACAGGGCACTCCTGCGGCCTTGGCCACGTCCACGTAGCTGGAAAGAACACACAAAACATTGGTTACACAAACAGAGAAAAATAAATGCGCATACGAGCAGCAGGCTGCAGTGGTTGAACATTCATACCACACAATAGAACAGCAGCATGCATCGGTAAACTAAACACTGTGGCAATAAAGGTAACGTAGAGCCCTTTAATGAATGAATCAGGGGGCTATCATGGGCCCAAAATATTCCCCATGCAGCACTTAAACAAGACCAGCCTGTGCTGGAAATGTGCATGCAGTATTAAAAATCATTAAAGGGTGTGAAGGATGTTCAAATTAGTTAGAGCATATTCATTTGTGGCTCTGTAAGACTAATAACTGTAATAAGACGCGGTGGCGGTGAGACAAAGTAATCATTTAGTAATGTTCACACACCTGGTTACACTTAAACCAACAACTCACAGATTCAGTTACTTTGTACAAGTAATTTTGTTGAGAAAGCTGAGAAAGCCAACAACAAGGTATAACTCAGCAGCAAGGTTAACATAAAGAGTTATAAGCCAGTTGTATCACAGTAATGTCCACCGTGACCTGTACCTCCATGGCCTGTGCACAGCCATTTGGATTACAGACATGTCACACAATCACAGGCAGTTTTTTCCTCTACTGAGCGACACAATTTCTGAGTGCAGCTGGATCATGTCTGTCTTTCGCTGACAAAAGTGGAACACAGCACTGAATTCTGCTGCTGTAGCCAATTTAAGCAATCTATTGTACTGAGCTAAGACTTGGCACAGGACCACAATCCCAGAACTCATCATCCATCAGACAAGTGGCTAAAATGAAAGCTTAGTGTCGTGACTGAACATCTCCAACCTGCTTGCAAATACACTCATCCGTCTGCAGAATTATTCTTAATCAGAGTGTGACTCTCTGTCTGTGGATGCTTTCTGAAGCCTGTTTGCAGAAAGGTGTACCCCCGTCAGGTGGATCTTGAGCACAGACATGCATCGACACAGCACGTGCTGATACAGCTATGCTTTACCGTTTGCGAGACTCTGGGTCTGGGTTGGTGTTGTCTACGGCGACGCTGCGGCCCTCCTTCAGAGCGCGCTCACATGCCGACACGCAGCTCTGCCAGGAACCGAGCGTGTCCTAATACACACACAAAACACAAAATCCTTTTAGTTTCAACATCTTGTTGTATATAAACCAGACTGTTCTGTGTGCATTTAGAACTGGAGCCTTGTTGATGGAGCCCTGTTCATGAAAGCCACTCACCCTGTTGACATACACATAGCCTTTTGGAATGATGTGGGTGTGGAAGAAGGTGGATTTACCCGCTGTGGAGAAAGGGAGGAGAGGAAACCAGATCAGAACGGTGTCGTTGGGAGAGGAGATCAGAAACACACGATATACCATCTGTTTTCTCTTACATGCAGGGAAACCCACAGCAACAATGACTTCTGTCTTGCTGGAGGTGAGGGAGGCAGACGGTGGGTCATAAAGTGCTGCAGTGCCGTCGATCTTCCTCTAGAAGTTCAGATAAAGAAAAACATTAACTGAAATACAGACAAACATACACACAAACAGTCAACAGCCAGTATGCTCATTGAGCTCACAGGGTCTAACTTAGGAAGGCTGTAGGGGGCGCTCTTCCAGCCCAGGAAGTACTCCTCTGGGGTGTAGAACTGCAACCCAATGTTCAGAGCAAACTATAAAAAAAAAAAAAGACAGAAGAGCATTTACCAGTTTTGTGCAGCTTTTCCTGATTGAGGTACCATTAAGAAACAAGTTGTGACCCCTTCAGTGCCATCTGAGATGATCTTACCAGTCGGTCACTGCAGGAGAAATCCTTTTTCTTCTTCCCTGGAGCCCAGTTCTCCGGCCGACCTGCAGCATCTGTGCACAGACGTTAAGTCAGAAGCTGTGTGTGCATTTTGTTTCATCTCAAGTGGTTAGAGACTGATCATGGTGAAGATTTGAAGGAAAAGGACTGAATAACAACTGAGCTGAAAGTCTGTTTTTCAAAATATTGCCTGTATGAGTGCCTCTCTGCAACATGGGATGTTTATCACTGTGGCGACAAACCCAGCCTCACTCACCTCCTACATATAAACTCTGTGTCTTGTCGACAGTCATGCCATCATTTGCCTGAGCAGGAAACACACATACAAAGACACATACAGTTAAAACTACGGCACCATAGACTGTTGACTGCCCAACATGCAAAGCTGTCCGTGAATAAGCTGAGAGGAACGATCAAAGGGCTGAATTAGTGCGCAGGAATTCATACTTTGTTCTGTCTACGTCCTGTCTACAAGTTCAGGTTTGTCAAATAATGTGGGTATGTATTCAGTTACCTTCTCACACAAGTGATTCCACATTCCCATCACTGGTTTCCTGTAGATACCTGGACCAGTTGCTACAAACACCTGAAACACAGCCAAGGAGGGCATGCAAATATCAGCTTTTTGTCGAACAATCAGGAGAGAGACGAGAGTGAACCTGCAACATGACCAACCTGCACAGGCAGCTGCAGTGTGGCGAGGATGTCCTCCACTTTAGACTTAAAGACTTCTGGTCTCAGTTTGCCTTTAGAGATCCCCATCTGGTTGGTGAAGAACACCACCTGTAGCACGAGAGCAAGGGTGCAACTAAGAAATCCAGTGATAAACACTGCCAGAGAACATAAACTGCACTCATATTAAACTGCCTAAACACTACATAATATTAGCAACTGTTGCATTCAGCTCCTTCCCACCTTATATCCCTTTTTGAGCAAGCTGGCCAGCCTTGGCTGAATCTCAGGGTACAGAATCCTGGGAATTAAACACAAGGATAATTACAACAAACCGTGTACATGTGAAGTGTGATCTGTCCACGCTGCTGGAAACACACATCTGAAAAACAGAGAGTGACGGTGATGCAGCATATCTCATAGCTTTAGCAAACGGTTTAAAAGGGAAAGTTCAGCTGTGCAGGCGTACTTCCAGTCATCTGGTGCGGTGGGAAAGACTTTGCCAGACTTGGTAGTGATGATGCAACCATCCATGTCAAACCCAGCAATCTGGAGAGGATGAACAAGAGAGGACATGTTGAGACATTTACACATTAGGCAACACCTTAATAAGCGGTGCTGAACTGGGAATGACTCCTCTAGAGAGATCACAGCTTGAAACACTTGAACTTCATTTCCTAGATTGCATGTGATAGCACTAAAACCTTACAGAGCACTTCTGTGTTAATATCAAAATAAAACCTGGTGACAAGAGAGAAAAACAACCTCATACTGGTGAGAGAAGCCATCTTTTGAAGGAGCTCTTCTCACTGCTGGTCAGCAGACTGTTGGTTTTCATTTGACACTGCTGATTATTTCATTGATTCCTCCACTCATCATTCAAATCAGACCTAAGCCCATCTTTGGATCTAAACATCTTGGTTTGTATAAGCAACAGTTCAAAACCCAAAGATATTCACCTTATAATGGTCTAATTTCAGTTTTTTGCTTGAAAAGTGACTTCAATTCTTCATGGATTTTCTGTTGCTCAGCTAATCAATCAATCAATCGACTAATTATTGATGGATCTCTGCTGTAGCAGAAATGCATTTGGGGAAAGATGATGAAAGTTCAGTGGGCTCGAAACTGAGGGCTGGGGCTGCTTTGCACATAAAGCACTGGCAAATGTATCTTTTACCATTTATGCAATTAAAAATATTTTATTGAGGCCTAAATTAAAATCCACTTAACCAGATAATTTTATTTGAAACGATTAAGTTGCAAAATCAAACTGCCCACCACGATACTCATTGGTAGAAATTAAGAAATAAAGCTCCCACCTTGTCGCTCCCTTTGACACCAGCAGCGGTGTAAAGCATCAGGTTGCCTATCTGCTGCCAGCTGCTCTTTAAACAGCCTTTTGAAGAGGAGGAAGATAGTGAAGAGGACGAGGGCTGAGTGTGGTTACTCCTCTCCGTCTTAGACTTCTTTGCCAACTCCTGCAGCTGCTTGAGCTTCTCCTCTGCCAGTCTCTCCTCCTCCTCCTCTTCTTTCGCTCGTCTATCTGAGGCCTCCACTTCTCGTCTTTGACGCTTCACCTCAGGGTGGCTCCTGTCTGGGCTCAGCTGTCTTTTAGATGGCTAAACAGAAAAATAAAAAAAAAATACACCATCGCCATTTTCAGTTCAATGTCGACTTGTCTTGATGAACATTAACTAAGATACATGAATTAACACACCATGTGGGTTTAAACACGATAACCAAACATGTGTTACCTTCATGGGAGACGTAGAAAAGAAATCCTTGATACTGCGCTTGGGATTTGGACTTGACTGTGCCTCTTTCCCGTTTCTTCCCCCCTTCGTCTTATCTGTGGCTTTCAGTCTATTCTGCACAGCATTGGAGGCTGCTCCATTTGAGTTCAGGGAGTAGTGCACTTTAAAGGGATGGTTCTGGTTAACCAGGTACAGGGTGCCTCCATGGGTGAGCTTACCAGACTGGCCCCGGCCCAGCTGCTCACTGTCCAGGAAACTGGGATTTGGACCTAGCTGTGGAAGAAAACAGGACATGTATGGACATTGCACTGCAGCATTTATACATTCACAGTTTATAGGGTTTTAGACGACCAGGTGAGTCGAGAGAGACTAATTGAATTGAAAACTGAGACACTGGGCTGGGCTTAAGTGCTTTTCATACCTGAGTAACAACCACATCCTGGTCTGCATAGCAAGCCACCACCTTCACTGAAACAAACACAAGGATTATTACCGCAGTCATTGGTCGACTGATCTTAAACAGTTTTTCTTGATTCAACAATGGTTAGAGTCACTTTTTAAGCAATAATGCAACAACAAGAGTAATCAAGAAACAGCAGCCAGCAGGGCATGAGGGCATATCCCCCTCACTTTAGCCCTCTGTCCCTCAAAAAATGCCATGCCACTGCACAGCACAAGCCACATAGCTGACGCATATCTTGCAAACTACGAGGATCTCGCGACAAATTCGGCATTGAATGACCCACGCGTGCAGCCCCTTGAACACCACCATGTCTGGTATCTGCGTCGAGCTTCCCCTCACCCTGGTGCCTGGAGCATTTTTTGTCGGTGACCCCGGTGTCCGGACCTCGGCCCAGAATCACAGCTCTCCCGTTCTCCAGAGGGACCAGAACTCCAGAGGCGCTTACCAGTGTACACGACATCTGAGCGAGCGGGACTCGGCGAGGCTGCTTTGCTTTGAGTTTTGTGATGCGTTTGCGAACGACTCATAAAAGAAACACAGAAATAAAATACTTATCGTGCGAGTGGGGCTGCGTATGTATTAAGCGTGTCACGCTACTACCACAACTTCTTTGTTAGTTGGTTGCTGAAGTGCAGTAAGCACGGAGGGGGCTTGTTTTGCAGCGCACCCACGGTCCGTCAGAAAAATACGCACGCTCGCCGAGAAACGTGTTCCCCTTGGAAGGTTCCGCTCGTGACTCACCTATCCGGATTTCCTTGTCCGAGGCCACATACAACAACTCCATTTAGCATAGCCTGTCGTGTTTTGACCCATTTAATTTCACGGACGACCATGGTAAAGTAAAATTTTCGTAATGATAATGTTATTTCTTGTACTTTTGTGGAGTTTCGGTTTTGAACGTTGCGAAGTAACGAAGTCAATTATTTACACCTCCACCCAGTCTGTTTAGACAAGAGTCAGAGAAGCTCATATGAAGATACAAGGAGGAATTACTACAAGCTGATGAATTATCTATCCCAGTGAAAGCATATTCCAGCTGAGTATAGGCTGTATGTCATATTCACATTGTTTTATAGCATTATTGACTATTTATCATGTAACTATGTTAATTGACAGTGGCACTTGGGGTGATGGTGGGGCTTTACAACAATAACATATGAACATTAGAACTTTAGCCTTGCAAACAATGACTTTTTGCCATTCATGATTAATCAATCAAGTCCAACAGTCTAAAATTGGCAGATCATCAAGTCATATTATAATGACACACAGTTATTTATTCTTTAGTTAGTCAGGAAGGGCCCGCTGAGTTACAAGATCTCTTCTTCCAGAGTGTCCTGGTCAAGACAGCAGCATAAGCAGTTTGACAGAAGAAATCAATTTCCCATGTCAGAATGCATATAATACATAAATTCAACACAAGGGAAATAAAAGAGAGGCACAGAGGCCATGCCAGTGATATCCATAAGATATTCCACCTCAAGGATTATGTCAAACAGCAACATCTCTCCATCAGAGCAGTTTATAAAGTACTACTGCTACTACTACTACTACTACTACTACTACTACTAAAGGTATTCACAGGAAGTGATTCTAAGGAAATGGTGTTTTGCTGCTCATTCAGTGGCCAGGGTGGATCAAAGGAGACAGCAGTGTTACAGAGCTCTGAGTGCACCCTGGGGACATTGAAAAGAAGCCAATTAGTAGATCTAGTGCTATAGTTGCTGGTATGATAGGATAAAAGACTGGAGATGTTCTCCTCTGGTATAGAGAAGACCCTCCAATGGATTTAAGTATGAGGCTGGATTTGTTACAAAGCATAATGCAGCTTAATTTGCATAATCCAGTGTCTTAGGGATGAAGTTGCATGTACTGTAAATCACATCACCATAGTCTAACACAGAGAGAACTGAGCATGCACTATTTTCTGTCTGGCCTCAAATGGAGAGCATTTTTTTTAAATGGAAAGAAAGACCAGTTTTGGTGTAAGCTCTTTCAATAGATGAGTAATATCCACATTTAAAGACAACCTTTCATCAAGCCATGTGTTGAGGTATTTGTAAGAAGTAACTCTTGCTATTCATGTGCCTTCTAATGTCAGGACAGTGGGATCAGCTGCCTTAGAGCAGGTCGGATATTTGGTCTTCTTTGAATTGAAGACAGAGCCTAAATAGATCCTTGCAGGACATCCTTGTTTACAGTAAGTGAGGATGATGTGTAGTTTTCTACTGAGACACACTGACTTCTTTCAGATAGATAATTCTTAAACCATTTCAGTGCCACCTCACTCAGCCTTACACAGCTAAGTCTGTGTAATGGCAGCTTATGATCAACAGAGTGGAATGCTCTCAGACAAATCAACAAATAGAGCTGCACAGTGCTGTTTACTGTCTAAAGATCTGATGAGAAAATTAGTATCGAGCATACCACTGTTATGGCACTATGGCCTGATCTAAAACCTGACTGATATTCACTGAGAGTGTTATTATTTAATTGGTCATTTATAAAAGATTCAAATGCTTGGACATAAGAGGCAGTCTGATAGTGGGATGGTAATTATTCAACTCAGCAGGGACTCCACCCTTTAAGAGGGTAGAGGGAACCACAGCTGATTTCCAGGTATTGAGTATGACAATGGAAGATAAGCTCAGATTAAAAACAGAAGCAATAGGCTCTGTGATAATATCTGCAGTAGTTTTAAGAAGGTAAGGCTTTTTCTTATCTGGGCCAGACGATTTTATTGATCTAGGATCAATAGTGCTTCCAGTTATAACAATAACCAAAAACAAATCAAAAGAAAACTCAAAAAACACAATTGGGGTACAGCCTATTAGCACACAGATGTGGTTACAGTAATCAATGAAAGCAGAGGGACAAGTTCACGCTTTGGTAAAATGAAATGAAATCCTACAAACTGGGTGGCATCAAGTGGGGAGCAGCTGATTCATGTTCAGTCTCTTAACTAATTGTAGACATAAACTGACATTCTGTTGTTATAATTTGATTGTTGTAAACGTATAAAACCTCAGCCGTCAGTAGTACTCCATGTGTTTGTTAAATCTCTCTCTTCTTTCCCCACAGGACAACTGACACAACAGACCTACATCTAGATGCAATTGTTTAACCTCATTCACTAACACAACTGACATCTGAGAAATATTTCAACCTTCAGAGAATCAATCCTTCTCACCATGTCCAACCAGCCCGTCCAAAACCACCATGAAGGGGCCTACATGGCTCTAATGAGAGGCTTGAGAGAGCTGGACCTCCGGGGCCCCTGTGTTCCCAGTGACCTGGTTNATGAGAGGCTTGAGAGAGCTGGACCTCCGGGGCCCCTGTGTTCCCAGTGACCTGGTTCTGATTGGAGATCATGCCTTTCCTTTAGCAGTGAACAGTCGAGGCCAGGTCCTGATGGCTGCCTCTCTGTATGGCCGTGGAAGGATTGTGGTCCTTGGTCATGAGGGCTACCTGAAAACCTTTCCTGCTCTGGTAGAGAACGCTCTGACCTGGCTGAGAGGAGATGGATCTGACAACTTGTCTGTGGGGGTCCACAACAATGTCAAGGCAGTTGCTGATGACCTCAGCAAATCCAGCTTCCAAACTAAAGTTGTGGGGGCCTTTAGTAACAGTCTGGGGGTCAGTGTGTATGTGACTGATGCCTACAGCGTGGGTGCAGATGCAAAGGACCTGGTGGCGTTTCTGAAAGCTGGAGGAGGAGTGCTGATAGCAGGGCAGGCGTGGCACTGGGCTTCAGTTCACCCTGAAGAGAACACGCTGCTTCAGTTTGATGGGAACAAGGTTTCTGGTGTGGCAGGGGTCTACTTTTCTGAGCATTACGGTGAGGCAGAGTGCTTGCCTGTCCACCCTCAGATCCCATCCTCATGGATGACTGTAGCGTGAGTGTATATATTTTCTTCCTTACACATTTGAAAAAGTTCCAGTTAGTCTGAGGGGGACCTGAATGTCTCTATCAAATTTCATCCAATAAGTGTTCATATATTTTGCTCAAAACCTCAAACACATGGTGGAGCTAGAGGAGAAGTCAGGGGATTGTCAACTTCAGTAGGATTCATAGTCTGGGAACCATAAATGTCTGTACCAAATTCTGTGCCAATACATTAGTCAGACTTTGGTAGCTTGTGGCACTAAATGAAAAGTCACAGTAAAAGTCAGTTTGATTCAGCCTTCAGGCATCTCTAATTGTCACCTCTCTACCCTCTTCTCACCCCCCTTTCAAATTCAGAATTGGGAAGTATTTTGAGGACGACCTTGAGTACTTACTCCAAGGGGTCACAGAATTTGACCTCCAGAATGGAATATTAGCATCTGAGGTTTTGGTCCATGGCTCACTAGCCTTCCCAATTGGCACCACTAAGGATAGACGAGCTTTCCTGGCAGGAGCCTATTATGGACAAGGACGGGTTGTTGTGGTCACACATGAAGGGCTTCTGAGACGAGAGGTATGGTCTAATTAAGAGACTGTATGTTTTGTTTGTTTTTTTGATTAAAAATATGAGGTCGCTGATTAAAATACAAAAATTATGTCAACCATATGCTAAAGCCTTCAAAGTCATTAGATCTCACTTAGATTGAACACCTATGGGAGTTTTTTGGTCCGACAGTGCTCTTTACCACCATGATCAAAACATTAAATGAGGGAATCACAGTGTTCATCCTTCCAGCAGAGTTCAGGAGACTTGTAGACACTTGACAATGACAATTTACATTTATTTTTCCATCAATTTGTCACCCATCTGTACGATGTATTTCAGGGGAATTCAATGGAAAAATATGTGCATAATATGCCAAGTATTTTCATGTGATTAACAAACTGCTGTGTTTCTTGGATAAACCCTTATCACAGACACTGGCTCAGTTTTGGAACAATGCCATTCGCTGGCTGGATCAAGGCCGCAATGGGGTCATTGGTGTGGTGCCAAGACTTGACCAACCCTTTAACCTCTTCACCGGATTTGAGTTTAATTGTAAGAAGATGAACTTCAGCAAAGACCTGAGTGTTTTTGTGAGTACGGTGTATAGCAATGACCATTTGGAGGAAATCCAAAACTTTGTAGCAGAGGGAGGAGGCCTACTGATTGGTGGGCATGCCTGGTACTGGGCACAGACACACCAGGAGAACAACCTAATGACAGATTTCTCAGGTATGATATCACAAATCACAAGAGTTTTATCCTGTGTTGTCAATTTCAGTAATAACATGTATTTTTAATTTCATTTGTGAGGGACATTTTACAGTACTGAACATAAATGTTATCATTTGATGCATTCTACCAGAGTCGTTTTAAATATCATTTTCACCTGCTGGTGCAATTAAAACATATGCACTGTGAAAGAGCACCACAAAGCAAACAAGACAAACAAGACACATAACATAAAATTGTATTCATTACTAGTTCATGTAGGCAATTACACCAGGGACAAATCCTGAACTGCAGGTACAGTACCGTCATACTGACGTTCAGAAAACAGGTTTGGAGTCAGGCTCAAGGCTCATGAAAGATGGACTCTGACAGAAAAGTTAGAGGTCAGCCTTGGGTCCATGCCTACATCCACAAAAAGTCAGGGTCCACACAATAATTACACGGAAGTATGTAAAAATCACGCACAGGGAAATCAAGTACAAGAGAACACTTAAGACCTCAGTATGCTTTAAAGAAAATTCTTGTCAGATTGAGTGCAATAGAGGTCTTCATGGGTGCAAAAACCCCCGGAAATGTACTGCCTGTAATGGAATGGGACTTGTTTATTATTTAAAAGCCGGGATCTGGACCAATGCAGAACCAAGAAATGTCAGACCTTAACCTGAGACAGAACTGATCAGCACCAATTCCACAGCTGATTGCTACTAAAATATTTAGAAGTTGTCAAAACAAAAGTTTGTGCCTCAGCTAATGAAACGTTACTAGCCTTCTCACCTATGGCCATGATGTACAATCCATCCTCTTTGCCAAGAAAGTTGGCAAATAGTTTATTCCTCTCTTGGTGATTGAAATAGCACAGCTAATCCACTTGCTTTTTCATCTTAAAAGTCCACTTGCTGTCAAAGTGATGACAAACACGACTCATTCAGATTCAGCTTTGGAATTTTGTTGCATCTAGCATAATAACGATAACTTCAACTGTTTGCACTTTTGTGATAATGATTGCTCTTTTGTTGCCACGGCAGCTAAAATTAGCATTGCATTATCATCTGTGCTCTCCGAGACGAATCTGACCTCTGCTCTCATCATGATCAGCCCTGTCTGATCAAAACCATTCAGATATTACACATGATGTTAATCAGACAGGGGAAGGATGGTAGAACGAGATCCAACTCAGACCCTCCTGATCACACAATAGAAAATATGGATCCAAGCTCGAATAGGTCCCGGGTCGGGTCTTGGGTACAAGGGTTCAAGTGGACCCTTGAAGACCTCAAGTGTGCAGCATCTGAAATCCCCTTTCCAATAGGCCACTGTCTCTTCCATCTTCTTCAGATGAGATGGTGCTTGTAGGCTTTCTCTCAACCTTCTAAATCCAGCTGATTTTGGACCCCACAAACAGACATAGAAATGCTGAGGCAGAAATGATATTTACTACATTTTTACCATTAAAAAATATTCTCTGTACCAATTAAGCAAGCAGAGCAAATACAAAAACATAAACAGGCTGAATTGAAAACAGAGAACTGGGACGAAGAACTCACAAACAAGAAAGACTAGACACTATGGAGAGAAAGAAAGTGGACCATTGTTTTATTACATAACAGACCTACACAGAAGATGTTGAACATCAGCACCAGATCACTTCAAAAATCCTAACATTATAAACCATGCAACATATAGATCAAGTCAAATTTCTTCCACTGTCTTTCAGGAAACAAGATCCTGAACAAAATGGGCTTGAGCCTGCTGGACAAGACAGTTGGGGATGGTTCCTACAAGGCCCCCGTGCCTAGCCAGGCCATCAAAGACAAAGACAACTACCACTTCCTCCACCTTCTCCACCGCTTTGCTGGTCATGTAACCAAGGGGAAGGAATTTACAGAGGATGAGGAGAAATGTCTTAAAAAACTGGGTGGGCACTGTGCCAGCTACTTGGAGATGAAGGCTCATGACCACTACTCCTATGCACAGGTGTTGTCCACCATCACTGACATTTTAAAGAAGTTGGGCATGCCACAGGTGAGCACTGAATGGCTTGCTTTTGAGTAAGGACGGTGTCTTTTGTTTCTGCCTTCTCAGTTTGTTTTCAGGCAATGATTGCTTTGAGAGGTTACTTGACAATATATTCAGTTACCTTAAGCTGAGTGGTCAATAATTTCCAAACTGTCTAGTACAAGTAATCGTACCATAAGAATAAAAGGCCTTCGGACCATAATATATCTGCACAGGCTCTGGTGTTGTTTTCTTATCTTCAGATAGTGTGATGCAGTTACAAAACCACCTTTCATTCAATATTGATTTTTAAGGTGTCTGACAGCTACCCTGTGACAAAGCCCAAAGACCACTTCCTCCTCAGTGTGGGGTCAGAGGTATATAATGTTTGCCCAGATCCTGAAGACCTCCTGCCCTATCTTGTCAAGCGGAAGCCCTTGATGCCGGTTGTCTACAACCACAAAATCGAAATCAATGTGCAGACAGCAGGTCAGACCACACTCTTGTGGGCAAGAGAATGACAGAATTACAAATAATACAATGTATTTGCAGAACATTTGTTCTGTCAACATAATTTGAGCACAGCTGAATATATTGCAGTAATATGTGTGCTTTGCATTGCAATAATATACCAATCCTCTGTGTGTGTGTGTGTGTGTGTGTGTGTGTGTGTGTGTGTGTGTGTGTGTGTGTGTGTGTGGGTGTGTGTGTGTGTCAGGAGGGGAGGAGTGGATCAGCACAGGACTCTACCTTTCTCCTGGTAGAAAGACAAACGTGGTCATACCAGCAGAGATTGTCAACAAGGGATGGAAGGTAGAGTGCAAAAAATCTCATTTAAGTTCAACAGAGATACTGACGATATAAGCCTGGAAAAGCTTTTTAAGTTAAAAAAAAGTAATTTCCCTACTGACAAATCAAACTTTGTGGTTATGCAGAACTGGTAATGACTGAATATAGTTACTACTCCATCTTTCTGTACAGTGTTTTGCCAGCCTTTGACTCGTACATAAGTTGTGATATGAGTAACTATACAACAACTATATAATACAACTATATAAATATACTTGATATACTATATAATAATTGTACTGCACTTTTCATACAGGTTTTCAAAGCAGTGACACATACATATTCCATGTCATCTTCAGATCCAGATAGGCTGTCAGACAGACTACCTGAATGCTGAAGAGCTGAAGAGAGCACCATGTGTTCATGAGGTATTTCCTGTTACCTCAGAGATGATCCAGGTGTGGAACCTGTGGGGAGGACTCATCTACATGGTGGCCCCACCCAAAACACAAGTGGACGGGGTAGAGGTCACAGTGCAGATGGCTGTACTTGCACCATATTATAAATCTGGTGAGTGTGTGGTGGGTGACAGAGGCACATATATCTGTGTGTCCCCATGGGGTCACCTACATGAGGTCATAAGCAGTTTCTATTCATCAAACCCATCATTTTTTCTCTCTTTATAACCCTAAACCAACCATGGAGCATCTTTTAATTCAAAATTGAACAAATTCAAGCTCAGCTCAGAACACACCTGTCCCTTTGTTCTTTTCAGGTGTGACAACAGCTGCTGATTGGTTGCGGTTGCGCACAGCTCCTTCACCCTGGGCAGAGCTGGAGTTTGACAACATCATCCTTACTGTACCATCAGATGTTGTTCGAGACCTGGAGCGTCCTGATGAGTTGGCGGCGCTCTGGAATGACATGATGAGGAGCGTTGCTGATCTGGCTGTCATACCACACAAATTTCCCCGCAAAGAACGCATTGTTGCAGACGTGCAGATTTCCCATGGTGAGTGTACTTTCACACTGTTTATGCCTGTTTCTGAGAGGCAGCATGCACCATAGATTGGTCAGCAGACTATCACAAATAGATGGACAACCATATTCATTCACCATTCATTCACCATCTACTGGCAATGTAGTTTCCAGTGTCCTGTATGTACCTGCATGCTCATGACAACTTTACATTAAAAGGGCCAGTGCTCAGTGCTAACTGCTCCATTTATGCATGACATGTAACAGATGATGTCGATGTCAATGTTGCTGTAATTGCATGCACATGCAGTACAATGTGATGTTTCTCTGCCATAGATATGGAACTGAAAAGATTTGTTTCCCCATCCAGGTTGGATGCATGCAGGTTATCCTGTCATGACACACAGGCCCACAGCAGCTGAGATGGTCAGCACTGACCATGCTAAGAGTAAAGGCATGTGGGGCCCCATCCATGAACTAGGACACAACCAACAGAAAAGCAGCTGGGAGTTCCCGCCAAACACCACAGAGTGTACATGCAACCTGTGGTCAGTGTATGTGAATGAAGAGGTGCTGGGAATCAACAGGGCACAGGTGGAGTAAATGAGTGCCCCATGAGGGGCCCTAATAGCATGGTCTTAAGGTGTACACACGCATTCCTGTATCAGTGCATGTTACAATAGAAGTATTTATTTTGAGAAAAGTTTTTGGCTTTTCACTGAGATTGCATTGTTCCACAATCATATTATTTCATGTTGTGCAATGCAGGCTCATCCAGCTATGACTTCAGAAAAACGCAAGCATCGTACAGAGGAGTATGCCAAGGGGGGCAAGAACCTGAGCAGCTGGAGCATGTGGGTGGCCCTGGAGACATATATGCAGGTGAGAGAGATTTACTGTATATTACACCCTGTAGAGAAAATATGTCACACTGGATTCAGAATCCAAGCAGAACTGCACCCCTTTATAGTGTACAGTGTAAGTAACTACCAAGTGACACTCTACACACCAGACAACAAACAATATTGGATGGAAAACTATTGTTAGCAGAGTTGTTTTATCCAGCGTTTAACGTGGCACACATAACACACGACACACNTGTTAGCAGAGTTGTTTTATCCAGCGTTTAACGTGGCACACATAACACACGACACACGTTGTTCAGTGCTGAGTGAGGCACCCGCACACACGGGCTCACCTGTTTTATTAATTAGAGCATACCTGTGGGCAGTTCCCTAATCACAGTCACGTGATGGCAAAATGAACAAATACATCATAACTTATCTTTAACAAACAAAATTAAATGAGAGCACATCAACAACTATACAACACTACTGTTTTTTCATGTTTTTCACTACCTCTGTCCTCTTCCATGTAGCTCCAGGAAAAGTTTGGCTGGGATGCCTTTAAGAAGGTGTTTGCTGCCTACCACAAGATGTCCAACGTTCCCAACGACAACAAAGGAAAGATGAACCTGTATGCGGAGACTTTCTCCCAGACTGTGGGGATGAACCTGGCTGGATTCTTCAAGGCCTGGGGCTGGCCAATAGGACGGGATACTGAAGAGAAACTCTTCCGCCTGCCTCCCTGGACTGACCACCCCATGGTCCAGTATGACTGAACTTCTGCCAGATGCTGATTAAAAGTGTAGAGAGCTGAGTGAGATGGGTTTAATAAGTACAAACTTTTCAATGTGAAATTCAATTAACCGACTCTCTTTTATTTTTGTGTTAGTGTTGTATGTATTTATTTTTTTTATTTATTTTTTTACCATATTCATTGCAATATTAAAAAAGGATGCAGGAATTATAAAACTGACCAAATATATACTACTTTTAAATGAGCAACATCTAAAGATTTTCTTTTTTTTTTTTTTTTTTGGGGGGGGGGGGTAAATACTTTAAACCAATATACTAAAATCTAAGAAGTCATTAAATGAACACATTTGATACCAGGTGGTTTAGATTTATGTTGCTTTCACGCTGTAACCTGTGCTGTTTCGGGGAGTTGTTGAATTACACAGTACCAATCATTTCTAACAAAAAATGGTTTTGCCTCAGGGTCATAATAATAAGAATAATACCAACCTGCTGGCTGATTGTAGAACTGCTGTAGGAATTCTCCCAAATCAGAGAGAACTTCTCCACCAAGTTCAGCTCCACCTCACTGCACTCACTACAATATATTACAATATATTATATATCTGCTGAATTACATACATACATACACATACGCACAACACGACAGGTGTGGTGTGTACAATGTCATAAACAAGTCTTAAATAACAAGGCAAAATGTGGATAAAGCCTCAGTCTGCCTGAGCTGACACTAACTTTTATGCATGACTCCTCTCCTTTTCTTTCGGTGTCATATGATAAGAACCAGAAGAACCCTGACTGGAGGATGAGACACCAACCCAACTTCTGTGTGCTTGTGTGTATTTGTATGTGTTAATTGGCTCTAAACCAGCTAAATTAGAGATTCTGGGGGTGTGTTGTGTAACACCACTTTTCTGGTATATTTCCCAAGCAAACATAATCGGCAGTTATTGAATATTTCCTTGGAAAGTCCTCGTAAGTCAAACAGTAAATGACAGTTACAAGTGTGATTCACTGTGTTTGGTGTATTACTGCACTGATGTATTAATGATATGTAACAAAAATATTTCAATGACACGCAACAATAAAGTTGGAAAATGAAATATAGGAAACATACATTGAAGCAAAATTCCATTTTTAAACTATACAAACTCATTCAGACAGAATTTTCTAATTCATTCATTTCATTAAAACAAGCCTCAAACATGCTGCCTTTCCTTAAACGGTTCGTTGTTTACAGTTTTCTGCTATCAAAATGAAAAACATTTATTGATGTTTTTCTCTGTTATGTTGAATAGATGGGACACAGTACTGTACTTTTACTGTATATGTATAAAAAAATCTACTCATGTTTTCACAGGGTCAGGGAGTGTGCTCCATTCTGTAACGGCTTTAATTTAACAAAGCTGAACCTGAAACCTTTTCAGTGATGGAAGTGCAGTACTGTACTGTTTTTGTGGACGGAGTTTTTTTAAATGCTAAACACATATCTGATTACAAAATTAAATTCTCAAAGTTCAACATGTTATATCTAAAAAGTATATCCCAATGGCAATACTGTTAAGGTTTCCTACATCCAAGACTTTTACGGCTTTAATGAAGGGAACATCTGTCTTGTTTACCTACACCAGTTCTGACATACATCTTCTGATGCACATACTTGAACACATCAACAGCGTTGAATCCTGGAGTCGTTGAATGTTTTGGGTCTCATAGCTGAAGAAATAGGTCAAGGTTCTCAGATCTCTCTTCTTTCTGTATGTATTCTCCTTTAGCTTATCTTCATGACTGGCTGATTTTCCCTCTCCTCCAGATCATCTAGGTCCCTCCAGAGCCTTTGGATTAGCTTTGGGCAGTTCTTAGACCTCAATACCATTAGTCTGTTGTCCTGTATCAATAACCTCATGCCCCTCTGGTTGGGGTTTTCTTGCCCTCACCCCTCTTGGATACTCTCTGTATCCCTTGGGGTACAGCATAACATAATAGTTTGCCTTGCAAGCCCAAGGCAATATAACTGTGATAATCATCAGGGGATCTCCAGATTTACATTAAGTGCTGAGCTTTGATACTCATTTCAGGAAAACTGACTACAAGCAAGAAGCAACCCAATTACACGAAGGTAATTTTTTTGCTTCCTCTTTTTCAGAAGAATTTCTACAGCTTTTCTGAAGAATTTTCTGAAGAAAGTGAGAACCGCTTGTTCATTGTCTGCTGTCCCTTTTACATATAAGTATTCCTAGTAAGTTTTGATCTGTATAGTAAAATCATATAGAACAAAATCTCATAGTTTCATATATTACTAAATAGCAATGAATATATAGATTATGTAAATTACTTATTTGGGTACATGGCAGTTACATATAACCCATTGGATAGGCAAGCATAATCTATATACATAACACATAAGTATCAGTATACAGTACATAATAGTATCTTAAACAAAGGATATGGTGTCAACAACTTGCCACTGCCATTTATACTTTCTGTACTTTATTTACATAAGCAACATAAATTTGAATTATATAATTATTTATTTTACATTTATTTCCACCAACAAATATCGTTCTCATAGCAAATAGAAAAACAATGACTTTCTCTATTGTTGTGTTTCACAATGGGAGACAATAAATACAGCACTTTCAGCTGCGTTACCTCATTCTTAGTCTCTTTTCACAGCACCTGTACTCTGTGCTAACATTTCCTTGTAGCAGCGAGGTCAGTCAGTTACTGTCAGTGGGTTGTGCTTGCTGATGTCCCTCCTTCTCATTCTTATTAGCCTTTAAATATTGAATTCTGTTCTGCTCAGATAGTCTTCATCTGCACCTCAATCAAACCACCAAGACCAAGTTCACTTTCAGGTAAAGTCCGTTTTTGCTTTTGTTTGCATATTGAGAACTTTAGATTTTCTTTTAATCTCTGAACCGGTTGTAGATTTACATTTTAATGCCATACTATATTTATAAAATATAACTAAGTATATAACTAAATATATCAGCAAAGAATTGCTTTTCTCTTAGTTTTAGTCTCATCCTTATTCTTTTTATTGTCTTTATTTTATGTTTATGTATATGTATATGTTTAACCTGCTGCTGCAAAAGAATTTCCTAGTAAAGTAAAGTCTAAGTCTAAGTCTAAATCTAAGTCTAAGTCTAAATCTAAGTCTACTGTTGCTGATGTTTAAAACGTTTTTTTAAGGTCTGTCAACACTTTTTCAATTCCCACAGGACAGCCTGACTGAGACAACACACCTCTATCTTGGTACAGTTGTTAAACTAAACTCACTATCAAAGTTTACTGAGTCATATTTTATTTTTATGCACTTTTTGTATATAATGTACACACACACACACGCTCGCACCTCTTCCTTTTTATTGTCTATTTGTTCTTTTTCTACGTCTCCTTTTGTAACAAAGACAATTCCCCGGCTAACGTTATATCTTATCTTACAATTGACTGAACACACCTTTCTTCTGCCATTCTGCCCTCCAGCCTCTTCACCCAACCCTCAGAACATCAATCCCTCTCACCATGTCCACCCAGTCCTACCATGAAGGGGCCTACATGGCTCTGATGAGAGGCTTGAGAGAGCTGGACCTCCAGGGCCCCTGTGTTCCCAGTGACCTGGTTCTGATTGGAGATCATGCCTTTCCTTTAGCAGTGAACAGTCGAGGCCAGGTCCTGATGGCTGCCTCTCTGTATGGCCGTGGAAGGATTGTGGTCCTTGGTCATGAGGGCTACCTGAAAACCTTTCCTGCTCTGATAGAGAACGCTCTGACCTGGCTGAGAGGAGATGGATCTGACAACTTGTCTGTGGGGGTCCACAACAATGTCAAGGCAGTTGCTGATGACCTCAGCAAATCCAGCTTCCAAACTAAAGTTGTGGGGGCCTTTAGTAACAGTCTGGGAGTCAGTGTGTATGTGACTGATGCCTACAGCGTGGGTGCAGATGCAAAGGACCTGGTGGCGTTTCTGAAAACTGGAGGAGGAGTGCTGATAGCAGGGCGGGCGTGGCACTGGGCTTCAGTTCACCCTAAAGAGAACACGCTGCTTCAGTTTGATGGGAACAAGGTTTCTGGTGTGGCAGGGGTCTACTTTTCTGAGCGCTATGGTGAGGCAGAGCGCTTGCCTGTCCACCCTCAGATCCCATCCTCATGGATTAACTTGAAGTAAGTGTATAATCCTCTTCCATTTCCAATGTATTACTTTTCTTTTAATGTTGAAACAGCTCCAGCTTTATGCCAGCCCCCAACACACTGTAGTAGTATAATACATTTTATTCAACAAACACAAAACTTTAATAGGTTTACTTACTAAGAACATCAGTGTGATTTTATTCAATGGAAGTCCTTGCGTTCAGAGATACTGTCACTCAAGTCACTCAAATTTGATGAAGCTAACAACTACTACTATAGAAAAGTTCATTTAAGAATACTGACATCCTTTAAATTTGAATTTTCTCCATCCATATCCCTCTATGTCTTTCTCTCCTTCCTCTTTCCCCTAATACAGGCTTGGTAAGGATTTTGAGGATGACCTGGAGTTCTTACTCCAGAACGTTTCAGAGTTTGACCTCCAGGGTGAATCAACAGCTTCTGAGGTTCTTGTCCATGGCCCACTAGCCTTCCCCATTGGTACCACTAAGGATGGACAGGCATTCCTGGCAGGAGCCTACCATGGGCTGGGACGGGTCATTGTGGTGACACATGAAGCATTTCTGGGAAAAGAGGTGCAGTCTCAATCAGTGGATGGTCTAACAATTTCATTAAATGAACAGAAATCTGTCTTTATAACTTAAATGGAGCATATAATGAAAATTTGGTGGGTCAGGTGGATTGTGTGATATGAAATATAACACGTCATGTCACTTCTTTAGCTAGATCTTAACTTAAGGCCCGTCATAGATTGGTTCTTGGCAGTGTGCTGAATAATGTAATATTGTTCTGTCAAATCATTTTACATGATTAACTAATGAATAAATCCTTTTGTTACAGACACTGGCTTCATTTTGGAACAATGCCATTGATTGGTTGGACCAAAGCCGGAAGGGGGTCGTTGGTGTAGCACCACGCCTCCACCTTCCCAGCAGCTCAGGGTTAAAGTGTGAGAAGACGGAGTTTAGAAAAGACCTGAGTGTATTTGTGTGTACAGCATACAGTGATGATCATATGGAGGAAATTCAAGACTTTGTTGCAGAGGGAGGAGGCCTACTGATTGGTGGACACGCCTGGTATTGGGCATGGACACACCGTGAACAAAACCCAATGACAGATTTCTCAGGTATGACAGCACATGACAAGAATTTCCTTCTATGGTTACCATTTCAACCCACTGGCAAGTGCAACATCATGATGAAATAGACACTTATGAGAAATGACACTTATCAGGCAGGAGCATGCAAATGTAACCACACATAATGACTTCCACTGTACTAAGTGAGAATTATATTATCTTTTTATATTATTATTATATTTGCAGTCCAACTGAGTTGTCACTGCAGGAGAAAATAATATATTTAGAAAACCAATAGCCTATGGAAGAAAATATGCTATTAAATGACACAAGTACTACTACTGCTACTACTACTACCAATAATAATAATAATATTATTATCATTGCCCTGCAGTCGGCTGGCGACCGGCTCAGGGTGTACCCCGCCTCTCGCTCGTTGACAGCTGGGATAGGCTCCAGCCCCCCCCAACCCCGAAAGGGATACAAGGGGTATAGAAGATGAATGAATGAATTATCATTATTATGTTATTGTTGTTGCAATATTTATGTTGATGTATTTCATGCCAATGTTGGAGTTCTCCCTCTCGGGTCTGTTTGCATTTTGGATTGAGTCTTATTATTAAACATTAGTCTGATCGGGTTTCTTTTTAAAAATAAATTAATGTACATCAGGTCCAACATTTTGGACCTGTGAAGACCTCTACTCTGGGATATCCTAACCTTGTCCCAAACCTATAACCATGCTACTTCTTCATACCGTGCATCTAAGAGACCTGCATATTGGATCCAAGAAAAAAAAGAAAAGAAAAGAAAAAAGTTGTGCTTTGGAATTTCTACAGTGTTGGTACCAGAGTTCATTTGACCCAGTCAGTCAAACCCTAACCATAAAAGATGAACAGCAAAACAAATCAGTTTTGTTAAACTGTGTTTCAGGAAACAAAATCCTGAACAAAATGGGCTTGAGCCTGCTGGAAAAGATGATTGGAGGAGGTTCATACCAGGCCCCTGTGCCAAGCCAGGTCATGAAAGACACGTTACACTTTCGCCATCTTCTGCACCAATTCGCTGCTCACGTTGCCCAGGGGCAGAAACTTACGGAGGATGAGGAGAAATGTCTTAAAAAACTGGGTGGGGACTGTGCCAGCTATTTGGACATGAAGGCTCATGACTGCTGGTCCTATGCACAGGTGTTGTCCACCGTCACCGACATTGTAAAGAAGTTAGGCATGCCACAGGTGAGCACTGAATGACTTCATAGTTTGTTTGAGTGTCAATACTATTGACACTCAAACAAACAAACAAATTGACTCAATGGAGTCTATTAAGTTTTATGAATTTAGTCTCTTGCATGTTAAATCTGCTGTTTACATTATTTGAAATAACTGCAATTACAAAGCAGTGGTAACACAGATCTGCAATCTAATACACATCAGTTTGTGAGCATTGAATGTGCTTGTGAGTGGTACTAGTGAGTCAGAGATTAGCTTCTCTTCTAAAATCATTTTTATGGCTTTTAGGCTTTCAAAATATAACCTTTACAGGGTCTGTAAAGACAAAAAACAAAAACAGACTTAGTCTGAGAAAAACAGTGAATTTTATGAGCCACACACACAGAGTATTTCTGCTGAAATAAACTGCACTAACGTTTTCTGGCAACTGTGGGGCCAAATGGCTCCCAAATGTTGTGACATATTTTCACCTCATAAAATTCTTATAGCTACTGGGTTAGCAAATGCTTACCTACAAACATGTCCAGCAGGAACAAAAAAAACTGTTTTATTCATGTGGCATCCCATGCTTTGAACAATGACTGTGTACCCGAGATACCCAGATAGATCATCATCATTAAGCTCAGTCATTTATATTGCTGCCATTACTGTGTGACCACTGGAAAACTGTTGGCCAATCTGTTTTTGTTACAGAGATCTGTTTTATAATCATTCATTTTCACTTTATTTTAAGGTGAGTGAGAACAAGCCTGTGAAGAGCCCCATAGACCACTTCCTCCTCAGTGTGGGGGCAGCGGTATATAAGGTTTCCCCAGATCCTGATGCCCTCCTGCCCTACCTCATCAAGCACAATCCCACGATGCCTTCTGTCTGTAACCAAAGGATCAAGATTAATGTTAACACAGCAGGTCAGTCCACATTTTTGAGAACAAATGTCTAAAATAATTATTAGATAAACACGCAGAACTGTAATTTGTCTCTGAAGAATTTAGTATGTTGCAGTGGTGTGTGTAGCAATACAATGCATGAACATGAAGAATCTCTCTTGTGCCTGTTTTACATGCACATCTGAGTATAACGTCTGCTGCTCTGTGTGTGTGTCAGGAGGGAAGGAGTGGCTGAGCACAGGTCTGTATCTGTCTCCTGGTATGAAGACTGAGATGATCATACCAGCAGAGATTGTCAACAAGGGATGGATGGTACAGTACACAAAATCTGAATTGTAATTTTACTGTGTGTTTTGTGAATGTTCATTAATGATCTATATCAGACATATAAGGAAATTCTCACCTCATTTTATTCATTGCTTAAGGTTAACAAAGACAATTTTTAAAATAAAGACAGATTTTTCTCTTCTCTTCACCTCTTGAAGAAAACCTTCCCTTTTCTCTCAGTTTTCTTATAGAAATCAAGAATTTGCTCAGAAAAGCAGCATTTATGAATATAGTCGTTTCTAATAATATTCCTATCTTACATACTGTCCTCATCATCATTTCTGTATGCATCTTGCCTGTGTTGTGTCCTTTGACACAATAGACTTTTCATACAGGTTTTCAAAGCAGCAACACATATTTCATGTCTTCCTCAGGTTCAGATAAGTTGTCAAACAGACACCCTGACACATGAGGAGCTGAAGAGAGCGCCAAGTGTTTATCGGGCATTTGCTGTTACCACAGAGAGGATGGAGGTGTGGAACCTGTGGGGGGGACTCATCTACCTGGTGGCCCCACCCAATACAAAGGTGGAAGGGGCAGAGGTCATAGTGCAGACAGCTATAGCTGCTCCTTATTACAAGAGTGGTGAGTGTGTGTCACCATCTTCAATTTAGACTTACTCTTTTTTCTTTTTTTTGAGGTAAGGTTCAAATACAAATCATTGCACCCCTAGTGAGCAACATCAATGTTTTACAAACTACTGAGGCTCCTCCCTACCACAGGACCAATACTGTGAAACAGGCCCAGACATGGACAGTGGATGTACACTTGTTTCTCTTGGGTGTCTGCATTGGCAGACATGTTCACATGTGTATCAGTGTGTGAAGTTGAGGCATACATATGCTGTCATAAATTTTGGCCTGCATATAGACTGCGTAGGTGGCGATGTGGATGCAGAAAGTATCATTTGGGCTTCAACTGTTAATCTTTACTGGTGCAAATTAGTTACATTTAAAAAAAACTAAATGATTAAATTGGCAAAACCCAACTGACATTAAGAGTGAATCTAGGGCTGTTGGGAGTATGGGACCATCCAGCCTTGCATGAACCTAATTCTGTACCCACATACATAGACATTTTTAGCGCAACCCATCTTGTAAAAAGACTCTTTTCTACATATATTTTGCATATTTTCTTTGAAACATGTAGTTTTTGTCATGAGGACATCATGCTGTACCTGTACTCTGCCTACAAGGGGGCTTTTGACAAATAAATACATGAATTAAAAAATTTGATTTGACAACACAAATCCCTTTTTCCACTTCAGGTGAGACAACAGCTGCTGATTGGTCGCTGCTGCGCACAGCTCCTTCACCCTGGGCAGAGTTGGAGTTTGACAACATCATCCTTACCGTACCATCAGATGTTGTTCGAGACCTGGAGCGTCCTGATGAGGTGGCAGTGCTCTGGAATGACATGATGAAGGGCATTGCTGATCTGGCTGTCATACCACACAAATTTCCCCGCAAAGAACGCATTGTTGCAGACGTGCAGATTTCCCATGGTAAATGTGTTTGCTGTCATATGTTCCATCTAATGTTTCTCTTCTGCAAGTATTATTTCAACCCTGAAAGTTGTGAAATGTAAAAATATACATTAGTCTCAGATCTTACACTGGCTCTGCTATTCCAAGATGTATAGTGGGTACCAGGGAGTGCAACAGGTTTCTAGCTTCAGGGTCATGACTTGACCATCATTAAGCATGGTAAATTTTGTAGTAAGTTTGTTAAGAACAGTAGGCCAGGAGCCAGAATTAATGATGTGAGTGCTGTGAAAATAATGATGTAATGCAGCTTCATTTAATATTGACTGCCTTGTGTGTTTTTTTTTCAGCAGTACCTCAGGAGATATTTAAAAGACCTTAATAATATACTGCATTTACTACTAGTTTAATGTTTAAACCTTTCAGGTATGGAAAACTTCTTGTTGAAAGTTATTTATTAGGTTTTGTAAAAACAGTTTAATGGAAGGTGTGTTTGTACAGTGAGCCATACTGTAATGGTGAGCTCATTACAGTGACTTAGTTTGTGTACCACTCCAGAGACCATCTTTGAGAGGTAGCTCTCTTAAAGTGCATTGCCAGAGCTATGGAAATGTAAGATACTTTCCTGTGACACTACTTGTGTTATTAATTTCTTCCCATCCAGGTTGGATGCATGCAGGTTATCCTGTCATGACACACAGGCCCACAGCAGCTGAGATGGTCAGCACTGACCATGCTAAGAGTAAAGGCATGTGGGGCCCCATCCATGAACTGGGACACAACCAACAGAGAAGCTGCTGGGAGTTCTCACCAAACACCACAGATTGTACATGCAACCTGTGGTCAGTGTATGTGCATGAAGAGGTGCTGGGGATGAACAGAGCACAGGTGTAGTTCAGTTTTATACAAAAAGATGAAGGCCCAGAAAATTCACATCTCCAGAATGAATGAATTAATTATGCATTGGAGCAGAGTATTTATCTTTTACCTGTGATCACATTGTTTCTCCTATTTCACTATGGTTAACATTATAATATGAGTGCAATGTCTTCAATGCAGGCTCATCCATCTATGACCTTGGAACAGCGGAAGAGGTCTGTAGAGGAGTATGTCAAGGGGGGCAAGAAACTGAGCAACTGGCATGAGTGGGTGGCCCTGGAGACATACTTGCAGGTGAGAGAGAATTACTCTATTTCACATTCCCCTGAAAAAGTACACACTGAAGTCACCAGTTATCAGAGCTGGAACCTCACACAGGAAAAAAGGCAAGGCTCAAAGTCTATAGTGCCACTACTGCCCCCATAAGGCTGTAGGCAGAATAAAAACTCACAACTGTGGACGCATAAGCGTACGTCTGTCATGCAAGATACATAAACCAAATTGTAATGGTAATAGTGCTATACTGTCAATGCACAGTATTTGAAATCAACAAATGACCAACTCTGCAGTACAGACTGTGCTGAGTTGTCTGGGACTAGTGAACATGGACATTTTTTGCATCTCTACCTTACATCCCATCATGTAAATGTAAAATATTTCATTCTCAACCACTGATGGACTGACATTATATATATATATGTCTGTCTGTCTAATAGCCTCTTAGGACTTTTCTAGTTTGCTGCAATTCATTTGTTAAGTCTCTCTTTTACTGTATATATTCCCATATAAACCCACTACACATTCTGCCCATTCAAATCTTTCTCTACCTCTGTCTCCTTCCATGTACTGAAGCTCCAGGAAAAGTTTGGCTGGGATGCCTTTAAGAAGGTGTTTGCTGCCTACCACAATATGTCCAACGTTCCCAACGACAACAAAGGAAAGATGAACCTGTATGCGGAGACTTTCTCCCAGACTGTGGGGATGAACCTGGCTGGATTCTTCAAGGCCTGGGGCTGGCCAATAGGACGGGATACTGAAGAGAAACTCTTCCGCCTGCCTCCCTGGACTGACCACCCCATGGTCCAGTATGACTGAACTTCTGACAGATGCTGATTAAAAGTTTAGAGTGATGGACGTTCTTCTATAATAAGTAATGAATTAGTATAACTTCGGTGATTGTTATTATTGTAATTGTGATTTCAAATAAAAATGAAAGAAAATGATAATGTGAATACTAATCAAGGTGATGCTTTTATTTGATAGAGATGTAATGTTAAATGTTGAGAAAGAAGATGAGATTAAATCAAAAAGTTCTGTGCTGACAGAAGTGGAAGTGGAGGAGAGCTAAATGAAAGTATCAAATAACCTGAGGAGAAAATAGGAAGTAATTTGTTATGGTAAAAAAAAAAATGTATTAAGTTTGTGAACAAGTTGGCTGAATGAAGAGAAAATGAAGACTGTGAGGACATGTGGTGGAGAAGGCCAGTGAGGGATGTAACCTTTACTTTCTCTGATCATTTATCATCACTGCTATACACATGAGGAGGGTTTTTTATGATTATTATTTCACTGCGCTAGTATTCGAGCCATTCATGAGTGAAAAGCCTATTCTAATTGACAAGTAAGCCAGCTTTCAGGGTCACATTAACTCTAATGCTCTTACAGATATTTAGATGTTTCTTTAGTGGATCAGTAAACTGTGTCTTTCACTGGCAGATCATTTACTTCTAAGCTCCATGTTAAAAGTCACGGATACTTATACATGCATTCTTTTAATTACTGCTTGGCTTAGATTATAATCCTGAAGGGGTGGTTCATCTTCTTGATAACACAAGGAAATTATTCATGTGTTCATTCATACTCTGTGTTACAATAAATGACAGTGATTCAGGCTGTGTGCAGACTGACACGTGATTGTTCAGTCTGAAATGTTTTGCCTTTACCGTCAATGAAAAATACACAAATAAAGAGCAATTTTATCTGTCTGCAGTTTATCTTTATTCATTTGTTTTTGGGGTTGAATGAGATGAATAATAAGCGATGTCTTAAAGCTGTTGTATGGTAACATGCACCTGTATTACCGCACATGAATCAATATTAAAAATAGCTTTTCGTGGGAATACAAATCTAGTATGACATTAAAGGGCAATGGCTATATTTTTCATCCTTCCTCTGTTATCTTTTATGCCCTGCAGTTGTTGTAAAACAGCTCCCCTACTGGTTGATTGGAGAACTGCTGCAGGAATTCTCCCAGTTCATCCACAGTGAGCTCCTCCACCCAGTTTTCCTCTGTGTTCCTCGCTGTGGCAGCACCGCTCTGAATGGGTCCGCCATTGTTGTCCACGCAGCAGTAGGCGTTCCACAGGTAGTCTGGGATGTTGACTCGCTTCACGTTGTTTTTGATAATCCAGTTGTCTGCAGATGGAATGGCACCAACCAGCACAAAAGCCTTAGAGCACTTCTCCCGGAAAATGTTGGTGAGCTGGGCCTCGTGGATCCTCCAAGCATTCTGGTTTAGCTTGGGGTTCTGAGGGACCACATTGGTCAGGGTGAAAGTGGCATTGCGGCTGGGGACTGCAAGGGAGAGGAAGAGTTGCTGTGAGTTATGCAAGAAATAAGGTTGCAGTTTGTGAAAGAAAAAGAATGAAATAAATGTATGTGCAATGCATGGCTGAGGTTCAGGATGTAAAGCAGGTCGTCCACTAATTAGATGGTCAGTGCTTCCATCCCCGGCTCTTCCAGTCTGAATGTCAAAGTGTGCTTGGTTAAGATACTGAACCTCAAATTGCTTGTGGGTGTGCGAGCGTAGAAATACTGTGGAGTGTTTTGGATAGAGAGTGCACCTGTGTTGCACCTGATGAGCAGGTTGGCACCACCTATGGCAGCCTCATTCATTGGTGAATGTGTGCGTGAATGTGGTACGTGGTGTAAAGCACTTTGAGTGTTTGGCAGACAGGAAAAATGCAACCCATTTACCATATAAAGATGCTTAGTCGGATGCAGAGGGTGGTAGAGAAGCAGGAGAGAAACCAAGCAGTAGCTGGATCATTATCATTCCACCAGGCTTTAAAATGTCACCAAAATTCTTCTTTTTAATTGCTGAGTTATTAGCTGGAGGCACATTTACTTGAGAATGTCAAAATCCAAGGCTGCAGCATCTGGACTGGAGGGACGGATCTGTAATCTTGAAGATAATGGTTGCTACGCATGTGCCTACACTTAACATTAAGCAGATATATGCTAACAACACACTCAGCATTTGAATCAACATTCATCCAAAACAACGGGTTGAAAACTGTGGAAGGCCAGAGAGGCATGCATAAAAGCTCATTTTCGAAATGTTTCCTCACGATAATGATCATGATTTTTTTCAATCTTGTGATAACAAGCCTGAGGTCATGAAATATTTAGTGAATGCAGATTAAGGGATAATTTCATGGTAAAAATATTCATTTTGTGATCACAAGTAAATAAAACATGGAAAACGATTTAATTCCATTCACCATTGTTTATGTATTGTAAAACACATATACGTATAAAACAGACATAACAATCAGTAATTAAGCATCTGTGAATGTCCTCTGGTGCTTTAGTCGTTCCATATTCTGATTTCAGACTCAGATGAGATTCCAGATATTTCTCTGGCTGTATAACTGTCTGAAGGTTGCTTTGACAACCGATGCCACAGGCAGGCAGCAATTCAACCTTCCATTCTTCTGTTGAGCAGACTGATGCAAAGTTAAAATGTGAAGGTTAAGTTTAGAGTTAGTAGGCTATTATTATTCCACATCTGCCACTTTCCCTTCACATCAGAGCAAAGTAGTCTTAAACACAAATAAATAAATATCTGGGAAATCCAAGTAAAAGCAATAGTCATTATTGTGTGTCCACATTATCTCCCAATATGAAGTGAGTGAACTTGTACAATGAAGGGCTGATGGCTGATGAAAGGCTGATGAAGCTGCCACTTCATCACTGAAAAAGCCTTGTTCAGTTTATCATTGATTAGATTATAACTTGTTGGATATTTGTGTGGTTATCATTAATTCATTAACATCAGTTGGATGTTAGATGACAAGGATGTGAATTTCTGTGAATGACACTATATAAAGTAAGAAATCTCTCATCTTACTATAGATTTCAAGAGCATTGATTTAAAGCACTAATGTAACACCTGTGTTTGGATTATTGTGTTGCCACCTACTGAGAACTCTCCCAAAAACCACCCATGTTTATTGCTCATTACCTGCATGGTGTCCGTTGGGGTTGAGGTGACCACGGTCGAAGCCAGAGTACGTGAAGTCCTCATTCAGAGCCTGTTTGACTCCTTGGTAGACCCCAGGGTGGTCTCTCCCCAGCCAGTAGCCATCTTTCATCTCTGCTTGCCAGGACTTATCAACCAGCTATAAAGCACATCAGATAATCTTAGATTTAAACATCTGTCAGTGGGCCAGAAGCAAGCACCTGTCCTCATATAATATCTTATACTGAAAGATATCAATCTATTATACACGTGGTTAATTCTTTACAACTCAAACTCCACAGAAACAGTTCAACCCATGCACCAGTACTCTCCATACTTGATATGTCTGTTACACATGCTGATGATTTTGACCACATCAGTACTGCGGATGCATATATACACATTATACACAAATGTGGCACCAACCTGTGGCTCCACAAACCACCTGCTCTCCCTTCCACCTCCATTGCTGGGCTGGAAATAATAGGCAGAGTAGACAGCAATACGATGGTTGGTGTCATACAGTGTGGCAAAGTGATACCTGGAGGTGCAAAGATAAAGTGATTTGGAGATCAGAACTGTTGTGACGTGGAAAAACTTGTACTTATGGTCAAACTTCACTTTGACAAGTAAAAGAAGAAAAACTAATTCAGCCCAAGTTGTCCTTACTGGAATGTAAAAGTTTAGTGCGCACAAATCCGATATCATAGAAGTAATCCTAAGCCACACAGAATCTCATATCACAGCACCAGACAGGAGGAAGACAATGTGTGTTACTCGGGAACATTAATAAGGTCAACATCTTATTGTTACTTCCAGAGAGCTGGAGCCTCTCAACAATAAAGCAAGCTGTGTGAAGGCCACTGAAGCTTCTCAGGTCAACAACATGTCAATGCATGAATTCAAACATCCTTATAAGACACAGATTCAGAAATATTCAGGGTTGAAAGATAGCACTTGGCAAGATGGTAGCAATAGCAATAGACCGATTTTCCCTACCTGTTGAGAAAGCGCTGACAGAGACGTGCAGCACCGGGTGTGGAAGCCCCCAACTCTGGCACCTTCTCTTTATAGAAGTATTTTATGCATTCTGGCTCATCCTGGAACAAAATAAGAAAATAACACAAGCTATTAGGTGAACCATTTGCACAACACACACACATGTGCACACACAGATTTATTGTTCCTTATGATAAGGACACAAACCTGAAAACGTTCCACAACATCTGCATAAGCAGAAAAGAGGAACAAAAGGAGAGTACACAAAGTTACCAGGGTTTTCATCCTGTTCCACAGCATTGAATAAAACAGAAAATAAATGTGTGTCAATACATGTTTTATTCAACAACAGTGCGGGAATAAATACAAGCAGTAAATGTAGGTCCACCGTAACATCTTAGGCCTGCACATGAAAGAGCATCGCTGTGTTTGTAGTGTCTTCTGCATGTATTTCCACTCACCTGCCGGTGCACCTGTCTGCTGCCACAGCCCGCCCTGAGCAGAAACTGGCTTTTATGTATGCCTCCTCTTCACCTTTGACCTTGTTTGTCCTCTCCTTCTATCTGAACCCCTGTTGACATGTGATACTTGCGTGGGATGAACCAGGATTTGGTAGCAACAGAAAGCATGGAAGTGGGTGACCAAGAGTGAGTGTGCAAAAATGGAACAGTGATATAGATACTGCCAATATTAGCACATTAGAGTCCCAGTGGAGTTTGTGAAAGATTTGAGATAATATGAAGAGGACATTTTTAGATGTTATCACTATGACAACATTTCATATCATCCAAATACTGGATTTAATTTTACTTGCATATTTCCATTTTCGGCTACTTAATATTTTACTCAACCATATTTATTTGCTAATTTTAGTTTCTTTTGGTACTTTGAGTACATATAGATACTTTGTACTCAATGAGAGGACCTTTACTTGTAATTTGTTACTGTAGCACTGCATGTACTTCTTCCACCCCTGGTTTTAAAGCCTGTTGTGCAAGTCATTTCTTTCCTTAAACTGTATGAAATCATTTCCAGTGCATTATCGTCTATTTTTAACTTCTGTCTAATTCCTGAGAAACAAGATCATTTTACACAGTTACTGAGTCAGACAGGAAGTTACAGCTTTGTGGTGATGGTGGGATGAGACATTTAAGCTGAATGCATATGAATTTAACCACAGCATGCACTCCATTTATTAGCTCTAAAACCACAACAGCATTCCCCTCCTGGAATATTTACAACATGTGCATTTGGTAGATTCACTAACATTTCCCTAGAAACCAGCCCTTGGTTAGGTAACACCAAGATATCTGTTCATGTGTTGTTTTTCCCACGATCACAGCACAGGCTATGTGCAAACCTCACATGTGGACTCCTCCCACGTCTCTAACTTACATTTGCTTAACACCAAACTACTCTACATGTGACAACTCCTGAAAGAATTTCTATTTAAACTCGCTCCATGTGTCCAGAGGGGAACAAGTTCAGCTCCAGAGCAGCATTTCTGGAGCTGGTGAGGTGATCTGCATCCTGCTCAAAGACACACCAGCAGACTGGAGGCTTGATCTTATGGAGACTTCCCAAAATTAAAACATGTTGTACATCTCTGTTCCAGTGCGCCATGTTTTATTCAGCAGTTGTTTTCAGCTATCATGGTTACATCATGGTCTGAGGTTGTTTTAGGTTTCCTTATGTACAGTTCATTGATTACTCATGTGACGTGTGGATCACCATAGATGTCAAGCACACAGACACACACACAAAAAATCAGCATCTTCGTCTTAATTTGTGTCTGAAAAATCCTCTACTTTTAGGAAAAATGCACTCTGCTGGATAAAAATGTCTTCAATTAGTTCCTCATGTAACCCCCTGCAGGTTAAGGATCTTCAATTCAAAAATCAAGAATGCCTCCCTCTTAAGGAGAAACTTCACTAGATCACTCCTTTCTTTCACAGATGCCCTCTCAGTTTCTATGTATTTAAGGAAAATGTCATCTAAATAGATCTTTTTTTTTTCTTTTTTTTGTAAAGTACAACCTTTATGCTCTGCTATTCTGCATTTTAGCTTTCTTCAGTGGTGGAAAGTAGTGAAGGAACTTGTCCTTAACCTAAATCTTTTCTTTTCATTTCACCTTTTAATACTACTTTCCTTTAACTTTTCACTGGCAACTATTTCAATAATCGTTGAAGTCATTCTTGATGCAAAGACATTTTGTGGTTCCAGCTTCCTTTTTCTTTAAATTATTTCAATTTATCATAAATAATTTATGGGTTTGGCCCATTGGTTAGATAAGAACAAACAGTGTGAAGGTGTCACTTTAAGCTCTGAGTAATTATGACAGCATTTCTCATTATTTTCTGAATCTTTTCAAACCAAATAATCAATAAATGGAGAAAATAACCAGCAGATGAATCCAAATGGAAAACAGTCATTGGTTGCAGTCCAAAATGAGCTCCAACTGCAGTAACAGTAAAATGCATGTGAGTATTAGTAATGATATAATATACAACAGGATAACAGTCACAGCGGCCATTTTTCTCTGCTGAATACTTTTCATACTTTAAGTACATTTTCCTGATATTACACTTACAGAATTTTGCTTCAGTAAGCTTTTAAATGCAGGACTTTAACTCATAAGAGATATTTTGGACTTACATGTGGACCTAAAGTGTGTTGTTACATTGCGAGTCCCACATTTATCATTATAATTTCCATGTCTGAAATGGGATAATCACCGTTTGTGAAGTTTTCTCTTTCGTTGTGTGTACCAACTTGCCCCTAACATTACTCTTCTGAAAATTAATCTTGGCTTTTCTTTGCACAGGTTTTTCTGTCTTTTTCAACAGTGTTTTTTTTTTTTTTAAGTCATTATTATGACACATCTCCAACAATACACATATATACACAGTAGCCACAACAATACCTGACCTAAGTCAAGCACATGACATACTTGAAGAGACTGAAAACTTTATTTAATCAGAGACAAAATTGGTTTAGCCTCGCTATTAGGTTAGGATCAGCAATTCTGAAGAATTGTTTGGGGACTGATATTTAAAGAGGTCAAAACTCCAGCAACACTTGTAGTTGAGTCACGATCAGCTTATACTGTACTTAAAAGAACTGCTGAATGATGAAAGTGATTACTGCTGTTGCCATGCTACAAAATCATCCTGGATCTAAAGTTCTCCTTGGAAAATTAGAGGCCGCTTAAAATTGGAGATAGTTAATGGACGCTGCACTGTGACAATGGGTTTCCCTACAAGCGTCTATGAATTCTAATAAAGTTTTTGCGTATTAGTTAAAAAGTGGCCAGCTGAAGGTTGAATCATATCAAACCAGAATAAGAGGCCGGTGGAAGCCAGTGAAAACACAGAAAATAGGGATAAGATAAAGTGAGGCTGTATTTAATCAGCCTTGTATTTTCCCATTACTTTGCTGACATTCATTTTTTTACATTAACCAATCAGTGTAAATCTCACAGTACATGGCTGCAAGACAGCACACAATATTGTAACTGTGTTTGCTCAAGCTAATTGCTTTAATACTAATATAGGAAATAAGTCAACATAGTGCTTAATGATCCATATTTGGCTGTCAATCTAATTTTGGATGTAAGAAGCAGAAACATCCAGAGAGGGAGGAAAAGGCAGCCAAACTAAAGTCTCAGATAATCAACAAAACATGGAACAGAACCCGAAGCACTGGATAAATAATACTTTGTAAGCTGTTGTTGAAAGCATGCAAATTCAAACAGCAGCAATAAAACAAATAAACAGCATATGAAATCACAGAAAACACTCAGCATTGCAGGTTTTCTTTGTTTTCTCGCTTGTGTCATTTAGATTTAATGAAAAAATAGTGACTTCCTCCTTTCTCATTGCATACATTTGACTGCTGTTGAACAGGTAAAACAAGTTTTGCTTTCTCTATTTGTATTGGGTAAAAGACAGATGTTGTTGCTATAGTCTGCCTCTAGGCTGCAGTGTTGAATTATGATTTCAAGTTCACCTTTGAAATCTGTTTCTTCTTTTGAACACCATTGCATTGCAGATTATTCAAGTGTTTATCTACCTGGAAAGTACTGTTTCTGCAGACTGATGGTCCAATCACTGACAGGCTCTGTTATCAACACTCAAAACAAGTAAATTACAGTTTCGTCTCAATAAATGGCTTCAAAGCCACGAAACTCCTTCAAAGTGAGGATTGTGGTAGATAATCATTAAAGGTGACACTCTGAATGACAAGAGAATGTATTGAACCACCACCATGATGGATTTTAGTAATGTCTTTTATGTTTTTGATTTGGCCCTGAAGTTAATTTGAGTGGACTGCATCTTTAATTGACTTGAATAGCGCTTTGTCGCTTAAAAAGATCACAGGGAGTTGGGTTCCCCAGACACAGATTTAGTCTAATCCTTGACTCAAAAGCATCTTCAGTCTGTCTGTCATTGAGAGGGAACTCAGCGTGGTTCAACAGGAAAGCTGTATGTGTGAGAGACTATAGGCCAGGAAGCAAAAATCACTGTTTAAAAGCTGTTGAATGGCACTAGTGAGCAATTTTGTCTCTTATGTGTTCAGGATCCTTTGTTTTGCATTGATCTTGGTCACTTGATTGATTAGCTGGTTAGACTGCAACTTAACCAATGTGATTGTTAATTGCGTTTTGTCTCTCTGGTTACATAGATCCCATGTGGATAATGAAGATTATTGTTGTTGGGGGATTATGTTAAGTAGTCGGCATTTTAATTTGTCACAGGATGTGGACAGAAGCACCAACCGCAAAGTTCTGTTTGGGGTCCTTGAGCCCTCTTTAAAGGCTCAGAAATACACTGTTTTATCAGCTTGATGCTCCATGATTCTCAGAGAATTGCTAATAAAGTTGATTTTGAACTGATGATTTTTAGCTCTACTGGAGAAAAAGGTGCATTATTCCTGTTTGGGATCCCAGAAATCTCAGCTGAAAAATAAATGGATTTTCATCCGCTCTTTATCTGTGATGACAGTAGTGCAGCTCGACCCTCCCAAATCCTAAATTCAGTGAGTCTGTTTTGATATCTTTTATGAAAGTTTTCACAGGGTGTGTGAGGTAACAAACTGCACTTTTCTTTGCCTTTGAAGGATTTTTTGGCAAACAAAAGGAATATCTATTTGTCTATATGAGGTGTACAAAATGAATTATTACCTTAAATAGTGTGAAAACAATACTTTAGGGTATTATGGTATTTCTGTATTTGTCACTGTCATCACACTTGCAAGCCCAGTTTGTTGCCTCTTTTCTGCATATTGTGTTTTAATGAGGTCAGAAAAAATGTGAAAAGATATTTACAGGTTTGCATTATTTTTATTTGTATGTAACAACAGGTCTGCGAGACTCCAAACAAGGAGTAAGTAAAGCCAATGTCAACAAAACGTAAGGTTTATTAATCAGTTGGCTTCTCTCATCAAGAATGTCACCAACAAAGCAGAATGTATCAGGTGGCATTTGGCAAAACATGCACAGTTTTAAGACTCCATGTGATTTAAAGAAGTGCATTACGCTGGCCTTCATATTGTTGTTTCAGTCGGAGCAGATTGGAGGGACTGGGTGGAAACACTGAAGTAGTTCTGGTACAATCTGACTGCAGTGCTGCTGAGGAGGCAAAAAGGTGAGACTGCATCTTTCCACACACTTACCTCTCTGTCTGCTCCAAGGACAGATGGCCAGACACACATCTCAGCCCAGACAGAAGAGGGAAAGAGAGGAATTCAATCACACACTACAGAGCACCCCTCCACCCCCCACCCCACCCTAACCCCATTTTCCAATATCTTCTCCCCCAGCACTCCTCCCCCACTCTCCCTTTATCATTTTCTTCATTCTTTTTTTTTTTCATCTTTTTAAGTCGCTTCATTTCAGATGCATTCATACATTTCCAATATCTTTATGTATGAGTCTGTCTCCCTCCTCCTCCTCCTCACCTCCCCTTGTCCATCCCTTCCCTCCTCCTCCCATTGTCTCTGTTTCTCTCTCCCTCTTTCTTTCTCTTCCTCCCATCCTCATCTCTTCCTATACCCCCCTCCCTCTGTCTTCCTTCCTCCTTCCCTATCTTCCTCCCTTCTTCCCTCCCTCCATCCCATTACTGTAATCCATCACTCTTCCATCAGCCACCATGCAAACAGGCCTCCTGGTTACCATAGCAACCACCTCCGGCCCGGCAGTGCGCAGCCCTACTCTGATTGGCTGGCAGGGCCTAGGCAGTCTCAGTCTGTCTGGGAGATGTGGTAATTGGCTGGGAAGTCATACACACACACATGTACACACATACACACACACACACACACACACACTGCATACACATCGTATAGTATTCCCACACTGACTTACAGTATACACATCCTCGCACATGCACATAAACACACACATACAAGCACACTTGTGCTTACTCTGGGCCTAAATAAATATACATACTCATATTCTATTGGGTATTGAATGGAAAACACACACACACACACACACACACACACACACGTACACACACCTTGCATAAACATCCTCAGAGATATGAAAGGGAGACTGGGGTCAGAGTAATGAACCTCATAAGAAGATATGGGCTCTAGGCTGTGTGTGAATGCGCATACTGTACAGTATGTGTGTGAAAGCGCATGTTTGTGTGCACGCATGTCTGTGTGTGTGTGGCACACGGCCGTTTGTGTGGGTTTCTGTATGCACAGGATGGAGGGGGTTGGGGGGGCTGTGCAGGATTTTGGATAAGGTTGGAGCTCTGCCAAAGGATGGATGGAGGAGTTTTTTCAGAGCATATTGTTAAAAATACCTATATTCCCCCAAGGAACCAAGTGTGCACTAGTTTTCAGTTTTCTTGCTTCTGGAGGGAAGCAGGTAAGGGAAAAAATGGAATTGTTGATCAGCTTGACTTCACCCTGCTGCTGTTGCTCAGCCAGGTCTGGCCAACACAGCAGCTATGATGAATGTCTCATCTCCAGGAATACATCACAAATAGCAAAACTGTACCTGCCCTGAATAGCAAAGTGTATTCTCTTCTGCAGTGTTGTTCGAAAACAATTGCAGACAATGGGCCTCTTTTGTCCCCTATTCCCAGTTTTTCAGGCCAGCGACGACAAAACAATGACTGTCCCTTAATCTTTTGTCAAGTCATAGTCAATTTGTTCCTTTTTCAAACAGATGAAAAGGTTAGAATATTTTTGGAGTGCTCTGCAAAAAAGAAAAAGAGGGTCCCAGTGAATGTGTTTTAACCGTGAAGTGTATTTAAATTGGAAATGATAATTAGCTATTCAGGTTTTGAAAACTGACTTTGAACACCCTGCTTTGATAGATTGTTATCTGCCCAGTGAAAAGGAGGAAAAAATGGTTGCCGTTGGCCTCAGCTCCCAGCCCACAACAAAAACTGCATGTGAGGAAAGAATTGTGTGGGCTAGAAAGTCCCCCCACCACCTGAGAAAAAAATGGTTAAACTGACAAGTAAGCTGCCCTAGTTGGCAACAATACAGACAACCAGACGAGCAGACAGACTGACTGACTACTGTCCAAAAACACACAAATATTCAGTGATTTATAACGCAGGAACTAGAGCAAATAAATGCACACACGCACGCACGCACACACACACACACACACAATGTCAACACAAAGGTAGAGGTCATTTTTCAATCTCATCTTTTAATGGAAAAAAATGAGTCGAGGGAAGAGAGAAAAAACTGGGTAAATTGAGAAAGTCGGATGAATTCACAGAGAATGACTGACAGCAGTGATGACAGCAGTGCGGTCACAGTCCACATTTCAAAGCATTCCCAGGTACCAGACAGAAAGAGAGAGAGGCAGGGGAGGGACCGGAGCAGGGGTTAAAAAATGTCCAAGAAGATTTGATCTTCCTCTCAAGGTAAAAAATACAAATTAAAAACTCATCTTTATCCAGTGTTCTTTACAACAGACAATCACGTTGAAAAAATGTAAAGATTAGAAATAAAAAGTGCACCCGCACTCACACACACATACTTACAATTAGTTTCTTATTTTTGGGAAATGAAAAAAAAAGTGCAAGCAAGATTACAGAATGACAATTTACAAGAGAGGCCTTGAGTGGCCCAAAGTCCCAACCCTCTGATAACGCCACCCAACAGCCTAAAATGGGGGGAGATGGAGATAATGGCATCAACTTGTTTGACCCCTCCCCCAACCCCATCATCACCACCACCACCTTAGTTTGTCCATTTGTACAAAGGGAAGGCTCAAGGTTCATTAAATAATCACACTGACACCCTTCCACAACACCAACATGGCTTCCCCACCCTCCCTAGACAGTACAATCAAAGTTAGTTTGACTCCACCATGCTTCTCCTATTAAGTGCCACAAAAGCTCCCAATATAAAGTCACCATTGACATCATCACCACCGCCCACCTGCCACACAAGCATTTACACTATATTCAGTCTAGTGACCATCGTCATCCATTTCATCATCAAACACACGCTCATATATATGATGTTAGCTCTCATTGGTTAATGGAAATAAAAACATTTTGATTGGATACTACTGCTTGCTTGGCAAATACAACACTTAACATACTGTATAATGAAACAGCATTCTCTTTGTCCAAGTGCCTTATGTGAAATGTGTGCACTCAAGTACACTCTTGTTGTAATCTGTACTCAGAGTTACAATCCTCTAGCAGTGCTGTGCCATGCAAGTGGTTCCACTGGGAAGAAATGTCGAATAATTCTCTCTTTTTTTCACTTTGCTTTCCTCTGACCTTCCAGTAATCATAAGTGGTTATATACATACACACACATACGCACACACTCACACACAGAGGCATAAACACACTTGGAGAGCAAAATGCAGCCACGCTGTGCAAAAATGTGAAAAGACAGATTACAAACCTGAACAAGGAATCAACAGGAAATGAACTGAAGTTAAAGGTTATTTCTCATCATTATTTAAAAAAGCAATACTGACAATATCAAAATATGAAAACAGAGACATTTCTGGTGTCATTCATGCATCAGTGGAGTTACATTGAGTTGAGGGCTAGCACAGTATTTGCTCCTAATGTCTTTCTGTATCAGATAGCAAACACAATTACGGTTTAGGTACATTCTCACAAGCCATCTGATCTTGCGAGTTTCCTTTTAGGGACATGATGCAGCATTGAAAATGAGACGGTCATTTAAACTGAAACCAACCGAATTCGTCCTGTTTCATACTCTGATATGTACACAAGAATATGAAATACTGTATGAAATGGCAATTTGTTGCACTTAATTCAATCCCCTATTTACAGCTATTGTCTCCAAGCTTAAAGCTCATGCATCACTGGATAGATGCCTTCTCTTTACTGTCAAACAATTCAGAAATGCTGACAACATCCTCCTACATGCAGCACTCGCACTTCAACTATCTTGTAATGTGCCCGTTAAAGTTGCCTTGAGAGGTCCAGTTAAACTGGAGGAGGATAACATCATGGGCATTTGGGTTAAAAGCACAAGCTCACAAAAATGCATGCTGGCTGGCTGGTTTGATTAATCCCATTAAAATACAGCCTTAACATTTGAGCTTGGTCTTCAAGTGCTGATTCATTGCAATGTCTTGTAACATGCAGAGCAGACTGGCAGATAGCAGAACAACATCTTCTCTTACCAGTGTTTCGCTCTCTCGCAAAACAGCTGGCCTCATGTTTTGCAGGACACAAAGGTGATAAAAACAACTTGTTTCACTTGGCGAGGAACAGAGCTGGCAGGCCAGTAAGCTAATTCAGCTCGCCACTTGACTTTGACTTTGACACCAATGGCTTGGTACCCTCATCAAGAGTTTGAGTGTGCACGTTAGCCAGTGTCAAACAGAAGCAGTGTGCTTTGCCATATTTTCGTTATTTGAAGATGGACCCCAGGAAGAGATCCCAATAAATAAACAGATCAAATATTTTGGTGATACTATGACTGTTTGGATCTAACTATAAAGAGGAGAACGGATTAAGTCACAGGAGTGGTTTAATGTCTGTTCAAGGCAAAAAGGGCTGAGTGTTTGATCCTAAAAGGACATATTTGGGTTGAGTATTGCTTTAAGCTACTAACAAAGAGCTTAGCGTCTCTGAAAACATAAAATCAATGACCCTCAACACAGTCAGTGTACTGTGGTGATATTTATCCAGGAGTTGTGCAGTGAAATCAGAGAGTTGAAGAAGAAACAGGAAAAAAGGAGAAGTGTCATGCTTGGGAATAAATTAAATGCAGATTTCACTTTGAAGTTAATGATTTCAGTGGCATTAAATTTGGTTAGGAGGTTGGGACTTTTGAGGAGACAAAACTCTAATGTTTGGTAAATGGACTTGACAATTTGACATTTTGGGAATTCTCATGCCTGTCTGATAAACATGAAGCTACAGTCAGGACATGGTGGGTTAACTCAGCATTAAGACTGGGGGGGGGGGGGCACAGCTTGCCTGACCCTGTCCAAAGGCAACAAAATCCACCTACCAGCAACTCTACAGTTCACCAATTCACACATTATATCTTGTTTGTTTAATCCGTACAAAATGCAAAGGTTAAAATGACACATTATGGTTTTACAGTGGATTATCTGACAGATTATTTCTTGGCTGGGCACAAGGAGTCCGACACATAACCCCCATAAATGTATAACTTTCTTACACTTTGATTTCTGTCTATATCCCAGAATGTCAAACTATGTCTTTAAAACTTGTTGGCCTTGATTTAGGGCTTCAATGCCAAAACTTCATACTTGTGACTTGCAAAACAACAACATTGTCCCGCCTCTGTCAGAATGCCTGAGCAGGAAAATGCTAACTTCCCTTACATTCACTTTACCTTCGTGCTACTCAGATCCTCTCACAGAGACCCCCTAGCATGGAGCTCGCTACAATTACTGTAGTGCTCAGATAAACTCACACGAACAGACACACAGGCACACACACAGAGTTTAAAACACACCCAGTTTGGCCAAAATAGTTCATATCACAAACACATTATTGCGAATTAAGTGTGCTTTCTTTTCAATTTCAATCAAAAGTTTTTGTTAAAAACAATTGAAATAACAACATGCAAATGCAAAAAACAAATAAAAAAAGGAATCATAAAAAAGGACATTTTTAGGCCTCTGCATGGGCCAGACAAAGATCTGCATTGTCCACACATCAATCCTACATTCTTAACAGACAGATAATACACACCAAGCACCAGGAGCGTTTCAGTCTCGCATTGGCTTCACAGTCATTGTTTCATAGAGAGGAAGGGCAGATAAAGGTCAGGTAAAGGATTTGTGAGAGATGCTAAGTCTAAAATTGTCATTTTAAAATATGTTTGATCAGAGATAGCTAATTAGAGAAAAATCCATCTCTCTCTTATCCGAGGATCGCATCCGAACCCTAAAACCCTCAGTGTCAGCCCCAAAATGCATCATTAATTTGTGGAAACCACATACGAGGAGAGAGGACATGGTGAGGTCAAAGATGGTCTGAGTTCCTTACCAGATGCTCATTGTTTGCCAGTGAGGGGAGTTTTCAACAGTGTGTAGCTCGAGAATCAGTCTGAATTCTGTACAATTCATTCCCCTCTGAACTGCACAGGCAGCAAGCCCTGCAGACAAGTAACGGAGCAGAGTTCAGCGTCTCAGCCCTGCCATACACAGTAAAGGACAGAGGGAGTAAATGAAATTTTGGTTAGGTGTATATTTCACAGTTAGCTAACACTGAAACATACTGCTCCATGGTTATCCAGGGTCTTCCATGCCCTGTCCTCGGCCTAACACCTATCCATCTTATTAATTCTCACTCAGTACTTGACTGAGTTGCAGCTGAAGATCATTAGGGCTCTTCAGAGGGCCCTTAAGAGGGTTCCTGTGGAGTAGTATGCCTCTGAAGTGCCCTTGGCAGGCTGGAGTGTGTGTCTCGCTGGCAAACTTATTGCCAGCTGATGAATTCCTCTGTTGAGACAGAGTGTGTGTGTGTGTGTGTGGGGGGGGGGGGTCAGGTCAAGCACATCGGGGAATGTGAGTGACACAAAAAGACGGAGGTTGGCTCGCCGCTGGACAGACGTTCAAGAATGGTGTGGCGCTGTGGGTGCTGCGTGCTCAGTCGTGTCAAAGGTCACCGGGACGGATTGTAGAGGAAATGGCAGCGAGTGGATCAGAGGATGGGGGGGGCGGGGGCAGCTGAGGCACAGAGAGGGGTGACGGAGAGGTGGTCTGGGAGAGGATGAAGGGCCGAGAGGATGAGGCGCAGCTCCACAGATTAAGTGAGGGTGATGTAGGCTGAGGCCTTCTCCTTCAGTTGTCTCAGACACAGATGACAGCTCCAGCTCCCTGCACGACACACACACACACACAGAGTTCAATCACTGCTATTGTAAAGCCTGGTGGATTAATCCTTCATTTTAGACAGAGCGTTAAGTAATACTGTAAATTAAAGCTCCATGTTAAAACACCACATGCTGTGCCTGTGGTTCGAGGATGCAGGGGATTTGACAACTAGTTTGATTTGGATTTGAGCACAGGATTTGTGACATTAATTAAACATCAAGTGGAGATGGATGTTAAAATGCAACTCTCAACCTTTCCACTTCAAAGTGTGTGCTGTAATGTGCCTAAAGGTGTCCTGTGAGCATTAAACGCAGCAGAGTACGTACAAAACTCTATGTTTACCATCGATGTGAGCGCTCAGGCAGATCTCTTCTTGAGCCTAAATGTAAAATAATAACAGACTCCAGCTGAATGTCAGAAATGTTTCTTGTAAATCAAAAGTGTTGCATGTGTGGGTAGAGCATGACACTGTTAGTGAGTGTTAAACACAAGTGGCGCCGCTACTGTATGTTCAGACAAGTGACACTTTTGCCATGGAAACAGATTATCTCTTCTACTACTCATTTCCATGACGACGCCATCAAACATCCTGAGGCAGCCATCTTATGTGTCGTTGGCAGATTTTAGAGGACTCGAATAGATGTGGCCGCTCCATTTCTGTGATGCCAGCCACACCGTCAGGACCATTCCTGCCTCGTGCATTTTGATTAAAGATGTTCCCACAAACAGATGCAGAATCATAAGGAGGCCTGAGGGTTTCGTGTGCATTGACTACCTAAGAGGGACTGTTTTGACTGCAGGTTTCACTCCCTGTGTTTGTCTCCCCACCTACGACACAGACAGTTACATAATTCTGCACAAACAACACAAATGTTCTCAGATTAGGCTGCTTTGGGCTCTGCAGTCTGACCACATACTTGTCTGCAAATTGAAATGTAGCCCTTGATATGAGCACTTCTGAGAACACCAGGTATGCAGTATCTCCCGGTTATAATGCCTGCATTCGTAGTATTGTCATTATACATACCCTCTGGTGGTTCAGACATGGGAGGGCTCAGGCAGTACATGTGGTAGCCTCTGTCACAGTCATCACAGAACAACAGCTGGTCCTGGAACAGAGAATATTCACATAAACAGATGTCATTACGTGGGGACAGATTTGAAAATCAAAGCTGAGGGCACAAGAGCATGTATAGTAATTGAAGATATGAATATGTCTAACTTTAAACCAAGGTTTGAGGTGTGATACTTGTTTTTGTTTGACAATCCAACTTCCCTTCATAGAAATGGTTCTTTATTCTCTTAAACACAGGCTTCTGCGACTTCCAGCTCAGATAATACAAGAATAATCTGCACTGTGACTTTATTATCCAAATACCTGCTTTTATTCAGCATCTATTCCTGGTTGACATCTATGTATCTTTGAAAATCTCTCATTGGTTTAAGTCTCCTTCATCCCAGTGAGGGCTCAAACCGTCATGCACTCCAGACTGTAAGACAAGTGAATCTAAACGAACTCCTGGATCCAAAAAGCTGGTTCCTTCCTTTATCTATAAAAGACTGTATAAAACATAAATAATGCTTCCCAATATCATGTACTACAGTACGTACTAGCAGTATATTATGTGTGTGTACGTGTGTGTGCCGCCACATGTGTTAAGAGTTAACATGTAGTATAAAGTGAGACCCTACGTCGTTCTCAGAGGTGCCACACAGACTGCAGGACTTGCACTCGATGCACTGCCAGCGATAAGTCCTCACCGCTGCCGTCATGTTCACTGTGAACTGCAGACAGGACGGATGGCCTGGGTGCACACACACACACACACACACACACACACACACACACACACACACACGCACACCCCCACACAATGTTTTTCACCATCTCTTCCTGTATTTTCAGGACAGTTATCCATCATCTATGACTCTGTCTATCCATCAGTCTGTTTGCTTCATACCAGTGATGCATTAATATTTGAAGGATGATAAAAACAGCGATGTGTGACACGTGAACATTCGTGAACATTGCATTTCATAGTACAGCAGGAAGCAGTTTTCCTGTGTTTACATTAAGAGTCTAAACTTTGGGTACAATTCTAACATTTAGCAAAACTAAAGTAACAATTTTTTTCAGTCATCTCAGAATAAATTCTACCTTAAGGTCACTTTTGATTCGATCTTGAGAACTACAAAAGACGCTCAGTAAACCTGGTGACAAATTCCAAAACAACAATTTTGGAACATGAAAATAAAAACGGCCTTTTTCCGCTGTAATATATTCTGTCTCTCTTCCTGCCTTATTATTACAGTTTTTCCCAGTACTTGCTGTTACATGATCGTGACAACAGAATTATTATTATGTCATACTCATTTCCTGACCTTCATTTGTCTTTTTTGTGGGTGGTTATAAACAAAAGGACCATACCAATGTTTTGCATGCTGCAGCCCATTCACTACAAATCACGTACATCTTTTTAGTTCTGTTTTGGGTTTTTTTTATTATTTTTCAGATGAAAAGAAACATGTGGAGAAAATATATATATACAGTACATGCAATCAAGTAATAAATACACAAAGTCGGCACCATATACACTGCAATCTCTGCATGTATACATATAACCAGAATATACAAATACATCCCATACCAAAACAAAGGGACTCATAATGGGAAAAAATCATACAATCATATTTAAAAAATCATACTTGAACTCTACTCCAAGAAAACTGGTTGTAGGCCATTCACAACCAAAATACATACTGAGGGAGACCATTCAATCACAAACTCATCTAAGTTCCTTGTAGCACATGAGAAATGGCCCCAGAAGAAGAAATAGACAATGGTTTATAATATCACAAATGGAAAGCAGGTTGTTGTACAACAAGCCAGGACTGAAAGGCGTGCAGCAGACAGGATTTGAAATAATTTTGTGTTTTTAGGCCAGACAAGAAGGTCACACCAAAAGGTTACATTTCATTGAATCCATTCATATTTTAATGCCAACAAAACGCCTTTGTTTGACATCACTGTGATCAATGGAAATGACCACGTGAAAAATAAAAGTGCCAGACGAAGCATGAAAGTTCATTCCTGACTTTGGAAACAGGCAAACAGAGTGTTTGTGCACTTCTGGCATACTGCAGAACACGTATCATCATATTTATTGCATATACTGGGAGCCACATGCAATTTGTTAAATTGTACTTTATTATATTTTATTGTCTATCTGTTAGTCTTGATTTTATACAAAACTTTACAAAATCCCAAACCGTGTTCCCGACTATGTATTTAGTGTAATCATTCATGACAAATTGATTATACTGTATGCACAATAGCACTTTCTTATTGTGTGTTGATGCTTTCAAAATAAAGTTTCACAGTGGATTTAAATTCCTGCCACTCTTACACCTCTCAAGCAGCAACAGAAGTGTGTTTGATGAGTGAGACATTCTTCTTGCACAGAAGACTTTAGCACATTTTACATTATAGCCACTGTTTTGTAAAGCATGTCATATTGTTTAAGAAGGTTTAATCTGTTGTCTAACTTTCAGGCAGTCAAAGGTTTCTATTTCTTTCCGAACAGGAGAAATAATCAGCTTGCAGAGAATAACTTAAGAAAAGGCAGCATATCACAGAGAAGCAATGCAGTGCAGACTTTTTCAATTAACCTGCACTTGCAACTACAAAAAATGCATACTTATACAAATGAAAGTAAGCATGAATTTCATTTTTATATACGGTGGCCTTTAAGGACAATAACTCACCAAAGAAACACCTCTGTTTAGGCTAGTGTTCAGTTAATTGCCCACATATAGTATGAGGTGAAACTACCTTGTTAGCTAACATTAGTGAGTTAGCATTATTAATGTTACCTAACTACTTCTGCATATATATATATTTGGAGACTCTCCAATAACGTCTACGCCTGCACTTTATGTATTTTGTCCTTCAGGGCCACCATAGTTTAAAAGAAATACTATGTTGGGTTAGTTTCAAGCCTCTACAAGCTGGTTTTCAAATTGTAGTAAAAAAAAAAAAAAAGAAAAAAAAGTAAACCAATGGCTGCCTGGAAGGTAAGAAAAATACCTCAAAAATGTAAAACAGTACAGCAAATGGCTTTTAATAAGGTTAAGTATGTTGTACATGATTTGTAGTAGGCTAAAACAAAAAACACTGGTATGGTCCATTTTAAGGTAACATCAATTGAAACTTGCATTTACAGTATTTATATAGTAAATACCAAATCTGTACTCAACAAATGAAACATTTCAAAATTGTGCATCAACAGAGGACCGCCTTCCTCCTGCCAATCATCCCCTTCAGCGGAGCCCTACCTGAGCGTCCACAGTCCGCACAGGAGATAAGGTCTTCAGGACAGCCGGTCTTCTTTGAGCCTCCGAGGCAGAAGTCGCAGTAGCCGTTGGCGATCACTGAGCCGTCTGCTGCTTTCTTGGCTGAAAGAAGAAAAAGAAAAGAGAAGCAGGTAAGGAAGAGTGGGACTTCAGCTTGCTCCTGCCTAGGCTCTTGGAAAAGGGGAGTGGAGAGTGTAAACTCATTCAAGCCAGTGTTATGAAATGTTGCCCTGGAGTGAAGGAGAGGTGTCAATCTCTAGACAGTGGAGAGGGAAAGACTGAAAAAGTCGGATCAACAGAGCGGCCATCACCAAAGTGTGCTGAGACAGAGAAAACATTGTCGACAGAGAACTGTCTGACAGAGAGTGATCAGAGGTAAAGTGCTGAGGTGTAAAAACAAAGAAGAAGAAAGGAGATGTGTACGTAAGTCCCTGTTGTTAGACTGTACGGCATCCCAGCTGGGCACAACGCTCTGTCTGCCTCTCTCTCTCCTTCCATCTGTTTGCTTTGGTGAAAACAAGCACCGGAGCAGGCCTGCGCTGGAGCCTGGGACTCACCGAACCTCGGCTCACCCAGGAAGAGGGAGTGGAGAGCCAGGGGAGTGCAGAGAGGGATGTCCACTGGGAGCCCCTGGGGCCTAGTAAATATTGTCAGGAATGAAGGAGGTGGAAGGAGAAAAGGAAGTGAAGAAAGACAGGAGAAGTATGAGTGAGTGTGTGTGTGTGTGTGTGTGTGTGTGTGTGTGTGTGTGTGTGTGTGCACGCGCGCAGGGAGGTTGCTGGGACAGACCTGCCATCATGCTGAGCGTGGCGAGGCGAGCGCTCCATGTGAAGCCGTTTCATAATGATTAGTAACAAGAGAGAAACTCCCCCTGCCTGCCTGAGTGCTGCATATATAAGTGTGTGTATGTGTGTGCCTTACACATCTACCCCCACCCCTCATTCTTCTGTCTGTCTGTCCTACTATTGGTCTGCCTGTCTGTCTGCCTCCTGCCTGACTTACTGCTGTTGATTGCATAATCACTTTAATGGAAGCAATCACATAACCACTGCAGCCTCTTTTGTATGTGCGCTTACTTCTCAAAGATGTAATGTACTGGACGGGTCTTTTGCCATGACTCACCAGACAGGACAGAGCCACAGTGAATACAACAGTGCAGATTACTCAGGTACACACTCACACACGTACATAGGCATGCAAAGAATGGCATCCGTCCTGCAGGAGAGACAAAAGATAAGCACACACAGGCGAGCAGACAGACAGTGCTGTAGGTGATACTGTGCATGTGTTCACATGAGAGACAGAGAGAGGTCATTAATCCATCCATTTCAGGGTGGAGTCTTGTTTGGCCGGAAGGGGAGGGGGGTATGAGTAGAGGGTGAATTGGATGGAGGGTGAGAAGGGAGGGAGTGAGAGAGATTGGGTTTCTACTCCACAGGGTCTGGCTTTAATCCTCTGAGAAAAAAAAAAAAAAAAAAAAAAAAAAACTCTCTGATCAGGATGAGAGACAGACAGACAGACAGACAGACAGACAGACAGACAGACAGACAGACAGACAGACAGACAGACAGACAGACAGACAGACAGAACACAGGGGGAGGGGGGTGAATGAAAAGCTGTACCTGCTACTGCAGAATTCAACAGGAGCACGCTGAGCATAAACCATAAGCAAGAGGTTGTCAACTGTACTGGAAGAGGGAAGCATATATGGGACTTTACTGCAAGGCTGTGTGGTGCAATGATGAATACCAAGGTGGAGAGACTAATGTATCAGCTAGAGTTGGGGATCAACCATCAACAGAAGTAATAATCAAATGTACTTATAAATACACTCACTACCAGGATGTCCGCAGGGATGTTCAGTGCTACAGATTTACTGTGTGTAAGAGAAAAAAAAGGTGGATATACTATAAATACGATGCTTGCAGTTTAGCGTTACAACACAAATGGCTCTATCCTCATAACTCTCAATAATCTCTTTTGCCAGTGATAATGTTATGAAATCTTGCTCGTGTCAGCTTTTTCAAATTATGAGTTTCATTATGAAGAAAATGACCTGCACATCATCAGGCCCATGTGTTGGTGAGCGTTGGGCAGATATGTCCTGACCTATTTTTTCCCTTTATTAAAAATCAGTGTGGTCTCTCATACCATATAGTTGAAATGATGATATGATGGTACTGTATTCTGTATAAGCACTTCCAGTGGAGTGGTGCTTTGAGTTAAATGCTAGCATCTGCATGCTAACATGCTAACAATGACAATGTTACCATGTTGATGGTGTTGCAGGTCTACTGTTCATGTTCTTCTTGGTTTAGTTCATAACCGTGTCTGAAATAATTACCTATTTACTATACAGTGCACTACGGAGGCCGAGAAGCCTGTTAGAGTCTGCAGTTACTTTTTTAATGCTGTTATCTCGAGATTTTTGTTCATTATTTCATTATCTGGAGATAACAAAGCTAGCTTTCTTGTGATAATGGGTTCATTTATTCTGTTATCTTGAGAAAACAAAAGACAGATTTCTTGGAATAACAAGATAATTTATCATGAGAAAATAATAAGTTTTCTCCAGATCACAGGGTCATCATTAAAAACTTGAAAATCAGCATCTGGTTCACTTGACCCCAACTGATTTAAGTCTTAAAGATCACTGTCGTGACTGTCTGTGAGGATGTGACAAGGACAGAAAGACACAATGCAATTTCTGCCTGTGTTAGACCTTGGTTGAAGTACAGTCCGATGCTCTGATCAGTAATGGGTATTCCTTGATCCGACATGTTCAGCTTAAATCAGTTGCTTACAGTTAACAAGACGCCAGCAAAAGAAAATGTGGATGAATGCTTGTTTCCACCCAAGACCTTTACGCAATTGTTAGGAGTTGGACCATCAAGATAAGCAGCAGGTGCAATTCTCTAGTCGAAAAACCATTATACCACTGCAGAAGAAGAGGGTGCAACGAGCTGACATCATTAAAAGAGCACCAGTCTAACATGAAACGGTGAAAAAAAGGCATGATGGAAATATGACATTTCTGTTTGTTTCATGCTTTCATGTCAGGAAGGTTACATCAGATCATCAGATGTGAGGAGCGATGAGGAGATGAAGAAACAGCTGATCAGTCATGTGAGTTAAATGTTCCTACATCAGAATCTATTCGAAAAAAACGTCTCATTCTCACTTTAATTCTGTTTCTAAGAAGGAAAAAACACCTCAAGGGAGTGCAGAAACTTTTTGCAAAATTCAGGACGGACGTCTTCTTCAGATTTTGCCCTTTCCATCAGCCTTTTCTAATGGAATAATTAAAACTGAACATAAGAAATATGTTGATGGAAACACAGCTGCTAAAGTCTTGGGAATAATTTAATATCTGTACAAAATGTCCTGGAAATTCATCCAATAGCTGTTGAGATATTTCAGTCTAGACCAAAGCGGTGGACTGACTGACAATGCCATCCCTGGAGCCACGCTGCTAGCATAGCATTAAGTCTCACTGTATGTGCAAGCATACAGTACAGCTACAGTAGATAAGCAGCGGAGCGATACAGGATGGGCATACAGTATATAAGTGTATTTACTTTTTTAAGAACAACACAGCCAGATGTTTACCGAGTGTAGCAGAAGGGAGCATAAAGCTGTAGAGACATATGTGGCATGCAGGCCTGGAGCCAATGCAAACACGTTTTTGTCTTCTTGTTCTGGTCAAATAAATTGCTTTTATCTTCACTGCTTTTATTTGGGCTCACTGCTGCTGATTGGGCCTCACAATCCCTGGTGGGATAAACTAGACAAGCACACATGTGGATAGCCGCACACACATTCAGGCTACATTTCATCTGTGCCTGTGTGCTACTGTTTGGTGTGTGCGTGTGCATCTCTGTTTGCCTTTGTATTCGTGCCTGTGTGCTCATGTGTGCATGCTCGGAGGCCCCAGAGAGTGAATCAGCAGGTCCTGACGCATGTGAGTGAGTCGAGGCTGCCCGCTGGCCTGCCTGCATGGAGGAAAAAACTCTATCAATGATTAAACGCCTGCGGCCATGTTTCAGAAGCCGCCTGCAACCACAGACACGCCATCGTCGTCAAAGGGACGGAGGGAGGGATGAGGACGGCGATGGAGAGAGAGAATAAAGAGGTTTGAGCTAATGAGCAAAAATAAAAGAGATATAAGTCAGGTTGAAAACAAAGAGAGACTGAAGAAAGAAAGATGGCACAACCCAGGTGGTTCATTTCTCTTTCTTTTCCTCATAACCCCCTCGTTACTTTTACCTCTCCTCCGGTCCCTCTTTTCTCTCTCCATCCCCAAATCTTTACTTCAGCCACCCTCCTTTCCTTCTCTTCTTTTCTTACCTCACATCTCCCTCCTTTACCTGACCCTCCTCTCCTCTCCCTCTCTTCTCTCCCTCCCTCCCCCCCTCTCCTCTTCCAATTACCAGGAGGAGTATGAGCAGAACCGCACACTTCACAGCTTTCAAGTGTTGGAGAGAGATCCTCCTGGGAATTATCCAGCAAGAGATGAATCCTCAAATGCTCCTCACCACCCCCCACCCCCCTCCCCGACACACACCAGCCCGTCACAATCCTTCCTCCCTCTCTGCTTATAATTTCTCTCTCCCCCATCTCATTTCCTCTTCTTTCCTCCTCCGTGCTGCTCCTTCGTTACCTTGCGTTATGATTTTGCTCTCTGAACCGCCTCTTGCCCTGTATGCTCCTTTTTTCAGTTGGAGCCTTGAAGTTTCGTCTCACTTTCAGCAAAATGTGTATTTTTACATATGACTTTTTTTTGTATGCATTATTTATCTATTCAGGGATTCAATGAAACAAATGCAAAGTTTAGCTGGTCACAATGAGACACTGAATCGTGTGTGTAAGTGAGGGAGAGCAGAGGATGATGGAGAAAACAATCCTTACATTTAAATCATGCTGTCAAGTGTGTCACTCCTTCAGATTATATATCCTCATCACAGTTTGACACAATGAACTCAGAAATGATCAAATCTTTGCATGATTTGAAACGTTTTGTAATCGTTCCACAGACGCTGACGTCGCTCTCCTGTGAAAACCAAAAACAAACACAAACAAAAAGCATGAGCTTAGATAAGACTGTTTTCGTCTTTGTGGGAATTGTCAGATAATTTAACAGGTTTTTAATGGCTCATTTAGCTTCAACGCATTAAGAAACACTTAATCCTTTGCCTTTGTCTGAAAAATTTAAAATCTTAAAATTTCACTGGACAGCAATGCGTGCAAACTTGCACTCATTGCTTTGACAGAATAATTTAATCTAATTAGGTTTATTTGAAGACGATGTGACGAATGGTGACCAGGTCAGAAGAACATTTCTTCCAGTGTACAATATGAAAAAAGTGCTACACTTTGAGAACGCACAGGAGCAAAAAAAAAAAAAAAAAAAAAAAATTAAGAAGTCGTGACCTGATGTCTGTATCCCCATCCTGGTACTGTCCCTCATTTTCTTCCTCCCAACCTCTCTACCTCTTCCTCTTCCTCCCTCCCCTCTGTCTCCCTCCCAGACTCTGGCCTGGAATCAATACCACAGACCGACCCTGGCTGGTCGATAATCTCATCCTCTGACCGGCCGCAGTTTAGTGTTTCCATCTGAGGGGAATTACCTGTGCCTCCACACACACACGCACACACACACACACACACACACACACACACACACACACACAAAAAAAAACAAACAAATAGGCCTACCTGTTGACTTTTCTCCCTTTCTCTTCCACCACACTTTTTCCATTTTCATCTTTTTTCCACACTCTCCTTGCTCCTTGATTTGATAGCATATTAAACATTTCAGCTGGAACTGATTGGGCTGATTTAATGTGCTTCTTTAAACCTCTATTCTGTTATGTAGACACAAATACAGCTAAGCTTAGCCAATGACAAAGAAACAGAAGTTGCCACTGCTGCCTTCACCACAAAAATACAAAAGTTGATTAATCAAGGCTGAGGCTGAGATGGGAATTAACAAGCGATGGTTGAGTGTGAATGTTTTCACTTTCAGAGTGTATCTGTTCTTCACAAACACTGAAGGTAGCAAACACTCCAGTAGCGCGGGCTGAGACGGGAGGAAAGGGTGAGGATGAAGGGGGAGGTAGAGAGGTGGAGGAAGAAGGAAGAGGCAGGGAAGGATTTCAAGAACCGTTGAGGCAAAAGGGGAAATAGAAAAACAGAGAGAGGAGGAAGGAGGAGGTGGAGAGCGACGAGGAAACACAAAGGGGGAGAGAAGGAAGGGAGGCGAAAAAAGTGGCTCCCGTTGTATCAGAGCAGCGGTGTGTGAAAACACACACTCTGCACTCCTGTCGCCTCACTGCTTAATGAGGAGAGCCTCTCAGGAGTAAGCGCACGCACACACAAACACAATAAGGGCACACACACACACACACACACACACACACACACACAAATGAAAACACCCACAACCACACACATACAGTAGAGTACACACCCATACACACACCACACACAGACACACACACACACACACACACACAGATTTACAACCAAGCCTTTGCATAATAAGTTTTGCTGTCCAGTTTCAGTCCCATCCCCCACTTGCTCTCTTTAATGTGATGAATGAGAGTCCTTGTAACCCTTGTCCAGCCACATAGACACACACACACACACACACACACACACACACACACACACACACACACACACACACACACTCACATCCAGTCACAAAGCAAATACGTGTACATTCACACAGACAGAGGCTCAAATGCTCAAGGAGACATCTTCAGGTTTTTTATGCAGACAAGGAGGCAGAGATGCAGTCAGATGGAAAGCGACAGTCACAGATGAAAAGTCACTGGTTTCCTTTCTGTCTCTCTCTCCATCTTCCTCCTCTCACTCTTACTCCCATCCTCTTCCTCCTTCTTCCTCTTTGCACTTTCATGCATTCTCATTATTGCTGCTGCTCTCTCTGCTGCTGATTCGATCTCTTCTCTGCGCTTCATTGTGCTTCATTTTTTCACTTCCCTTTCCTTATTTGGTCTCTCTATCTCTCTTCTGCTCTTCCCTCTGCTTTACTCTCAAAGAGGAAATTGGAACTCTTTTCTGCAATCCATCTGTTCTCACGCTAATACTTGCACCAGTGCCATGCTCTGTTCTTCCCCTGTTTTTCCCCCATTTCTGCTCCTTTTCCATCCCTGCACGCTCCAAACCTACCCCACCCCTCACCAGTACACACACACACACACACACACACACACACACACACACACACACACACACACACACGTACTACTTTCACTCATGTCCAGTCAGCAGGTTGCGTAACTCCCAGTGCATTGTGGGTCTGGATGCATGCATTTGTGTGTGTGTGTGTGTGTGTGCAATGTGAGCTTGTGTGCAGAGATGACATTGCAAAGTAAAGAGGACAGAGGCAGTTTTGGTGCATAATAAAACTTGATCTATGGATGCTTTGTAATCACACTGACCCGCAGAAACAGAGACACACACACGCAGTCCATAAGGCTCTGCAGTCTGCACATATTTGCACATTTGGCGAATAGACACACATGCCAATAAGTCACACAGATACACTGTAACTGCCCCATAAATCATGCATGTAAAGAAATCACACACACAGCCTCTGTACTTATACTTTATGCACACGCACTCACATTTGTACAAACTTAAAAAGAGCCACTTAGCTGGTACGTGCTTGTGTGCCTGTTAATGAAGAGTTAAAATGCAAATTATTAATCCTATTCTTTGTTCCATTGAGAGACGGCCGGAAATATGACTGCAAAATCCTGTCTGACTTGTGTCCAACCTCACACGGTCCACTCTGATGTGTCAGCTGTGGACTGTCATGTGGAAATGTCAAACACGAGCAGTCAGACCAGAACAACAGCAAAAGCATAAAAGGGAGAATTTTGAAAAAAAAAAAAAAAAAGAGAGAGAGATATCTGGAAATCTGCCTCTTATCTTTTGAGGCATTTTTGCACTGAAATGGGGAGTTTGAGATTCTGTAGGTAGTGCAGTTTTTTTTGTGTGTGTTCAGTGCTGGTGCCTATCGCCGCTTTTGCTAACTTCCAATTAGCATTTTAGTCTAAGCAAACCAGAATTGTAAAGGACATCATTTTTGTGAAGCAGAGGATCTTCCAAAGAATGGCACTGCAATCTGTTAGAGTTCAGATTAGAATGTGGGAAAGTTTTCATGCATTAATTCACCATCGCATTACGACAATTCACTTACGGACATTTATATTATCATAGAAATCATTTCTGAATAAGGCATGTATGGAACTGTTGCATTGTTGATTTTATTTCTTCCTCTCCTCGTTGTGTTTTATGGTTACAGCTGCATTCAGTCACAGACAGAAAAACAGACAACAAACACACAGACAGAAATGGATCGTGGATGAGGGTGGGCTTGTGGTGGAGGGGTACATTGGTGGTGAAGGCTTATCCAAACATGGCCAAGACAACTGAGGAACCACAAAACAACCAGCCAGCAAGCCGCAGCACTGCATGTTAAGACAGAATACCAAATGAAGCAGACTCCAATATTACCCTGCTTTCACCACTCCAACTGTCTGGGGGAATCTATATGATGAATCATGAAGAGATTTTTTTTTTTTTTTTTTGTATAACTCCTCTGCTTCTCGCCCTGCTTCTGTCTTTGTCTATACTTTCTCTCTCTCCTCCCATTCTTTATGTTATTCTTAATGAACTCCTCTGTGCCCCCTCTGCTAATTCTCTCTGCTACTACAACTTCTTCTTCTCTCTTTCTGACTCCTCTCTTCCTCCCTCCTTTTCTATTCTCCCCACACCTCTCCTCCCTCCCTTTCCTGGCATCTCTCTCTCTCTCTCTCTCTCTCTCTTTTCAATGTACATAACAGTGTACTCTTTAGGAGGGAGCCCTGACGGTATCTATGGCAACCAGATTGCTAGGCAACAGCCGATTCTCCCTTCCTTTCCTGCACCGTGCAGCAGCGGTAACAATCAGCCAATCAAAAGCTGAGGAGGAATGCCGATGTACGTGAAAAGTTCAAAAGATATCCAAAGAGCACTGCATGCTCTCTATTTCCACATGTGCTGTCTTAACATGGACAAATATTATACATATGTATCGATCTGTCTTTGCATTGGCAGACAGGAAATTTAATAGAAAATGTGTTATTATTCAGAATCGGCCTTAAAATATTATAATAATTGAAAAAACATTCCTCTGAATGTGAATCACAAAGCCAGTTTTCCTGTGCACATACACATACAGATAAATAACAGGCAGTTTAGGCAGCACATGTGCTCATTAACATGCAGTTACACGTCTACACACACCACTGGAGCACACTGGAAGGAAGTTTAAAAGATGACTCATTAAAAATGGGCCTTTTAGGCAATTTGGCAAGCTCTGGCATTCTTCATACTTCAAAACTGATCTCTGACATTACATTTAAGAGCAAGGATGAAGGAAAAATCAGCAGAAATCTAGCAGAATTTGAGAGCATTTCAAAAGGGGGGGGGGCTTAAATTAAACGTGAACTGAATGACAATGGAGTCCCCAACTTTTTCCTCAGGAATCACAGTCAGCATTAGCAGGTTTGGAAAGTTTTGGTGACAAACAGTATTAGATGCAGAGACTTAACATCTTACATGACCCAGTGAGCTGACAAAGACTAATCCCAGCACAGAAACACATCTGTATCTGCCCAGTGATACTGCTCTAAATGGGAATGTAGCAGCCTGAGCAATAAACGCAGGAGCTGGAATCTTACCACACTTCAAATCATCATTGATTTTTAATTTTACTTTATTAATCCCACTTGGGGAAATTCAATTTTTACACTCCATTGTTACCAATCATTACACACATAGGCCCAAAATGCACACACATGCACTCACACAGGACCTATAGACATGCATTAGCGGAGAGAGGGAGACTGGGCTTGCATATAGTCGGCACTCCAGGCAGTTAGGAGTTTGGTGCCTCGCTAAAGCTACCTCCAGCTACCAGTCCACCCTACAGGAACATGGTCCTTGCTGGACTTGTCCCTACTGAGCTGCTGCTGCCCATCTCTTGGGTTATGCAGAAGAGAAAGACAGATAGGTCTAGAGAGAGAGAAAAAAACGGCGGCTGTGGTGCACACATAGAGTGACAATAGACACAGAATGGGGAGTGGCCATTTTAGGTTCTCAGTGTTGTTTTATATTGATGTTGGTTGATCAAAATTCGTCCTTCACTCCTCTGTCTGCAGACAGCGGGAGGGGGACAGGGAGGCCATTTTGAGACACAAGGCAAAAAACTGGAGAGGGGGAAAAAAAGCCACAACAGCCAACAATGGTGAGTAAGAACAGAGGGACGCTGACCTTCAAAGGGCTCAATTACATGTCACATACACACACACACACACACACACACACACAAATACACACTCAAAGTTGGACATGATTGCACATAGAGCGCATTCACATGGCTCGGTGGCACACAGAAGCACAAACAGACACACGTGTGCACACACACACACACACACACCCAAAGAAATGAACATGCACGTGTGTGTGCTGCGCGCATTTTTAAACACACACATGCAGGCACACACACTCAAAGCGTCCCTGCTGCTCCACACCGTAGGACCGTCTGTCCGTCCAGATAAAGTGGCCTCTGAATCTCAGCTCTGATTTGAGAGGGGGGATTTAATGACATCTATACCTCCCCACCCCCCACCCCCCCACCCCTTCCCCTCTGCCTCTCTGTCTTTTTCTTATTTCTTTCATTCACTCACAGTTGTTGTTCCTCTCAGTTTGTGTCCTTCTTGCAATCTATTTATCTTATCCCTGCTATTTCACTATTTTGCTGTCTATTTCTCATTTACCTCCTCTCCCTCTCCCTCTCTCTCTCTCTCTCTCCCTCTCCCTCTCTCTCTCTCTCTCTCTCTCTCTCTCTCTCTCTCTCTCTCTCCATACCCACAAAAACCAATTTTCAGGTGGACACTGCAGGGCCAACCTCTAAAGTAAACATCCCCCTTATTCATCTACTTCTCCTCAGCCTCCTCCTCCTCCTCTTCTTCTTCTTCTCCTTCCCCACCCCACCACCATCATCATCAATGCCAAAAGAGCCCCCTCCCCACCCCATATCTAACTCTCCCTTCCTCTCTCCTTCCCTCTCTACCTCCAGCCTTCTGGAGAAAAAGAAGTAGAAGAAGAGCGTAAAAAAAAACACATAGTGTGTGGCGCAGTCATGAATTTTAATGCCGCTGCTCATTTTGAGTAAATAGTATATCAGCTGGGATCCAGATATATGGAGAGGTTTAGTAGTGGTGGTTGATTCTGGTGATGATCGGGGGAAGCGTAGACACAAAACAAAGAAATAAATTAAAAGGAAACCCAAAGCTGGGTGATGGATGAAGCAAAACAAGAGTGAAGAGAATGGAAAATGAGAGCCAGAGAGGGATGGGAGAGGAGGGTTAAGTGAGGATGCAGAGCAAAAGGAGAAGAGGAAAGTGGTGAAAGATGGACGAAGAGAAAGAGAGGGAAGGAAAATCTCATCTCCTGGTGGAATAATCTCTCATTTATCACACTGATGGAAAAACAGAGAGAGAATGGAGCTGGATAAGGTTCAGAAAAGACAGTTTCATAGTTTTTTTGATAAGTTTCGGCTCACACTTGTGTAGTGGATGCGGCATACATGCCATAGCGTCTAGACAGCTTTTTGTATAGCATGAATTATGCATGCAGGGCTGCTCTCATTTGTGGGAGCCATATTAAAATTATTACATATGTGGCAATATACCGAGGGGTAGAGGGTGGAGGGTCTCCTCCATGACGCTTAGCAATTTGGGGAAGGCTATAATGGCTCAAACACACACATTTGTGAATGCACACTCACACGTATGAACACACTCACAGAGCTTTGCAAATGCATGTGCACTTGTGCATGTGGACACACATATACACACCAACCCAAAAGGCTAAGCTTCCTTTTCCATTTCAGCAGAGAAGATTGCATTTTCTGAGACTGTGTGGGTGTGTGTGTGTGTGTGTGTGTGTGTGTGTGTGTGTGTGTGTGTGTGTTTGTACGTGTGAGTGTGTGTGTATGTGTGTGTGTGTGTGTGTATGTGTGTGTGATTACTGACTGTTTGGGAGGGAGTGATGGGGGATATTAAACGATTCAAATGCTGTCTCTCTTGCTCTCCTCCACTGAAGAGACCTAAGACTGCAGCATGGGCACACACACAAATACACACACGCACAAACACACACAGGGCCAGTCTGTTCTGTCAGACAGGCCAATTTAAAAACACACACTGCCAATTAACTGAGAGGCAGCATAGTTTCAGTGTGGACATTGTTGTAGCACAGCATCCACAGATAATGTGGACATGTGTGTTTTTGTGTTTAGTTGCATTCTATTCTGAGCAAATTGCTTGTTTTAAGAAAAGACCGCGGATGAATCGTCCACACTCCCTTTTCAAATGTCCACTGCTATTTCTATTGTTTTTTTGTTTTGTCTTGTGTGAACAACTGTAGCCATTTTACTGACGATAAGTGACCAAAACACAATCCCCTGCAGGATAAATGCATACTATTGTCCTTAAAAGAAGTGTTCAAAAAAAAACAAAAAAAAAACACACCAAAGCCAGCAGCAAACGAAAAAACACAATGAAAGAAACAGAAGCCAGGATGGTGAGCATTTGATTAGTGTAGATGGTGCAGGTGACAGGAGTCTGATTCATGACCTGTTCATACAAACCTTAATATTTCCTTTAATTATTGTTCACTAGCATTCGTTGCTCTCTTATGGCAAACACGAAACATTTAGCAGAACCACTGTAGCTTTGCACTATGGTGACAACCCACAGTGCTGTTACTGCATACACATTGTTCTCTATAATTCAATGCTTTTTTTACTGCACAAGTGATCTTTGGACAATCACACTCCGCTGCTTAAATGCCTGTACAAACCTGGATCCCTCTAGGTTTTGCACCAGGCCCCTTTACAGCCTCAGGAAGTCTGCCAAAACGCAATAACTCTCATACTTACTTTCTGCAGTTCATCTTATTAAATTTAAGCCAAAAGTTCCACAGGGAATGAGGTGGTATGAGGTGAAATCCACACCGATGTTCAGTGTGAGTAAATGTCCCTCAGCCAGATGTACACAAGACATATTTCATGATGGGCATCATAACTTGTCAAACATAGGTGTAAGTAATAACATTTATAGTGGTCAATTTCCATTAAATCTTTCCATGCAGTGCCAAGACATGGTTGATATACGCCAGCTTATTGGAGCACCCAAATGAAGTGAAAGGTAGGAAAACTTCAAAATGTGCAACAACTATAATGCAAAGCATGTTCTTCTACATATTGCACACACTTCTCATCACCAGAAATGTTGATATTGGTTGATTCTGCAACACCCTGGATTATGCTCAATGACAACGGGGTCCAGTAACAATGGGGTCCAAATGCAATGCATGTTTTTCAAATTCTTGCTTTTGTACAATAGCTGCACATGCCGACTAAAGTATGTTTAAAGTCAGGGAAAGATTGTGCGTAAAGTAAACAAATTGTGGTAAAAGTCTTGTTAGGGTTAAACAACAGCAACAAAGAAAAGGCTATGGTTAGGGAAGGATCGTGGTTACAGTTCGTAAAAAGGCAAACAAAAATTGCAGGTCTGTCTCCTGCAGGTCAAACATGCATCATTCCACCTCCACATTCTTTCTTTCTGCCTTGCTTCATACAGGACTACACCCTGCACTGGCACTGAACGTTGACACCGGACATAAATTGTGAGGTGCGGCATTGTCGAATAGGAATGGGATTCCTAGAACAGTGAGCTGGGGACTTGGGGTATGGGATAAACTAATGACTATGCTCCCTATAACAATGCTTATGGTCCAGTGGTGCTTTGAGCTAAGGGCTAATGTCAGCATACTAACATGCTCATTATGATAATATTGATGCTAAGGTATAATAGTTACTATGTTCACCATCTTAATTTAGCATGTTACTATGCTAACATTTGCTAATTACCACAAAGCACAGTTGAGACTAATGCCATTAATTCTGTAGGTATTTGGTGATAAACCAAAGTATTGACAAACTGCAATTATCAAGGGATCACCAGCATGATTAGAATTCAGCCAATAGTTATTAAGATATTTTAGTCTGGACAGACCAACCAACCAACATTGCCATTCATAGGGCCATGTCACTAGCATGGCTAAACATACTTGACTTTTGATTGTACTAATCTATGATATGAAACTTCATGACAGAAACATCTGTGCCCCTTCCATTTTGCATCAACACAAATACCTAGACCGTCTGGCAAGAAGTGCTGGAGGCATTGGCAAACAGCACCATGTGTCTTCATGACTAGCTCATGATATTCTGGACCAGCACATTTATGGATACTCATTAAGACGCTGATAGCTGCAGCCATACTGTGAGCTGTAAATTGGAAGGCACAGTATTTCCTCAGAAATTTTCCAGAGTGTGTGACTGGTGGTTGTTCATTGACAGCTATTTAGAGCTGATGAGTGTTGATTGAAGAGCTAGGTTATCTTTGCAGGAGCTCTTGAAACTGTGTGAAGTGTTGCATTAACTAAAATATGTGATGACAGATTTATTAATAGATTCATTTAGTTTTATTCTCTTCTATTCTATTTAAAAATCTGTATACATGTTCTATGTGAGCATGAAGGGTCTACGAATTATATTTGATTGTACAACACTGTGTTGTAGAAGGACATGAAATGAACCTTGATGCCTTGAAACACTGGGATGATGTTCAATGCTGAGCATCAGCAGCCTTTTCAGTCAGTATTTTATCATTATCCTGTCTTTTTTCTGCGGATTGTTGTCTGATAAATATCTATATGATTCCCTGTGCTTGTTGGCAGCTGATTGTACATTCTACCTGACTGTGTGACCTTTAATACAAGAGGTCTGACAGTGACTTTAGCCCTAGGCTAGAGCAGCCCAGACAATAAAAGGTTAAATGCTACTGTGCAGAAAAAGGTAAAATTACCCTTGGGCTAAGATAGCCTTTGGCCAACCATTTGAATATTGAAGTTTCATGTGCAACCTTCAATAGCCTTGGAGTCAAACATTCTGCTATCAACAGGGAACAACAAGTAAACGTGTAGCAACTATCAGAGTGAAACAACTTTTAATGGAAGGGACACACTTATGGTGCATGGTCTACTCGATGCATGTTTGAACCCCTTGTGTCTTCATTCATATTAGGGTGCAGTGACAGGTTAATCCTCATTTTTTCTGTCTCTACACAAGCTCCCATTCACAACTGGAGCTGCATAAGTTAGAACAACGTAACAAAGTTTCTCTCATTCTTTTTTTCCAGACTTTTGGTTCACCAACATCGGCCTTTGTTTAACCCTGGCCAAGAAGCTAAGTCGGATGATTCATGTTGGCCCACTTTGATCGACCACAATCGCAGTTTTAACCTGCGTCAGAGCGTCAGTCTGAAAAGAGAATCAGTGAGAGCTGGAAAAATCAGCTAAACCCAGCACTCTAGTGGGAGAAATCTAATCTGTCATCCACACAAGTGCACATTTTGGATTTGGCTCAGTCAGCACAGTAACTATCTATAATGCTGCAGGAGCAACTCCAGCACGATCAGTAGTTGTCAATAATATTCAGATTTTTGACGTTTGTTGGGATGACCCTGAATCTGCAAATCTAAACTATAGGTTTGTTCTGTACCTGAGCCTGTTTGACCAACCGAAACACTCGACATGACATAAACAAAGAATGATGATGGACTGCTGGACGGCTATAAGTCAGACAGCAGACTCACGCTTGTGGTTGTTCTTGCGCTGGAAGGGTAGTGTGTGTCGCTCAGAGTCTTCTTCCCCCTCCTCATCTGCCAGGTGTGTATGAGTATAATGGTAACTCAGCCCTGGTCGGTTCTTATAGCGCTTTCCACAGACTGTAACACACACACACACACACACACACACACACACACACAGGGTGTAGAAAATTAGTTTTTGGCATGTGTGAGTCAAGAATAAAGAGGAAACTTAGGAAAAGGAGGAAAACAAGAATAAAGAAATCAAATTGCAGGGCTCACTGTCACAGACGTAAGGCTTGTCTCTGTCTTCAATGGCAGGCGGCTCCTGTCTCTTCCTCATGCCCCCGACACCGTAGGCCTGCAAAGGCCACACACACACGCACACACACACACACGTGCACATGAAAAAAGTTTGAACTTCAATACAAGTCCTCTATGCAAACATATACACAATAAAAAGATGTAACAGCACTCCTAACTCGTACACGCACACACACTCACACACACACACACACATACACACACCCGTTTGCATTCTAATCATCTGCTCTCAGTGTAAAGCTCCACTTCCAGCAGGAGGGGGCTGATGACACCTAGCAGGGGAGCAACAGCTCCAATTAGCAACCCTGGTGTCTGCGTGTGAGTGTATGTGTGTGTGATGACTTTCAGAATACATTGTTAGCACTTGATTATCTTCCCATAGGATGCCCCAAAAGGGTGGAGGGAAAAAAACCTGTCTGACCTAATCAAAGTTGTAAAAAAAAAAAAAAAAAAGAAAAAAGAAAAAAAAGGAATAAAGGTTGTCTCAGCATGATTTAAATCTCTGGATCTGTTTGCATCTATTCTCTGTTAATAGCTGTTGTTTTGTCAGACTCAGGAGAGAAGAGAGAAAGCACAAAATAATTCCAGACCTAGACGTCAAAATCTCTTTAGGAAACACTGTACAGTAAGTCATAACTTCAGACCATGAATTAGAAAAAAGTGACATTTCTGTCGATGCAATTAATACAATTTGTCCATTGTAATATTCATTTGACTGCAGCGACATGTGACTCGTACAATACAGTTTATGTTGTGCAAATGTAGCAGATTCCCTCTAAGTCTTGTACTGCAAAATTACTTCTGGCTATTCTCATTTCACAGTGTAATTTAAAACAGAACTCGTATGCTCTGTGTCTGACAGGCAGTGCTTTTACATCACAGTCTGATTCTGAGCCTGATCTCAGCCATTTTGGCAGACTTTGCCTTCCCTGGCTTCACTCTTCTACAGTGACAGCCAAACTATTTCTTGACTTTCGTGACTTGTTAGTTTAATGTGAAATGACCAGGGGGGAAAAAAGAGATGAATTATGAAATGTCATTTATGTCTTACCCGTGCTTTGGTACGGTTCTTGCGCTTTGGGACGTCTTCCTCCATCTCGTCCACCTCCAGCTCATGTGGGAAATCCCCGACCAGCAGCTTCTACAGATGAGACACAGAGAGCGAGAGACAGATGGGCTGTCAGAGAGATTAGCTGGTTTACTACTTTCCTTTTTGTTACCTTTCCTTTCCTTTTCTCCTCTTTTCTTTCTCTTGCCCTTAACCTCCTCTCCTTGCTGTCACCTTGTTCTGCATAGATCATTGGGTGGTCAAGTGTTTGCTTCATCCAAGTGCAGGAAACAGCCATCAAAGGAAAACCACTGACACTAAATTCTATATCGCCATAGGCATCACTATTTCCTATTAAGAAACAATTCCAATCTGTGACCTTCTCAATTGAAGGAGTAAACCTCGTAATTTAGTAGTGCACTTCTCCAAGTTAAGGGACTCTGAAGAGGTACATCTAAAAAAAAAAAAAAAAAAAGAATGAAACATCACTGATTTCTACATTTCCCATAATGCAACTTGGTAGTCTATTTTAAGGAACAGCTGTTTTTACTGGCTGTGACAAATAAACTTCATGCGCAAAATTAGTGGACCACCCCTTTAAGACAAGGAGATTTTAGTGTTCCTCGTCCTTGGTGTTGGAAAACACACCAACATTAACATGATTGTGGTTATTGCAAAAAGAACATACACAACACTTTGAGTCATAAAGTCTGAAAGTGACAGCAGTAAGGGAAGAATTAAGTGTGCTCATGGAACTATGATGGGCCAGAGGGTTGAAGTAATGCTTGCCTGGGTGAGCCTTGAGCTGAGCTGGAGACAGGGGAAGTCCTGCATTAGAGGCCCTAAACACTACTCCAGCTCTCAAAGGGCCACCGTGAGGGCCATTCACTCAACTGCTGATTGATTAGCTGTCCATCTGAATTCAAGAGCAACTGCCTCCAGCTGGTGAAATACTCCAGATAGATGGGCTTTAAGTTTTTGCTCAGAAGTTACTGCGCGCGATGTGCTGTATAGAGGATGACAAAGAGCGAAGAGGTGGATCGACTTCCCTCAAATGTCCTTCAAATAGTTATTCACAAGGTTGGTCTGTAAAACGCGTGAGTGGAATCCCTGTAAAACACCAAGACTGGCTGCAGCACAATCACACACAATCACAAGCACGCACACACTTGGTGCCAGGAGGGAGTTGTCAGAGCCGCGGGAGCCTGTGTCACCGCCAAAACACACACTCTGAGAGAGACAAAGGCAGACAGACAAAGAAACACAAACACAGAGGGTAATACAGACAGATAAAAAGAGAGAGACAGCCTGACATAGGGAGAAAACAACAAGAACAAGACACAGAGAACAGCAAAGTACAGAAAAGAGAGAGAGAGAAAATGAGAGAGGGAAGAAAGAGAAACTCCAGTCTCACCTGACACTCGCTCATTGGCTCTTCTTCCTTGGTTTCTACCTTCTTGTCCAGGGTTTCCCCGGCGAGCAGCGACTCCAACACAGGGCCGTCTGGGATGCCCCCCTCCTTCTTTAGAGAAGCTTCGTAGTCTGGAGAACGAGACAATTGCAATCAGAAAACAGCAGAGATCTCACAGTCATGCTGACATGCTCAGTGGAGCTGACAGTGGCCCGAGGAAACAAAATGTGGCTGGTTCATGGCGGCAAGTATTTCATCTTCTGCACTGTACAGACGCTGAAGTGATCATCTGAAATTTAACCCAAATATCACATCGTGGTGTATTGCTTTACAGTTATTTTCTCTTCATTTAACCCACGTGTCGCAGAATATCGGTAAATGACCAAAATATGCAATTTACTGTGACTTTAACTAAGAACTCCCTTGCTTATGATGCATGCACAAAGCTCAGTGATGACACAGAGCTGTGAAAAGAGCCACGAGCTATTAAATGTTAAAGTTATTTAACAGTTAATGGCACTTTTTGATTTTTCAAACCTTAAGGCTACATAAGGGGAATTAAAGGGGCAAAAGGGATTCAAAGTTAATGACTAGCATCAATTTACAATTAGCAATATGCACCCTGTGGATACACAGATTTTGCAATATTGTCACTGGTTAAAGTTATTAAAAATGCTCCTTAATTACCGATCTTGAACTCGATCGGTACAAGCCGTGGGTCCTCCAGGATGTTTAGCCGTCTCTTCTTGCGCCAGCAGCGAGCGGGATATGTGTACAACTGACCTGGAGCATGACCTGAAACACAGAGGAATATACAGCTCAGTTATAGCATACATTAAAGTAGACTCAGAGCCTTCAGCCCCACCAGTGACTGTGCGAGGCTAGGCAGAGCAGTGATTTGAGTGAAATGCTAACACAGCTTAATTTATCGTTATTAAGTTACAATACTAACATTTGTCAGTTAGCACTAAATACGAAGTCCAGCTTAGGATGATGGGAATGACATTAGTTTTTCAGACATTTGATCACCAAATCACATTATTATAAATCACCCTGAGGGGGACACGATTATCTTAACCAAATTCGCAATCCGTCTAATTGCTGTCGAGACATCTCGCTTTGAACTGCACATGCCAACCTGCAGGTGGCACTATAGGAAAAGCCCAAATTCATCCTCTGGGGACCGTGAACATCTTTACAAAAGTGATAGCTGCTGAGCTACTTCAGTCTAGACTGTAGGTTGGCTTAAATCTAAATAGCTGTGGTGTGAAGGACTGTATGCTATGCTAAAAATGTGTCATTATTAATACAGTTTTAAAATATTAACTACTTTTTGTTGGCTTTGAAAAGTTTTTATTTTACCATAGTTGCTGCTGATGAATTATCAGCCATTAAAAAGACACTGAAGTTGACCAAATAGAAATAAACCTTGAATCTTAAACACACAAAATGCTAATTAATTCAACTTTGAGTTTAATCCAATACTATTCTATGCAAATCAAATTAGAACTAAAACCTAACTAACAAACAAAAGAGTTGTACAGGCAGACACAAGGCAAAGCCTACAAACTTAAATCGTTAACACACACACGCACACACACACGCACGGACCCACACACACACACATTAGTGCATTCTCTCTGGGATAGTTGGTGCCAGCGGCGTATCATTGCCTACAGGGGTGTCTGATTCCCTGCCAAAGTACACTGATGTTACAGAGAAAGAGAAAGCAATGAGGAAACACCCTTTGGGGAAAGCAAAAAAAAAAGTTGAGGTGTGAAAGGTAGGAGGCCTGGAAAACAGGAGGAAATGAGGGAGAGGAGAGAGGAAGGAAAGAGAGACAGAAACAAGCAGAGCACAGGAAGGAAGGAAGCCGCAGGACAAATGACTGGAGAGAATAATTTGCAGCATAACACCTGGCAAACACAACGCACACACCAACAAAGAAGAGTGCTCTGGAGTGCTCCTCAAGCTTCAGCCAAGCACTTTATTGTGCCCAGGTATCAAACACACAGAGACACACACCTGGTCCACGATGGTTCTTCTCCATCCAGATGTAGCAGTTGCTCTGGGCCACGCCAGTCTGGGAGTCCAGGAAGGGGAGCCGCATGGAGCGCTCGGCACACAGACGGGCATTGTAGCTGCGACAGTGTTCAATGGCCTCCTTATAGAACTCCTCACCAAGACTGAGGGAGGAAAGAGCAGAGGAGGGGGGAGGACAATAGAAAGAGGGAGGGCATGTGGGGGTCAATGATAGGACAAGGAAGGGAATGCGGTCCAACATTAGCGGGGCATGAGGATGCCAGAAGCTCAGCATGCATGTGTGCGTTTACGTGTGTGTCTGAGTGAAAAGAGGAAGGGCTTCAAGTGGACTGTCATGGACAGGTGGAGGGCAACATTTTGTGTGTGTATGTGTGTCTGTAAGCTCCAATCATTGCACATTTCTGAGGGTATGTGCATGTGTGTAAGTCAAAAGGGGCAGTGAGTGGACAGTCATGGGCGGTTATGGGCGGAGTGTTTGTTTGTGTAGGTAGAGATGCTCAGTCCTATCAACCTGGGTTACAGCAGCTGAGCTGGAAACTACATACTGTTGAAACCACACACACTCTCACACATGCAGTACAGTAACACGTTTTTCACTGTGAAGACAATCTATGCACTGCATCTTCTCACCTGTACAAGTGTGAGTTTGATTACCATTCAGTGTAATATTCTTCTCTTTGTTCCTCCCTCCCTCCCATCACTCATCCTCCCTCTTACCTGTTCTTGATGACTGCACCTCCAGATTGCCTGTAGGGAGAAGAACAAGAAGAAAAAACCAATAGATATGTAGTGAGTCACTACTCCACTCCACCCTACTTTCTCTCTCCCTCTCTACTTCTCAATCTTTTCCATCTTTCCGCCACTCTCACTCGTTTCTTCTCTTTTCTGTATTTATTTTTTGTTGCATGTTTAACTTTCACACTCTGCTACACTTTATTTTTTTTGTGAATTTCATCTTTCTTTGCACTTGTCTCTCTTCTCTTTGTCTCTCTCCTGTTAATCACTCCTCTCTAGTGTCTTCCTGCTGAGTGCAGACATCAAGGTCACTCTGCTATACAGACGGTAGATACAGGACACACAAAACTAGAGCTACACAGAAACACACACACACACATACACACAGACAGAGAGAGAGAGAGAGCTACAGTGCTGGGTCAACAGGAACCTCACAAAAACAGTGCAGTGCAGCAGAACTAGAAACTCATTCTTCTTCTGCAGGAAAACATGGTGCCTACATTGCCCACAAAGCACACAACCAGTTCATTGTGGATTCAGATTAATTATGCCAGTAGCAGTTAATGTAGCCCTGAGATCTAGCCACAGACTTCTCACAGCTCCCTCTTGAGCCACATAAGGCTTCATGGAGCTTTATTCACATATGCAGTAGTACTCAGCAACACCAAATCAGGGGTTTCCTTTAAAAAGGTCCCAATGAGCAAGCTATCCCCCAATGAAAGCCACAAGCCCAAACGCATATGACAATGTAGATCTTCTGCTGGAGTTTTAATGCCTTAAAAACAGGCTATGTCTAAGAGGATCTGACAAACCACAGCAAAGAAAACAAAGTAAAAACTTTTTATTTATGCATTATGTGCCACATTTGGTAAAGACTGGGTTGGGATTAGGGTTAGGACACCTGTAAACTGATGAATTTGTCATGATCCAATGAATCCTGGAGAGAAAAAAAGGCGCTTTCAGGGGGAAAAAAATGTCCAAATCAGTTCCTTCTTGGCCCAAGGCCTAAACTTCTGCCAAATTTAACTGAAATCTGCTAAATAGTTTTTGAGATATCTGCTAATTAACAGACAAAAAGCCAACAAAGTTCATGGGACTAAAAACCTTCTTAGCTGAAATGAATACTGAAATCTGCTGCAGCAACACACTACAACACACTGTAAAGGTACAAACAGAACAGATAATCATCTTTGAGACGAATAAAAGCAAACTGTGAAAAGATGTGACTTTTTGACAAGACACTCAAACAAAAAAGATTATTTACAGTTTAATTTCCTCAAAATGGATTAAAGCTGATTTTCCAAATGAAGAAAGATGGGGTGTTGGGGGAATGTGGTGCAGAATCAACTGTCCTGATTGGAAATAAGGACAAATTCAACTCTACATCAGATCCTGCAAATGCTGGATCTGACAGCTTGTGCGCAGTATCTTCAAAACCTCCTAAACCAGTTCCACAACCTCGCAGGCCATTGCTGGACATGTGACATTTAAAGGATGTGATCAGGGCGTCAATATGTGGGGCATGCTGTGCTCGTGTCTGTTAATGTGTCGTTGGGAATGAGCTGCTTGCCTTCTGCTGAAGAGAATGTGTTTCTGTGCAGCTCAGCTCCTGCTATCGGCTGTGTGTGTGACCATTGGAGGGTTTTATGGCCTCGTCTGAGGTGCGTCACCAGAAATTTTTCCTCACCTCGTTTGACTTTGCTTTAGTGCTGTGCCAGTGATCCTCCTTGTAGTTTACAATAAACAAATGACGAATGGAGCACGATAGAGGATGTCCAAAAAATAGCAGGTTCCATCCGTGCAACCAGTCAGGTGCGCTCACTCATTATATGTCACTGCGGATAAAAACACCTAAATGTTTGAATTTTAAATCAGTGTCAGACGCACGGCCAAAGTAGAAAGACAGCCATTCACTCAGACACAAGTATGCCTACTGTTTTCATATAAATAGACATGAAGAAGGAAGATAAACACTCACACACTCTGAGAGGTGCTCAAACACTTGCATACATTCAAAAAACACAGGTCCGGAAAGCCTTACGTGCTGCTTTTTTAAAATATTAAGAGGAACATGGTGAATAAAAGACTTAGACTTCAAGGCTGCACTAGTGACCAAACTGAAATATCAGAGAGAAAGAGACTGAATGGGAAAAAAAGAAAACATTCAAAATGTAAAACAGCTCACCCCTGAGCTCCTCATCCACCTCCTCCCTGCACCCCTCTCACTTCAAACCCACTCCCTTCCATCCCTCCATCACCTTCATCCCTCTCTCCTCCGCTGCCTTTAGAGGTACTGGAATAAGTCGGTCCCCTCTCGATAATAAGTTGACAGCTGTAGAAAATGGCTTCTTTCAATTTGGGTGCTCCCAATCTCATTATACTGTGATAGGAGAGCCACATGACTGTTTGCCTGTTTGGAGGCTCGTGCAGCAGAAGAGCTCAGGCACTCGACGTGGAGGCTGAGAGGGAGAGACGCAAAGAGAACGAGAAATCTGGGAGAAGAAACTTGAAGAAAGAGAGAATGGGGAATGAGGCGGGCAGAGGAAAGAAAGGGAGAAAGAAGAAAGTGACATCTACAGTGGAAGAGGCAGAAATACAGAAAGACGGAGGGCAGGGATGAGCAGAGAAAGGGACACAAAGACTGAGAGGGTGGACAAAGAGAGAACCAAGTAGAGAACTGTGCAGTAGCAGTGCAGGATGACCTGTGAAAAGACGTGGCTCACGGATGACGCGTCATCTTTTAGCTGTCTACCATTTAAAACAGGGCTGCAGACACACCATGTAACCCCTACTTCAGCTGCAAATAGCTATCAGAGGAAAATCAAACTCTCAACATCAATTTGTAAAATAATAATCTTCAGCTCTAGAATTAATTCAAAAATCACACTGAGGGGGTGGCGATGCAGGAAAGAGCGTGATCAGCAAACATTCCCTCAAATGCTATGTCTCATTGTGCTGGCCGGCTTGCTAAGTAGAATAGCAAAACCTGAACAGCAAATAAATAAACCTATTCTTAATTCAGGACTCTGTTACTGCCACACAGACCTGTGTGTGGAACATAGAGTGCTTTAAAAAGATCCTGCAATAAAATAAAATCTGTATGCAGCCTATATGAACATTCTCAGTTACTACTGAGTGCATCAGTAGCATACGTCATGTCAAAATGTAAGAATAAAGCATTAGCATGCATGTACATGGAGCAGCATAGCAGAGACTTAAAGGAATAGTTCAACATCGTGGGAAATGCGCCTATTTGCTTTCTTGCTGAGAGTTATAAGTTTGTCACCGCTCTCATGTTTGTACACGAAATATGAAGCTGCAGTTAGCTTAGCTTACCATACAGACTCAAAATGGAATGACACAGCTAGCCTGGCTTTGTCCAAAGTAACAGAATAATCTGCCTACCAGCACCTCTAAAGCTCATTAATTAACAGGTTATATCTTTAATTCACACAAAAAACTCCAAACTGAGCCAGGCCAAACTGTTCCCCATTATTTCTAGTCTTTGTGCTAAGCTAACAGTCTTCTGGTTGTAGCTTCATTCTTATTGAACAGATGTCAGCGTGGCATGGCACTTATTATCCAACTCATAGCGAGAACAAGAATAAGGGTATTTCACAAAAATGTTTGTTTAACATAGAAGAGGAAGAAAGGATCAGCCACTATACTATACATGTTAACACAGGATTTTCCTCCATGTAGAGAGGGAATCTCACGGCCTCACCACTCTGACCTGGGGCCACTGTGGTTCTTTCAACCAAACAGCTTCTGAAAACACCACAGGGAGAAGCACAAAGAACCCAAACTGCCCATCACTGAACCACACAGCCAAAACCTCATTCTGCACCAACACCACACACACAAACTGTGGGCGTATACGCCTCATTCAGCATGAAAACTTATTCTACTTATTTTCAACATTTCTTGCTATTTCAGATTCATTCCTGCTATATTTTACACTAATGGATGCACACAGACAGAAATACTAGCAGCTTTAGGAATTAACTGGCGTCATGCCAGCTCTCCAGCAAACTGGAGCTGACTACCAAAAATGTCCAGGCAGACATGACAAAAATGACAATCAACCAGGCCTGCAAGGGCACAAAAACAGCACAAAGGAAACCTGTACACACACACATAGAGAGAGAGAGAGAGAGAGAGAGAGAGAGAGAGAGAGAGAGAGAGAGAGAGAGAGATGGGGTGAGAGAGACAGAAACATATGCAACCAAATAAATGCATATGAACTTTAAGTATCGGAAACATTAATAAGCACACACCACACACACATAAAAATATAACAAAGAAATACATGCATATGCACAAAAAATGAACAGTATTATGAACCTGTAAATCAAGATAAAGAAAGGGAATGACAGTGCCTGGAGCACGTACTGTAGGTGTGTGTGTGTGTATGTGTGTTTGAGCTATCTGCCTCAGCCTGCACTACGCAAACAGCAGGGAGGGACAGGCCTCCATGAAAACAATGAAGAAAGTGGTAACACTGGGAGGACACACACACGCACAAACACACTTGTGCTCCTGCCAGGCAGTAGACATACAGCCATCCTAAAAAGCACAGCCACCCCACCAGGCCCACCCTGGGTGAGCTATTGTCTGAATCTCTGGGTGATCCCTCAAGTCCCATCCAGCAGAAGCAGTCCACTTCAGCACATACTGAGTCTCAGTCCAGTGTTGTATCCACACTCCGCTAAAACACACATGCACACACACACACACACACACACACACACACACACACACACACACACACACACATACACTGCCAGCAGCATTTTCTGGTCACGGTGCAATTAACCACACCAATTAGCCGGTTCCCCAACCAATTCAGAAACAGAGGGCTCCCCCTAGAGGTGAAATCACATCATTGGAAAAGCTGATGAGAAATATGAGGATATCATAAAAATTAGCCCACAATTACAAACAACGTCAACGGCAACAAAGGATGTCATTTCAATGGTGGTTTCCAACTGAGTGAAATGAGGTAATTAAACTGGAAGGAAATGAAGTAGTCCACATAAATGGCTTCATGAGGGCTCAGGGCAGATTGTATAGAAGTGATTTGCACTTTAGATTTGTTAGTAAACGCAAGATCATTCGCCAAGACCATGGCTGTAAGCTCTGTGTGTATATGTGTGTATGGGTTAGTTTTAAGCCTGTAAGAACACTTGTGCATACATGCTTAAGTCTGTACACCTGGTCCACACACCTGTCTCATCCACTATTGTCCATCTGTGTAGTTACTCACAGAGGCATACACATACATACATATATATATACACACACACTCACTGGTGTTGTCTGGCCTACAGAGCTTTGTGTGTGTGTGGGAATAAAAATCTATTCACATTGTGGGGACACGTCTTCATTATGGGGGCATAATGTAAGTCCTCATATTGAAAATCATTAAATTTTAGGATGAAGACTTGGGCGAAGGTTAGGTTTGGGTTATGGTTAGGGTCAGTCTCTAGGAAATGAATGTAAGTCTATGTAACATGTAAGTCTATGCAATGCCACCAAAAGTGATGGCAGGACTACTCTGTGTGTGTGTGTGTGTGTGTGTGTGTGTGTGTGTGTGTGTGTGTGTGTGTGTGTGTGTGTGTGTGTGTGTATGTGTGTGTGTGTGTGAGTGAGTGTGAGTGTGTGTGCGTGTGCGTGTGTTTGTGCGCACAGTGGAGAACTAATATCAGGCGGCCTAGTACTGTACTGTTCCTCCCCTCCCCCCAACCCAGCCCTTCCATGGCTGAACTCAACAGATTAAACTATGCAATATCACCCTTACCAATTCCCCCCTCCTCCTCCTCCCTTCACCTCCCCCCATCCTCACCACCCTCAATTCAATTTCTTCTTTCTCTCTCTCTTTCTCTCTCTCTATCTCTCAGTGAAATGATTTGTCTTTTTTTTCTCTCTTCTCCCAATCTGTGTGTGTGCATGTGCACACGAATACATTTTCCTGTTCTTCTGAAGACTGTTAAGGCTGTAGTTTATATATATATATATACTACAGCCTTAACGATATGTGTGTGTATGTGTGTGTGTGTGTGTGTGTGTGTGTGTGTGTGTATATATACACACACACACAGGACTACATCTATAAATGTTAAGACACACACACACAGGACTACAAACACACTAATGACTACTGCAGCCCAGCACCTATGTGAGTTAAGGGGAACAGGTGCAGACATACCTTTGTGTTTGTTGTATGTGTGTAGTGACAGAGTGCATGTCAGTCACAAAGACAAAGAGGCCACACACTTAGTTTGACAGTGATAGACAGACAGATGGACAGACAGGAGTGTGTGTGTGTGTGTGTGTGTGTGTGTGTGTGTGTGTGTGTGTGTGGCTGGGTATGTGCAGGAGCGGACGTCTGCCACACTACCAGCTGGAAAACGTCAGTTTCCTCGAATTGCTGTCACAGCACCACATCGTCGCAAGTGTGTATATGTGTGTGTGCGTATGTGTAACTGACTTTTTGCATATTTGAACATGTCGACAGATCTGACAGACAGAAAGGCAGAGTGAGGGAGGTAGACAGAGGCAGAGCCATGCAACAGATCATGTCACTTCTTTCAGAATTTGGTGTGTTACCTGCTATGTGTGATTTTAATGAAGAGCTGCGTTTCATTTCCTCTGTGTGTCTCCTTCCTTGTCCACTGGGTGTGGTTATCTTGGCGTTACCATAAAATTGTGACTCATGGGCCTCTCTGTGTATGTATGTGTGCATGTTTCCTGTTCGTAGATTTGCACATTTCGGTCTTTTTGCCAACATATGCATGCACGCTCACATTAGTGCGTATCTATTTATGCATGCTGACTATTTCTATTTGTGTGTGCATGCATTCCTGGTATATTTGTGTGGGTGTATATAGCCCCTAGCTAGCTGCAGTGTGTATTGAGGGCAGTACATCAGGGTAAGGCAATCTGCCTCTGAACAGCTCCTTCAGGTGAGATTTATCACCACTGCACTTGGCCTCTTATTATGGCGATGGATTCCCTACCTCTGTATCTGGGTGTGCACGTGTGGGTGCATGTGTGTATGTGCATGTGTGTGTTTTCTTAGCCCCCCCAACCCCCCCACCCCAGTCTGCATCTTTATTAAAGTGCTGCAGAGGGAAGCAGCCATTGGTTTGCGTTGACTCCACCCTCGACAACTCCTGATAGGGATCCACTGGACACGCAAAAACACTGGGAATAATAGAAATGTAGAATGACAAGGAGTGGACAGAACACTGAGGAGAGGAGAAGAGGGATTTGGGTTCATTAATTCTCTCCTTCTCCCTCCACACAATTTGCATTTGGACTACAAGTTGCAACGAAACAAAACTACAAATTCCAAATTTCTTAGCTGGAAGTCACACAAGGTCCCAAAGCAGTGGAGCTGACTGACAGTCAGTTAGGTAGCACTGGAGAAATAGGTCATAGAGCTAAAAATACTTATCTATGTCTCTCTCTTTCTGTTGGTCTCTCTCTATCCTGTCTTCTCAAAAAAAAAAAAAAAAGACAAAGTAAAACAGACGGAAAGTCTAAATAAGGGGATGATGAAAGGAATAACTCGAAAAAAGAAACACCCTTAAAAACATCAGACCCCAGGCTTACTCCCATACGAATAAAGAAAAAAAACTGAGAGCAAGAAAGGGAATGAGAGACTGCAACTGTGTGTGTTTCCCATTGTGTGTGCGTGTGTGTGTGTTTGTGTGCCTCCATCCACACGGGTGATACTGCACAAATGAGCGAGTGAGGGAATGAAAGGGAGAGATTGAAAGAGAAAGAAAGATCTAGAAATGGATGCTCAGGCTGTGGTTTCAACCATCACGTGGGGCTGTTTGCACACAGAGCCGGTTATTACATGGAACTCATTTAGCTCGGCTCAGTCAGGCAGGGCAGAAATAATATTATATAGGCCCTGCCACAACTGCTGCCAATACCACAGCACACTGTTATCTACATGTCCCCCTCCAACCAGCACAAAGAAATGATATTGCTGAAATACATACCACACACACTGCCATTCTGACAAATTTGGACACCTGCATCCTAAAGATGATTGTTGTAAAGTCAAGTCCCTATTGCTAATTTAATTTATATGCACTTTGCTTATAAGACATTTCATTTTTTTAAGGATTTCATCATCTGCTTCATAAGCAGGGAATATCACATTGGAATGCAACCAGTCAGAGGTAGAAACATCACATCTTCTTTGAAACCAACGTAACATTCTGCGACGCCACAAAGGGAAAGATTGTATAATTTGGTATGAACAGTGGACTATAAATACTTTCTGACAGTAGATAGTCCAAATCTACAGTAAATCCCTCTAAAGGAACTCTTAGGAATAAGCTATCCAACAAGATTTAAGGGGATCTGACAAAATGCATAGAGAATTGCCTTCAGTAATTTTTGCTGAATATTAAAGTGGTGACATGACTTGATTCACAATGTAAGGAACCTTAGTGGAGAGTTGGGTGGTTGGGGGGGGGGGGGTTGAGGGTAAGTGACTTGTAGGGCTCAGATGGTTTAAGGCCAAAGAAGAAGGAAAATGGAAAAGAGGACGAGCGAGACAGAGAGGAAATGGCTGAACAAAAGGGAGATGGCGAGAAAGAGTGATGGATGGAGAAAGTGATGAAGAAGGAGGGAGGGAACGTGGGAGACGGGGCAGCAGGGGTGATCGGAGGACAGCAAGGAAATAAGAGGGAGAGAGATGGAGGAGAGGAGAAGGAGAGAAAGAGAGATTAAACCAGTCTCTAATCCAGCAGAGAGATAGACAGAGAGAGAGCTGGAAAGGAAATGCCCAGTAGATTGAAGCTAGCTGCTCTCCACTGATTTGCCTTCACACACAAATGAACCCTCCACTGTACTTCCACACACACACACACACACACACACACACACACACACACACATCACACATCAACGGGCTATCGCGCGGTACTGTACACAGCAAGTCTTGGCTGGGTGATGGGCAACAATTGTAACTGCTTCCCACAGAATTTACATCCACTGAATTAATTATATTTCATTGCTGAGATTCAGCAAAGTTTAAAGACATTTAGGGACACAACAGGCATTGTTTCCGGCGCACAGCCAGCCACCCTATTAGAGCCGACATTGAACCAAATTTTGCTAGTTGTTTGGCCCATTTTACTGGATAGGCCTCTAATTTGTAAGCCTCTAATATCAACTTTGTTTGTAGACATGCTAATTACCAGGGCTTGTTTAAAGGCTGATCGCAGTGTGGTAACTGGAACATAGTTAAACCCATACTGCGTAACAATGGCATTTATACAGTTGGTGAGATGTTAAAGGCAGCGTTGATTGCTGTGGCCTTGCGCAATAAATACATTCAACTTTATTATTGCACATAGAGTCAGATGCTGTAGTAAACAGTGTGCCAGCATCCCTGCGGGTCTCAGTCTGGCTGGCAACTTTGCTGATCTGATATTCTACATCTTCTTTTTCTCCTTTTGTCTAACTTTAAGCACTTAAAATCAATGTGAAATGAAAATTGGGCACAAGATCATTAGTTACTGGCCCTGAGCTGCTTTTTTTAATCATATACTTTCTCATTTTACTCTTTCCCTGTCCTATTCTCTTCCTGCTACCACAACCTCGTCTCTCCCTCTGTCCTGGTACCACATCGGTATATTCCATGCAAATCAGTCGATTTAATCCCCTTGACATGGTGTCAGTGAGGGCCTCTGGGAGCAATCTGGCCACACTTTGGCTCTGCTTGGATGAACATCCCATAGAGGAGAGGAGAGGAGAGGAGAGGAGAGGAGAGGAGAGGAGAGGAGGCTCTGAGCTCAAAGGTCCCACATTACAGCTTCCATCCAGTCCACCTGTCCATTCCTGTGCCATCATCACAACATGACCAGACACCATCTTTTTTAGAGCGTCATTAAACCTTGGAATTATCAATCTTACATCTCTAGTTTCCTAATATTGAGGTGTGTGCTTTGGGATAAGTCAAATGCAATTGGCCAAAACACTAAAATAGCATCACAGTCAATCAGGGCAGCACACAGTTGCCCAATCATACCATTCCAGTTTCCTCTCTCCTGTGAAGTGCTCTTCAAAGCAGGCAGGGCAGTCGTTCGTGGAATTGCACGAAATGTCGCCTGTGTCTGCATCTCAGAGAGGCTGACAGACAGAAAGACAGGCAGGCAGTCTATATCCCATTTCCCTGCTCAGGTGAAACCTGTGCAGCATCCGATGTGCGCCCCTGTTTTCGCACACAGGTCTCTGACTTTTCTTTGTTTCAAACTGCCTAAGCTGGATCTTTTGTGTGCTCAAAGACTCCTCGGTTGTATGTTTATATTTCAGCTATTGTGGTGATTTTTCGGCTAGATCTCCGTAAGTACCCGCTGACAGACGCACATCAGCCACCTTTTTGGCCGGGAGCCCAGGCGGGCAGCAGGCGTCTGCATTCCACTGAAAGCAGTCTCAGAAAAACACACACACACACACACACACACACACACACACACACACACACACACACATACAAAAAAAAAAAAAAAAAAAAACACCCCCAAAAACCTGCACAAAGCGGATCATTACAGGAGAAACTTCACGGGAAATCCACCCGTTTAAAGACCCATTAGTGGAAATAAATGCCCGTTAAGATGCACGTTAAGTGTAAAACGCCAGATTGCAATTCAGATTTTATTATAGGCTTTATTATAGGCGCTGGAGATGAAAGCAAGTCTCGGAGTTGAAGCCGTGCGCCAGCGTATTTACCTCAGCCTATATATTTCCGAGAGGTCCGACAGTAAAGGTAACGCTGCAGCCTAAACCCCGAGCAGCGAGCTTCATTCTGCCTACCTGTTTACCCTCTCTCTGTCCAAAAATGTGCACACAGGTACTGTAAAGCCATCTAAGCACCCTGCCTCCCGGCCAGCCTGCCACTCCAGCCTGGCTTTGACCGTGATCTTGGCTGGCTACACTGGCAAGGGACATACCGGGTCACCCAAATCTACCTCCAGCATTCCTCCATATCCCTGCACACACGCTGCTGTTGGCTCAGGGAAATGATTATATGAATTGCATCGGAGCGCACAATAATTCCCCTCATGCCCCCCCAAAAAAAGAAAAAAAAAAAAAAAGGAAACAGAACCCCCCCTCGTCAGCTTCGAATATAACTTTTCTTTAAGGCTGCTTCGCATCCGCTGACATTATCTCTATCTCTGCTCTATGCATTGCATGTATAGATGTGTTGGTAATCATGCTGAGAAATATCTGGGAATTTAAGGGTCTTAAATTGCACTGACAGCATGCACAGATACAAAAAGCGCAAACGCTCAGAAAACGTGTGGTACTTACGATTTGAGGGGGTTCTGTACCGCTGTGGCCATTTTGATATAGTATGATAGGATGCAACACTGCAGAGCCGGGTATTGTACATGTAATGTAGCAGCTATTTCAATTTCATTCATTCTCTGGGGCTGCGGCTGGAGCCAGCAGCCAATGGGAGGCGGGAGCGCTCTGTGACAGCTTTGGGGAAGTGTAGTTTTTTACGCATGTCAACATGAGACATGCCGAGGAGGCGTGCACTACAAGTACCAGCGGGGATAGCGGCTGGAGTGGAGCGCAGTCCCGCCTCGGACCTGTGAGGGCAAAGCCATCCCCCAGTTCCGAATTCATATGTAAAAAAATCAGTCTACAGTTATGTCAAGATTGGGTTGCAGGACTGTCTGTCAGTGTGAGCGTGCCAGTTTCTCTTATGCATTGTTGCCTTGTGTGGATAATGAGGATGGGCTTGAATCTGCACTGCCAGCCCCAGCACTGCATCACATCACTGAGGTGGCAACTTGATGGATACATTTCACACTGAAGGCTGATTGTGAATGGATTTTAAAGTGAGGATGATATCAAGAAAGCATCTCTGATTAATTGTATATATGTAGGGACAGTGAGTGGGTACAGATCGGATGGAAATTTAGTGAGGGGTGGCCCATGTATCACCTTACCTGTGTGCTTACTGTGGGGAACAACTGGAGAAACAAAAACAATCATACTTTCATATAAGCACGAGTTTTGTTTCTTAAAAAGACACAGACATCATATAAAGGTAGACAACTTTATTCTAGTCATGAAAGGCTGGATAATAGAATAGATTAGTGACATCTTTATACAGTCTGTTTTAGGGTAAATTAAGAGACGTTGTGTCTACATAACCTTACATTAGTGGTGGCATGTTGATAGGCCCGTGGTTAATCTTATATTATCTATGCTAGGTAGACGTGCACTGAGCAACTTTAATTATTCATTAATCAGGGGCGATGGGTTGGGAGTAGGCCTATAATTGATTCTTTCAGACATTTGTCTCTCATGGTTGCGCCCGGAGAAAGGCTGGGACCCTCTCCAATCTCCTCACCCCTTCACCCTTTATTTCTCCCTTCCTAATTCCTTCTTTAATTCTTTCCCATCTGCTTTCTCTCCCTGCATGCATACTTTCTTGCCTGTTTGTTGTAACATTTATTTTTACATGCAGGTGAATGCGTTAACAAGTACAAGGTTAATTTCAACTAGTAGTGTTTGTGTGAACTTTCCCCAACATTAATTTAATCCCTGATACATGTGAGGAGGAAGGAGGGAAGGAAGGAAGGAAGGAAGGAAGGAAGGAAGGAAGGAAGGAAGGAAGGAAGGAAGGACTGTTGAAGCAGCAATGCTGGAATTTCTCTCTCCATGTCATGTTAGCAGCAGTGGCGCCGCTCTGAAGCCATCCAGTGACATGTGATATTTATAGATCTGTGCTAACAAATATTTAATGAACATTAGCAAGCACCTCTAACATGGCAGCGCTGCTCCAATAAAACACTCTCTGCCACTGACATGGAAACTTTGATTCCTTGTGTCTCGCCGAGATTGCTAATTAGTCGCTGTTTTAAAATATGCATATTTTTCATCTTAACGAAGTGGAATAAATATATGGACAAGGCTTTTGTTTGGGTTTGCATGAATTATCTAAGCTTTAAAAATCTACAATAGAATCCATACAGTGTATACGGGTGTGTGAGCTCATCTTCTCATGGATTAATTTTATGCTTTCTTATCCTCCGTTCTCTGAAGTTTGTTGAACGGCAGATCCTGTGTTATTCTGCACTCTGACCACAGGGTGGTGATGATGCACCAGACAAGACGCTGACCAACCGCACGCATCATGCGTCTGACGTCACTGTCGGCGTGCTCCCATGCTCCTCCCTCAGCGCCCGCCGTACACGCGCTGATGTTGTGATTCACGGATAGACAGGAGTCATGTTGAACTTTCGCTTTGTGTTTCGTCGTGAAAAGTATGTCTTAAGTAATTAAACAACGATGTCCGAAATACTGATGAAAGAAATGGAGAGTATATCGATCAGTCCAATGAAGGAAGCGTCAGAGGGGCGTCCAGACGGTGTCCCGAGCTTCCTGCTAGTGGACGAACAAGAAAACCTGCAGGTAAAGTTAGCTACGTCAACTGAGCTAACGGTTGCTAGCCTTTAGCTGCTAAGCTAAGGAGGAGGACTACAGTACTCTAATGAAGGCCACCAAGTATCTGTTGTCACTGATGCTAACAGCTACAGAGCTGGTAAATGAGGTTGGTTAGCTAAGAAAACATGATGTTGTTATTCTTTTTCACCCCAAAAAAAGTGAGCTTGTGGCAGATGGCTCTTCTCCCTACGATTTGTCAATGTAAGGAGAAAATGCTTTTACTCATGACGTCCGTCATGTTTAGCCTGTAGATATGTTTTCGCTAACAAGGACTCATGATACCTGAAGGGAAATATGACATAAACAACAACCGAGGGAGGCTGAGCAGCAAATGGGTGTCTCACTGGGAAAGTCCCTGGTGAGTCATCCAGCACAGCTGACCCACAGGGAGGCACCCTGTCATTGCATTATTGTTACAACAGTACAAAGTGCAGACGATAATGATTATTTTACACTTATCCGATTAGCGTGTAATGTATGCACAACCAGTCCTGTCCTAAGAGAGTTGAAGGCTCAGCTGTACGTTGTTAATGAATGCAGCTGTCATTTCAGATATTATTTTCTGGAACGGATGAGTATTGCCTCAAAGATACACAGAACACCCAGTTCGTTACTTTGTAGTGTGTTAAGGCCACTTGTCATCCAAAACTGATTTTTTCATGCAGATTCAATAAAGCATTTCCTTGATTCAATGAAGTCAGAGGGAAAGCTAATTATATCATGTTGAGACAGCTCAGCAATCCATCGTCTGTCCATAAATGGCTCTTCTGCTTGGTGTTCTCCCTCCTCTCCCTCCAGGTCCGCAGTGAGTCTGAGTTTGTGGACAGACTTGGCTGCGGGGAGGTGGCAGGAGTCAAGGTACTCTCCATCTTTGGCAACACCGGCGATGGCAAGTCGCACACCCTCAACCACATCCTGTTCGGTGGTGAGACTGTGTTCTACACCTCCAAGTCCCCCAGCTCCTGTACGGTGGGGGTGTGGGCCGCGTATGACCCCAGTCTTAGCCTGGTTGCCCTGGATACTGAGGGCCTGTTGGGGGCTGCAGCCAATCAGAACCAGAGAATGCGACTGCTACTAAAGGTAATTTTAGTGGTCAGTGGTTGTTTTTGTTGGAAATAACTAACAGCTGGAAGTGTAAAACATGCATGAGGAATATTAGTCAGTCATATTTCTTTGTACATTTAGTTGGTTGATAAAATGGTTAGCTGTGATGTGAATTTTGGAATTTACCAGCTTCTGTTAGTGTATTCTTTTAATTATCCTCATCACCTTGTCTTTGCACAATTACACCTATATTCCATTTCACCATGTGTCTTTGTAAAGATCACAGATGCTTTCTCTGTCTTAGCTCTGTATATATGTCTATTTTCTTCTTTTCCAGGTATTGGCAGTGTCTGATATAGTAGTCTACCGTACACGGGCGGAGCGCCTCCACAATGACATGTTCCTGTTCCTGAGCAGCGCCTCAGGGGCCTACCTGAAGCACTTCACCCCAGAGCTAAGGGCCCTCTCCAGTCGCTGTGGTCTGGATGTGCCCCTCTCTTCTCTTGGGCCGGCTGTTATCGTCTTCCAGGAGACAACGCACACTCAGTTGCTTGGTCATGGTAAGAAGAGGAGGAGGAGAAGTGATCAGGAAAACACCTCAGTTTTATAAACATAATTCTTTGTCTTTTCACAGGATGTATTTTTTGGGTTTTAGCCTCTTGTCCTGTGATTCCTGCTGTCAGACTAACATTTCTTTGCTTTTCCTGTCCCTTGTAGACTCTAAGGTAGCCGGCCATGCCGACATGCTGCTCCAGAAGCGTTTTCATGACCTGGGCTTGGGAACAGAGGCCTTCAGCTCAGTGCAGTATGTAGGCACCCAGACCATCACACCTCCCACTGACTACAGCAGGCTGCTGGAGGCCGTCAGGCAGCAAGTGAAGAACACTCACACACGCTCTCCCCGCCAGCCTGGGATAGTGTTTCACGCTCTGGAAGTAAGTGGTGGATCATGTCGAATTTTAGAGAAAATGAACAGAGAGATGAGAAGATTTGCTCTTTGGCCAGTGTTAGTCTTGTGGTCTTCATGTCCACTTTTCACCCCCACCCTTTTTCGCCTTCCTTTTTCCATTTCTTTAGGCCCTAAGTGAGCGTTTCTGTGGGGAACTGTCAGATGACAAGATGACCCTGTACTCCTTCTTCCCAGATGAGTACTTCACCTGCTCTGCTACCTGTCTCAGCTGCAAGTAAGTCACTACAAACATCATTGAGAAGGTATTCAGTCCCCATTAGGTCACTGTTATTCATTATTATTATTCCTATTAGGATATTGGTGCTGGCTGCATCACACCTCTGGTTTTATTACTGGGCTGCAAATCTTAGAGTTTTCCTGTGCTGGATGCTTTATGAGAGCTCACACCCATCAACTGTCCGTTACTGTGTTTATCAAAGAATTGCCTTAAAGATTTGGAAACAGGTCAGAGGGCCATTTTGGACTCATTTTTCAGCCTGGCGTCAGTGGTATCTAACATGCCCCACCCTGTCATGATGAAATCTGCTGCTCATGGTTAAACCTTGGCATTAACAGGTTCAGAGTTTTGTACGTTGATTCTGTACATCTCTTCATCAAATTGTAGATACTGTTTTTGTAGTTTAGCATACATTACTCTAAGATTTAGACTCACACTGTGGAGACACTGCAGATGTGCTTTTAGGAATTTTTATCCAGCTAATTGAACTTTTTTGTGGAAAATGTCAGAACCAGGTTATCATACAAAGCAGATTATTTTTACAGCCTTAAATCATGTCTGGTGAGGATCTTAAATTTCCAAAGGTTTGTCTCAATGCAACTCTTTCCATTCAAAATATTTGAGTTTGGAAATATCTCTCTTTTTCAGAATCTTCAGACAGCATTTAAAGCATTTATTGCCAGATGGAAACATAAGCAGACACACCAACAGAACTCTTTTAGCTGTCTCTGGCTGATTCACAGGGCTGGAATTTATTTCCTCCAAGTAGAAATCTGTTGTTGTTCTTTTGCATGTTAACTGTCTCCCCAGTGGGACACATAAAACCTGATGTCTTTTCCATATTTCTGGAAAGGAGAAACAGGATTCCCCTAGTCTTTGTGTTTCTTCTTGATGGAAAGCTGAGAAGTGACAGTGGGAGACATCACAACACTGGTTCTGAAGGGAGCCAGTCCTCGACAAATGGACTGTTCACATCGTTCTGCCTTCTGTAAAACCTGCTCCTGTCACTGACACTGACGTCTGTTGTGTTGGTCTAAAACGTATGGTTTTCTGTCTCGTCTCCAGCATTCGCTGTAAAAACGGAATGAACCATCTGAGAGACAGGGTCCCTCACATGGCAGATGGACTGTGCCAGTATGCACACCAGTACAACAACAAGGTCCTGATCTGTAAGGTAAGACTGACTCCTGACACCAGTCTGCCAGTTTAGGTGAACTGGGGTCCAGTTCAAAATGTGATGTTGTTTATGTGGTTTCAGCTTTTGCACTTGTTATTTCATACTGTGTCTTGTTCCATTGTCCTATTTATAATTAGTGTCTACATGTTGTCTTTCAAACAGTAATTTAACAAACTTTCTGTGTTATTTTCTGTGTTCGTGTCTCATGTCTCCAGCGATGCTACGAAGGAGGCAGAGAGGTGATTGTTGTGCCCAAGACGTCTGCTTCCAATGACAACCCATGGTTTGGACTGGCCAAGTATGCCTGGTCAGGGTACGTACACACACACGCACACACACACACACAACCTTATCGTTGCCTTTCATCATCTCATGCTGTCTCCCCGCCTTCCTCTCAGCTATGTGTTGGAGTGTGTTAGCTGTGGTGTAATCTACCGCAGCAGACAGTACTGGATGGGAAACCAGGACCCCGAGAGCAGCGTGGTGCGATCTGAGGTCAAGCATGTCTGGGAGGGGGTGAGTACCCCACCCTTCTTCTCTTCCTCCAGTTTCTACTTTCAGTGCAAAAGAATCACAAAGTTTTCTGTCTAGGCATCTGATTGATGAGATTATGCGTGGTTAGTTTGCATAACTATTTCTTGAGGCCACAACATGTAGACGCTGAGTGTACATGACATCATTAAAGGCATTAAATGCTGAACCTTTCATTCTAACAAAGTTTCATGTGCAACATGAGTAACATCTGCCACAAAGACAGGACTAAAATTGTCACGTTTTGCATGAAGTTTGGTGAGATGCTGCAAGTAATACATTTGAAGCATTTATCTTTGCTTCAGTAGAGATTAATGTCTCTCGTCCCTCTCTCCCTGACTTCACCTGTTGACTGTAAAACTTTGTGCTCCTCCTCTTCAACTGTCCGCATTTTTTCACCCTTCTGTCTTCTCTCAGTCGGACACCTTTCTGACCACCCACCAGAACGCCGCCCAGAGGGTCCTGGATGGGATGAACTATGTGATCCAGTCTGTGTCGGAGTACAGCACGGGTCCCACCAAAGCTGTCGCTGCCTGGCTCACTGACCAGGTGGCACCGCCATACTGGAGACCCAACGCAGAGATCACAGTGAGACATTGTCCAACAAATTATTCCCTCAGTGCCTGCAATAACAGTGTCATCATGTCTCTTTCCATAATTGAATCCCCATTTCCCCATCAGGCCTGTCACGGCTGTCAGAAGGTGTTCATGGAGGCAGAGAGGAAGCACCACTGCCGATCATGTGGTGAGGGTTTCTGCCATCCCTGCTCCAGCCACAGGATGCCGGTGCCAGAGAGAGGCTGGGGCAGCGGCCCTGTCAGGGTGTGTAAGGCCTGCTACCGACAGGGAGGGCCAGCTGACACTAACAGCCAGGGTGAGACACTTTCAGCCAATTAGTGATCTTCAACCTGACAGCTTGTCTTAAATTACGCAGATGTCATTTTAATAAACCAAGAAGTAGTGATCATTGTTTTTGGGTGACATGAATTAATGCTGAACAGGGCTAATGAACACGATGGCCATTATATCCTTAAGCTTTTAATTCATTAGCATCTTTTTGCTGCTCATTTGCCATTTCAGAACAAAACTACACCAAGATTTCTAAATTTCTTGAATTTCTATGATTATAAAATGTTAAATTCTTTTAGACAGTCATATGTCTGAATATTTAAGGGATCCAGGGAAAACACTGATTTCCTGTATGTATATGCTGATTGTATTTGTGATAGCTGCTCACAGATAAATATTGTTATTGCTGCTTTTGTGTACTGAACATGTGTGTTTTTCTGTGTCTCTCGCACATATACACACACTTCTTTTCTTTAGTGTGTAAGGTGGAGCCTCGTGGTCTGATTGCTCGCAGGGTGACGGAGGTGGCCCAGTCCACACTGGACATGGTCACCACAGCTGTGGACTACCCTCTCTGTGAGTGCAGCTGCATCTTACCATTACATACCCAGTCAGTGTGCTGCAGCTGGCTGCACATCATCTATGGATCAGATGACTTTAGACCAATCAGATGTTTGTTGAACATGATTTGAATGACCAGTTTTACAGTACGTAAGTGTGATTTGGCCTGTGGTAGCACCAATGCAATCACATTGTCTTTCAACATGAAACAAGTGTTTTATTTGTTAGATAAACATAAGTGGAAGTAAACTGTAAGAATGCTGAGGGGAGAAAAAAATGACAACCACGTTACAAACAAACCCTGAATTTGTGCTCATAACAAGAAATACTTTATTCTAAATTCAGGCAAATGAGGTGGATGTACTGATCCACTGGGCCTCTTTCACTTGATGGCTCACCTGCAAGGAATGCAAGGCATTAATGTACATCTAAGTGTCTAGAGGCTATCCATCCATCTTAGATATTTAATGTCAGTTTAGAGATTCACACCATAAACATTAATGAAGCTTGGGATCCTGTTAAGTGATTCACTCCAGCCTCAGTACATATATTGTTATGAAGTTTCACAGAATGTTCTGTTCAGATGTAGATATTTATGACTCTATAAAAACCTTATATAATCTCTGATGTGAATCTTGAATAAATATGTACTGTTCTGCGTCCTCCCCTCAGGTTTTGTGAAAGATGTGGCTCGGCCAGACTACTGGGTGCCAGACCAGGACATCACCCAATGCCACCAGTGCTCCAAAACCTTCACTTCTGCAATGTCCAAGCACCACTGCAGAGCCTGTGGACAGGGTGTGTGCGGCCCCTGCTCCACACACATCAGGCCCGTGCCCTCCCGAGGCTGGGACCACCCGGTCAGAGTGTGTGACAGCTGTCACGCTCGCACCGATAGTCTGTGAGCTTGTTCAACCAGGAGAACTTCTCAAAGTGCACTCGGTCTTCCTCAGATGACCCACAGGAAAACACTGTGAATCCTGGCACTGCTGCTCCGAGAGGACACGGAGGATCGAGCGCACAGCACTGAATGGCAGAACTGGAAGCAGCCTTGGTTTTGCGTGAGAAGACATGATGTTTTGAAGCGTGAAACGGTCCCCATCTGGGCCTGGTGTATAACTGCTGACCTTGGATCAGTTTACCATCTCATCTGCCTGCCTTGACCAACTGATTTTGCAGCAGGTATGAGGTAAAACTCATTACAGCCCCACTGCACCAATTGAACTGCTCTGAAAACCAACTGGACAGACGGAAAGCTGGACATAAGTTTAACTGACTTGTGGGAATGTTTGAAAATGAAGACATGTGAGTCTTAAATCTCATTTTAACAGCAGAGCTTGTACTCTAAACTGCGCTGAAGTGTGGTCTTCCTTATTCATTCATTTGTGTTTGCCCAGCCCGGCAACACGCGACCCCATTCTGAATTTGAACAGGTTGATAAGTTAAAGGGATGCGCTGGGAACAGTGGGAGATTTTAAAGTTTAGGGATTTTTAGACCTCTCTGTTTCATAGAGTATCGAGCCATTTCAGAGACTGTATGAGGTGATTTTACTGTTTATCTTCCTCACACTCTTCCACTGAACCATCTCTCTCTCTGGAGAGACGGACAGACAGGGAAACACAAAGTAGTTCAGACTTGGAAAAAACACAGCAGTGTGTGCCTTCAGGGGAATCTTGATTCCTACTTCTAAAGCCCTTAAGGTTTGCTTTCGGGGAGTCCTCCACTTGCAAGGAGTAATGGGATTATTTGTGCCTAATTACAGAGCTATGTCATTCACAGCCTCTGATCTCAGCTGTATCTACAATATGGTGAAATGGACAGGAAAAGGAAATCTGTAGCACAACACATATAGACATTCCAATGTATGGAAATACCTGCGTACTTATGTAGATTTACCTTTCTGAGGTTATGATAAAACCTCCCTTGAGCCGCAGATGTTCAGAAAGCTCTCTTCATATCGTGAATACACCCTCAGTAGATGGTAGTTGTTCTGGTGTTTGAAAGGCTCTCAAATCATTTTCAATGTAAAGTGCAGAGTATATACATGTTGGTGGAAAATTACTTTTCTCAAAGGGAGTTTCTCTGCATAGCACACTGGATGCATTAATGCCATTTTTATCTCTGACTAGAAATAATTCAGTCGTAACAATGTTTTCCAGCGAAATCTAGCAGTTGACAATCTTCATGTTTTTCTTTCAGAAATCACTCGTCCGAATAAAGAAAACAGGAAATCTTGTGTCTCTACAAATGCATTCAATCACTCTCTGCCTGTCTCTCCCCCTCTCTTTCTCTCTCTCTCTCTCTCTCTCTTTCTCTCTCTCTCTCTCTCTCTCTCTCTCTCTCTCTCTCTTTAATCTTTTCTTAATACCCATTCATGCTTTATTTGCTTGAGTGGGTATTAAACATTGTTGCAAATGTAATTAAATGACAACACAAAGACTATGTGGCAGTGAGGAAGAAGAACATGATGTGAATCAAATAATAATTAACCTACTAAGTAATCAAAAACAGTATCTGGTGGTGAGGCTGAAGTCTGCAGATGTTTACCCAGCAGGACACATACGATCATCATATTTAGAGCAGGAGAGTAAGAAACCTTTTGCTTCCCTGCGTCCTAATTAACAATACCTCTGTTTTGCTTTTATTTTAATGGACTAATATCACGATGTTATTTAGTTAAATCTATGCAGCACTGCAATAAGTTGTTTTTGTTTATTCCTGTTTCCCCAGTGCTCATAAAATTGTTTTTTATTGGCATAAAAGTGAACATTTCTTATGAGATTTGTGGCTGCGGGTGGTAAAGATGCCGTTTGTGCTCATTCTCTTGTTGGTAAAGAGTTTTAATGGCTCTCGTTTCCACTTGCAGGAGCAGTAAAGACATTCCTTTCATTGTCATATAATCAGAGACTGAAAAGTTTTCTCTAAAATGTGCTTGGTGCCATAATGTACACATATATTTTCTAGATCTGTGCCTTTTCAGTCAGGCTCCGTGTGGCCCCCTAGGTGTCAAACTGCCCAGATGAGCTTATGTTCAAGCCAAGGTAGGTGTATCTGAGGTTCTGTGAGTGTTTTCCTTTGAGCAGTCAAATGAACATCTCCTCTTCATGTATTCATAATCTCCAGTCTGTGAAGTAACTCTCCAGCACAGCAATGATAGATTTTGCTGCAGTCCTTGTGCCTTTTATTTCTCAGTCCCTTTTAGTGAGTTTAGGTGATGCGGCAGCTCAGACTGCGTCTTTGCCTCACGTCTTTTGTACTGTGTCTCCCTTAGAAGACATATACCACTGGCCTCTAGCCAATTCACTCAATCACCACTGAGGCTACTGTTTACAGTATATCAGGTGACATCTCTCTTACAGCCTCAGTTTCAAGGTTATCTGCAGTCCATGGCTTGTGATGTGTTCTGATAAATCTCTGAATAACATCCATGAAGCAGTGCTCATTCCTTTCACAAACTAATTATGCAAACCCTCACAGACTCTATGTAAGAACGTGTTGAGCAGCAGACAGTGGAGGGCCAGGAATATCTGTATATAGACTGTAGACTCTTTTTTTATGATCTAGCACACATCACAGTAAATAACTTTAAATGAAGGGTGTAACATAAGTTTGAATTAAGCATAAAATGATGCTGTTCTATAAATATAGCCTCCTTTTATTGGTTTTTGGCTTTGAGGTGATCAGCCGTAGATCATTTTCTCCTTTTTATTGGCTCAGTCTGCCACTGCAGAGTCAGCCACACTTTAAGTTACTGTGCTGTAAAAGTGGTTTTTGTGTGTGAAACTGTAGCTGTAGAAAGAGAGCGCACATACTGACGTTCAGTAGAAAGGTTGTTCTGGTGTTGGTGTGGACAGGCAGAGGTTTTGACTGAGTGACTCTGGTGCTGCTACAGATAGATTACATGGCCCCATGTGTCTGCACTGTTATTACTGTGTGTGGTCCTCCAAACCACTGTGGAAAAATCCATCATGAAGCACTAGTTTGAACAAGACACATTTAGTCAGTGAGACAAAACCACCAGTTTCTTCAGTTGTTTGTACAGACCTCTGTACAAAGTGAGTGTGTGCCTACTGGAACAGGTGGAAACTCACACATGATGTTATTGTTATGTGTTCACTGTCCTGAGGAAGGTTTTGTCATGTTGATGTCACAGCTTTCAGTAACATTGTGACCACTGAGTGAGAAGATATTAGAAATGTTAATAGCTTTTATTCAATTCAGTCACATATTCATACATGTATACATAATGTATGTGCTGGAGCTGTGTGCTTGGAGCGCTTGTCAGTTTTCATAGCAAATCAATAAAATCACATACACACAGCTGTTGGATCCATCGTTTCATGTGATTTGTCGATGTTTTTGTTTGCCTCTGCACCAGTGACAGCCATGGCTGAAGGGGAGACTGTGACCATGTGTCACATTTGATCAGATACTGAGCAGATCTTCTGTGCTGCCGGGTTGAAGGTGTGTGTGAAGCATCCACATTTTATAATATGTAGCTTCTCTGCATCAACATCCATATTAGAAGCATTGCAGTCCACCACAAGCTCATTGGTTCTGCGGATATTGATCTTCAACTGATTGTTGTTGCACTATGTGATGAAACTCAGTCCTCTCTACTCTCCTGAAGACAGCATGTTTCTCACTGGACATTATTCACTGGAATCATGCATGTCAATGCAGTAATAATTTGCATAAAATACATTATAGTATTAAGATGCATTAAATCAATACTAATAGTAACTGTATTTGTATGGCACCTTTCATGCATGGGTGCAGCCCAAAGCGCTTCACAGAACAGGATTAAAAACAACAAAATTGGCCATAAAAACATTAAGCAACAATAACAATTATAAAATCTAAAGAGGTAAGAAGGCTTGATTCTCAAAATTAAGGGCCAGATATAAAACATAGGTCTTAAAAATGTAGAAATACCAAGGATTACCGTGGGTGTTTGCTGTTCTTACAGCCAGAGGGAGAGTGTTGCGCAGGGCCATCAGAAGAGAAAGCAGCTTCACATTTCTTGGGGGAACTTTACACGGTACAAGGTTGTGTTATTTATCATTCTGCAACACAGGGTTGCATAATGAAATGTTAGTGGTTGTCCCTTTTTGCTGCTAACCAAACAAAAATTCTGTAATTGGACGAATGAATAAGTCATAAAAATAATGTCGAAGTTGGAGTTGGGACATCAAATGATTTGCTGATATATGATGATATATGCTAGTTTATGTAAGGCGCACAAAAAGGATGTGCATATTGTGATTTTGTCAGATTCTTATTTTTACATTTTTATAATGTTGTAACTAATGAACTTGCAAGCCTCTTCTGATTTTGTCCTTTTTATGTCTCGTTACTCATAGATGTCCAGTATTGTATAAACAGTTGTCCATTATGTCATCTTGTTTTAAGTCCTGTTGAGTGTACCAGATTATTATTGATGATGTTGCAGCATAGTTAGAATTTATTGGAGTTTTAGACATGGTAACTGAGATTACAACGTGTCAATGTTGTGATGCCTTGTCTCCACACAGGAGGGCGCCAGATGAGCAGAAATATTGTGGCTGCAGCAAAGTAAATTTTACATGAGACCACCCACTGCTAAGTGTCCTGGGTGAATCCCAGCAGGGGAGTTTACTATAAAGCTGTCCTATTTGGAAGTCAGAAATTACCATCTTCTCTGCCACTAAGTTATTCATGTTTTAATGTGCTCAAACTGCTCTTCATGACCAGAACTGATATTACAAAGATGTTGCAGAGGAATGTATACACTGGTGTAATCCACAGTGGCTTAGCCCATGAGTCACATGTAAAGGCAGAGGTGATATGATTATATACATGTTGTTGGAAGAGATGATGTCACAAGTCATAAGGCATCCTCACCATCACATACTGAGAGGGGCTTTATATGATTACGCAAGCATAAATTGTTGTATTAATACAACGTAATCACAGCCCGACTCACTGAAGCATGACAATAGAGAAAAGAACATAAATATTAGAGGATTTACTCATATTATTGATAATCTCTCATCCATGTGATGCCAAACATTGAGTAAGCAAGTGATTGAGCCTGTGATTAAGCACTCTGATGACTTAAATTTGAGGACTTGTCATTTCTATCCCCTTCAGGCTTATTAGGTCTAACGCAGCATACAGGAAAGCCCCCTCTGTTCCCCTGGTGTAGTAAGCAGAGGATTTACATCACTGCTTGGATGAGTTGAGTAAAGCAAACAATGGGTGAGTGAGACCAGACTGGCTCTGGTCCTCTCTGGCACCCAGCGCTGATGAGTGACAGCTGCTGGCAGGGGGTGGTAGAAGCTGACACTGTGTGTGTGTGTGTGTGTGTGTGTGTGTGTGTGTGTGTGTGTGTGTGTGTGTGTGTNGTGTGTGTGTGTGTGTGTGTGTGTGTGTGTGTGTGTGTGTGTGTGTGGACTGTAGCTCTGGGCAAGGATGGAAGTCTCACCTCTCTCTCTCAGTCCTTAACCACACCAAACCTTTATCAACCATCTGTACTCTAATCATGAATCTTAACCTTAATCTTAATCTTAATATCTGATGGGCCAATCACATCATTTCTGCACATAACTCTGCTGGGAGTCATCATTTTGCAATGGGCCTATAGCGCCATAAGAAACTGCAGTGGTGCCACAGTTTTGCATGCCACAAATGCCAGAGAAAGGCACAATTATTAGGAGTCTGTGTGTGTATGTGTGGGTCAGTGGGTGTGTTGTGTGTGGGTATGTGTGTGTGTATGCCCATGTATTACTCATGTTGTGGGAACATAAATCTGTTTACACAGTCACATTGTGGGGACAAAATGCAGGTCCTTATAATGTAAATCACAAAATTTTAGGGTGAAGACTTTAAGTTAAGGCTAAGTTAAGGTTAGGGTTATGGTTATGGTATAAGTCTCCGGGGGAATGAATGTAAGTCTATGTAATGTCCCCAAAAGTGATGAAAACCTAATATATGTGCGTGTGTGTATGCAGCTGCCCTTGCCTTGACATTTGAGGTTCCTTCAAACCCTGAGGGCCAAAGTCAGTATTTCTTGATGTTTGCACATTTCTACACACACACTGCATGCACGCAGGGTAACCCCTCCATGGAAGCTTGTCATGGCCTGTTTGCTCAGAAACAAGCATTAAAATGGATCACTACTTCACTTCTTTCAAGCCACAGCCTCAACATTTACATTACTGCTCCTGTCATGCTGCTGGAGCCAGCTGTGTACTAAATAATAAGCAAGCTACTGCACGAATCAATAGCAAACACATGCAATTAATCAATGTAATTGCTTCCTCCTAGCTTCAAGACCTGCAAGGTCACATTGCCAACACTATATCCATTGCAATTAGCAGTAATAGACCAGTTTGTGTATGTGTGTGTGTTGGGGACAGAGAGAGAGTGCAGGAGTACAAAAAGTCTTGAAAGAATTTCTGTTATGTATATATCATATATATAAGCATGTACATAATGCAGTGCGTTTTTGTACCTTCTGGTAGTGAAGTAGTGATAAGAAGGATAAATGAGTGTGTGTATATGTGTGTGTGTGTAGCATGGATGCATTATCCATTGCTGATCTGACAATCTAGGCATGGTCCATTACACAAACCCTATCACTAAGTCTATGCTCATCCTGCTGTCAGGCTTTGCCATCACACAGACAGAGGCATACATCACATATCACATATATCATGCACTAAGGCACATCCTTCCTTTCCATCTCTATTTAATCATACACACATGTACGTACACACAGTGATGTAAAAAATTGGAAGTGGCAACAACCTTCATTTTTCAGACATCCATTAAAAGCAGTGAAGAGAAAGAGAGAAGGAGCACTAATTGGAAGTGAAACAACATAGCCCACAGTAATGTTTTCCATCCACACGCTCAAAGATCCCTGCCTGTCTGCTAGTATTAGCTGCAATGAGTCACATCACACAAAAATCACACACACCCTTGTGTATGATTAGCTTGAAGGAACTTGTTCTGAATGATCATAATACTCACACAATTGGTGTCCCGGCTACTGTATGTGCAGAACATAGGCCTTTAAAACTCAAATAAAGAACAGGGGATGCCCTCCAATGCGCGCACACACACACACACACACACACACACACACTTGCCCTACCTACCTTGAGAATCCATTAGGATGATATTGGATTTTCAGCTACTATAATTTCTTCTGGCACTTTAATTTTTGCATACAGAAGTCACTTTTTGCCATCTACAGCACTTTTCAGCTGTTACAAATTAGTCTTTCAGTGTGTAGCCATGGCAACCAAGCATCTCCATCTCCAATGTAGGCTGCTGCAGCCAACTTTAGTGTACAATGCAATGCACAGCGCACATGTGCAATGGGTAGAGACACATTAGCTGTTCAGGGTTACATATAGCAAAGTGTTTGATTTGAGTTTAAGCTTGTGTGTGTTCAAAGTGAATAACTTCATCAAGTTCATCACTGCCACCAAAATAAAAACCATGTCCCTTTATCATGAAAAGGGACATGTCAGAACAGTGACACTTCTCACTGAAAACCCTCTATAATGTCTTCTGCTCCATGTCCAGTAACCGTGGCACCTACATGAGACTCAGTTTGCCCCCTTCAGGTATAAATGTGTTTGAGAAATGATAGTTAAGGAGTTGCCCCAGTAAACTAAATATGACAACATGTCATGAGTTGCTCTAAAATTAGAGGATAAACACAATTGAATTCACTATGAAGATGAATTTGTTATCAGTTCTTTTTATGACAATAGCAGATTGCTGAAACAGTTGAAACATTAATGCTTGAAAGGCTGTGCTTTTTACACTTTTTTACAATTGCAAACTCACATTTCTCTAAACCGAGTTCACCTTTCCAAAATGCTTCACACAGTTCTCTTTAGCAACATGCAGCTCAGCACAACACTTAATCTCACATGCATGAATGCACTTGATACACAGGAAGCATTACAATATATATCACTATTGTCTTTGTAAAATGATCTTTGATTTATTTATTTATTTAGCACAAGTTTCCATTACAACAAAAACATGGTCACTTGCTTGGATTGTTCAACCTTAGTACTTAGCTACTTTGTAGTAGTAGTACATGTCACAGACTTTAAGTTTTCTCTTCTTGTACCCCTGGGAAGAATCCTTTTGTTGCCTGATCCATCCCTGGTAGTCTTCTGCAGATATGTCCAGACATTCAGCTTTCATTGCATCCAAGAGGAACATCTGATCTTGTGCACCGTGGTCATAAACTGTCCACTGTCCATGAGGAAAAATGTCTCTCTGGGGTTGAGGACTGCAGAGTAAGGCAGAGGGCAGAGTGACACCATCCTGGACAGTAAACCACTCTGTGATTGGGAGAAAATGGTGGAACAGCACATTGTCCCAAACAGTTTCGGAAAGTTCTGGATTCTGCCTCATCTGCCTCCTTTGCTCATCAGCCACAAGTCTTCCCCGTAAATGTTCTGTCCACTGGAGTTTTACTACAGTTACGAGCTCTGCTGATCTTCCCTGTTTGACTCCTCGGCAACTCACACTCACTGACTCTGTCCTCAGATCAGAGGACAATGGCCGGGTGAGAGTTACTGCAACCACCACTCAAGAGCTCAGTGTGTGTGTGCATCTATCCGCCCTGTTTCTCACGGCCCTTAAGAAGAAAAGAGGCCTTGTCTCGTTCCATTAGTGACCTGAGCTGCAGCAGCACCACCGCTCAGCTCGAGCGACTGGAGGATAGTGCCGGTTAGACATCAGTTACATCCAGGAGCTGGGAGGTCAGGGGGACTGCTCTGAGAGGAGAAAGACAAGGTGCAGGTGAAAGGAGAGGAATAAGTGTCAGAAGGTTATGAAGTGTCAACTGTTTCAATCTGTCAGCACAGTTCTTTGTTTTTGTCTTTGGATGTGAGTGACGACCACATTGTGAGCGATATTAAACAGCAATAATAACTTGAAAGGAATAGTTTTGGGACATTTGCTTATTCACTGTCCACTTTCATATCTGTCTGTTAAATATGAAAAGTGAGCAAATCTCGCAAACTATAGAATAGCGAAGCTGGAGGAGTCCCTCTTTCTGGTGATACAACATATTCTGTGACCTGAATGAAAGGTTAGGATTAGGGTTAGGGCTAGGGTTAGGGGGTCCTACCATAGACATACAGGTTTTAGGCAACAGAATATGATGTAGCAGATGGTGCAACACCGCAAGTGTTTTTCCTCAGAATTTAAATGAATTGCTTTAAGATGCAGGTTGTGTTTTTAGGTTTAGTTTCCACCTGCTGTTGGTAGCGCACATTACAGAATTTGAAGTTCTGTGATTGGATGTTTCTTGCCGTAACGTACCTTTGGAGTCACACTTAACCACAAAGATTTTATGGAGTCACTTACAATGTCTGTGGGAGAAAAGAATGGGGCTTCCAGAACCAGGGGCACCACAAATAGCTTCTCCCACTTCACAACTTTGTCACTTTAAAGGCTTTTATGGGCCTCCTCCGTGTTTTAAAGACATTCAGGAAGCTGTTTAACCCGCTTCAATCCCGGTGATAGAAATGCTTCACAGTTTTAAACTTTTGACCTGCATTCACTCAACTGGATGGAAACATGAAAACAAAGATGAAAAGCAAGAAGGGTCAGATCAATAACAAGAGCCAGCAGTTGAAATCCGAGGAGGCAGAAATGAAAAGAAAATGAAGGTGAGTGTAGAGAGAGATGGAGAGATAAAATGAAAGAATCAAAAGGTCATAAAGAAAATGATGGAAAAGAGAAAAAGAAGTAGTTGTTCATGAAAAGCCACAAAACATGAGCAGAAGTAATATTATATTACTTTATTTATCTTTTGTACAATGTAATTACAATACAAATATGTAGGTTTAAATACAAAAATTCTGTAAATAAAGATTAAAAATAAATTCCACTGGTTTGCTTTGTTACCATCACTAAACTATGGTTTTACAATCAAGTTTATGAGGTCATTTAGTTTGCTTTAACGCGGAACACAATTAACCTACATTTATAATTTGGAGGGCGTGCAAACAAGAGTCAAGGGCTAAAATATATTTTTAATGAAATAAAAGCATTGATTTCATGAGTGGATCAGTCTTGTCTTACAGAGACAGGAGGGCAGAGAGAGCAATTGGAATATTTTCACTGGGGAAGAAATATTGATTTGTCCAAAAACAGAGATGAAAACAGTGGGCGGACCCGAGATGGTATAGGCCTGTGGCACATAAATTTAAGTTCTCTGAGAAGGCAGCCTATCAGACGGGATCGCTGCCACAGGAAGAGACCCAATAAGCTAATTAAACTGTGGAAAGTTAATGAGCAGGAAACCTAATCAGTGGCCATCCATATGCACACAATTCAATTGCCGAGGAACATAACAGCAGCATCTCTGGCCAGATTACGGTTTTTATAGAGCACACAGGCACCACCTGTTCATCACAAGTCACAAGAAAAAGCCCTTCTATAAAGAACATCTCTACTTTGCAATGGTTCATCTCAAACAGACCTGAACTTTTATGAATCATGCCAGAAGCTGCGAGTCAAAACAAAGCTTTGTTGACATTTTTGAAGATTTAACTAGAGGGAGTTGCACATACTTGTGGAAAAAAAACAACTTGCTTATGAGACTGCAATTATATAATAAGCAACATTTTTAACAATATGATCAAATGTGTTGTTGGTGAGGTTTTAGAAGTTGAGGAACATGACGCTGAATTGGAAGTGGCTTGGCATTGAGACAAAAAGATGCAACAACAAGGATGTGGGCTACATGATGAACGTGTCTTTGTTCTCAATACTTTCACACACTCCTGTCTCTCACTCTTAACTCTTTTTTCATATCTTATCTCATTTTCTTCTCTTCAGACTTCCTCCATCTCATTTTTTCAAAGGTATTACTCCATGCTCTCCTTCAGTCTTTCACATACAGGTTATCCTTCCTTCTTTCCTCTAGCAATCTATTCTACCACTGTTCTATATCTTCTCTTCCTCTTAATGCATCAATCAAATGTCCTTAACAATTCTGCATCAGAAATAAATCCTCTATTTCTCTCCCTTGATTTATTTTCTACACATCAGTCTATGTCTGCTCATGTTCCTCTTCTCTTTTCACCTCTAATCATCAACCCCAAATCTGTAATGAGTGCAGCACAACTGCGACTGATACAGTAGTACATAGAGGAGAACACACAATCATACTGTACGTGGTGAGAAGTTACCCTGTGTTTCGACACATTGACGCGTATATGAATGTTGGAATGTAGTGCATTGTTTTTTCAAGCAGTTGCACAGTGTTGTAGAGTGTTTTTTTTTCCACTGAGTTGTTGAAATTCCTTGGATTTGTCTGGAGAACATGGAGTCCAAAGGATTATTGTGCTGTATTGTCCAGAGTGTCTGTGTGCTGGATATCCTGAAGCGATTTTTCATGTCCCAGTAACCCTTGATGGGAGGTTTTAGCAACAGAAATGGGCTACGGACCCAAAGTGAAGCCATACTGACCTAACTGGCCTCACCAGCAATGGAGTGTATATACGTGAGGGCTAACGGAAGAAACATGCCGCTATATACACTTACTGTCTCACATGTTGCACTACACGCCGCTGTACTGTCAGCCCTTGCTATTTGGTTCCTGTTACAAGACTCGGTCTCCCTCTACTGCTGCCCAGCCACATCTGTTACCTGTCTGCTACCTGTAGTTTACCTCTTCTTTATGGTTCAACAAAAATAAATATAGGGGATGAAAAACGCTCCTGAAACACTGCTATAGAAAATTTGATTTTTAAGTATATATAACTTGTTAAAATAAAAAAATGAAATACAATAAATAAAATTATTTTGGCCATAAATCTCTACTATTAGTCAGTAAGTCCTTTTGAATTGGTAGGGTCAGGTCTTACATCATTGGCTAGTCCTTTCAGGTATCCAAACTTTTGCTGTGCTTAGCCAAGATCAGCCTCAGTCTGATCATAAGTCAACAGATCACTTCTCTGCTTCTCAGCATGTCTTGTAATGCAGCCATATCCGCTAAATTCTCCACCAAGATCTCCACCAGAAAAAGAAAACATCTCATGGGTTTGGAATGCAACTGAGTCCCCTTTCAAAGAAAGAAACCACTGAGCAGTGTCCCCCACAATGTCCTCAGAGGGGCACATGCAGTACATCCAGGGACTTGCAGCAGGTAAAGTAAAGCCAGACTGGTGAAGTGAAAGCAGGGAAGTGGATAGCAGGTGGAGTGGAAGGATTCAGTCCATCAAGTCTAGTGAGCTCGAGACCTGATCCTCCAATGGCAGCCCAGCAATCTGCCAACTTCCTCCCAAGCTCTCGTTGGAGTGTAAAGAAAGCAATAAAGGTCATCATAACACTAACTCCTCCGAGAGCTTTTAGCACGTTGCGAGGCTGCCACAGGTCAGATGCTAGGCTAACTTTAAGGACTGGCATCCTGTTTGAAGCAGAGATGCTGGAATTAGTGTCCGGCTTTCTCAGGCTTTAACTCCAGGACCAGAGCCACAGCTTTGGGGAGGCCATCTCTGGCTTAAAGCTCAATCTCAAAAGTCTTTTGAAGATTGTTGGAAAATGGGTTGGCTGCTGCAGCTGGTGCCTTATTCGCGGGCTGCTGAGGAGCTGGTTTGGCCTCCAGTGCCGCCCACTTGGCCTCAAAACGATCATCGTCTTGGCTATCGCTGGCTGCTGGAGCTGTAAGCTGGCTGCCCTCTGGCGGCCAGCTGCTACTGCTGCCACCATTGCCACCACTGTTGGTCCCATTCTGGAGGTCCATCATTATGCTGCTGTGTGGTGGGAGGCCATTAATGGCTGTTGATAGTGGAGGAGTGGAAGAGAATGGCGGTGTGGAAAACCCTCCAGTGTGCCCGATTGCACCAGGTGCTCCTGGGTGAGAAAGGTGTGACCCGACTGTTCCAAGTGCCCCCACTTTGGGTGCTCCTCCGGCCGAGCCCATGGCTCCACCTGGACCAGATGAGCCTGTGGCAGTGCAGAAGACATTAGCCACCATTTGTGATGGTGTGATGCCCACCACAGGCACACTGGCATTGGGATACGTCATACTGCTGGCCAGGCCTGGCATGTAGGTCTGCATGGGCACGAATGCCGGTTGGACAGGCTGGCTGGCAAACATTCCAACAGGGGCTGGAGTGGCATCGAAAGCCAAGGGGAAGGGTTGCATGGAGCTTGGAAGGGAGCCTGGAGGCCCAGGAAGGGAAGGCTGGATCATAGGGGCCCCAGACATGCTCGGACCGGACATCGTTGGAATGGACATAGAAGGGAGAGACATGGGGGGGCCTGACACTGGAGGGCCTGGTATTAGAGGAACTGATGATATTGACATGGGTGGGAGGGGCATCGGGGCCTGACTTGAGAGAGCACAGGGGCCCGAGATGAGAGGCTTGGAAATGGTGCCAAGGGGCATAGGGACAGTGGACACTGGGGCGACTGATATGGCTGCCTGACTGGACATCTGCTGACTCGACATGGAAGGTGGTCCAGGGATGGTGGGGATGGTGGGTCCTGGGGGTGGGGTCTGTTGTGCCTTGACAGCCTTGGAGACCTCCTCCAGCCATCTCTCAGCCTCGGAGGGTGTGCGCCTGTGTCCCATCTGCATCTGCATCTGCATCGCCGCGGAAACCGGAGGAGGAGAGTGGAGTGGAGGCTCTGGCTGCACCCAGGATGAAGTGGCTGCAGGGATAAAGTTAAAGATTTACAGTAAGTGTAATAATTTGCTCAGTACAGAGGCTCAGTTCAGAGTGTCAATATTACTACTGATCTGATGCTTACCCTGTATTGGTGCAGGTGGTGGAGGCAGGGCAGGGGGCACAGTGCAGGTTGGAGGGCCATTTGTAGACAGAGGGGGGTTGGAGAAAAGCTCATCTGATGGCTTGGTAAAGGAGGTGTTGATCTGGCAACAAAGGGCGTTAATACTACTGTCTCCCTCACCTGGCAGCCCCATATCCATCTCTGGTACTAGCAAGAAAGGGAAACACAGAGGGAAGGCGAGGAGGGAAAAGAGAGAAAGACAATGGCAGCAAGGAGGATAAGAGGAGGTGGAATAGGAGAAGAAGAGGATTGAGTACAGGGACGAACAAACAAACAAAAAGAGGGAGAAAAAAATTTTATTCATTTGTATAACAGGCCCAGTTATCATCAAAAGCATAGAAACAGGAGCAGATGCAGACTTTGATGCTGCTGCTATTGACCTAAAAAGCTTCACGCAAACAAGATTCTCAAGACAAACACAGCATTGTGCTAATCAGGACCGACTTATTAAACATTAGAAGGTTCATAGTTACAATGTTCACTGGCCAAGCCGCACTGTGTGAGCTAACCTACCCTGTGTAGCTTTATACTCTATGGACATTCCAGCCACTTTCGTCCTTGCCTTGTGTATCTTGCGCACAGGGACGACTCAGTCAGAGGTGAATTTAGCTTAGCTTATCCATGTTTTTAAACCAACTGTAACTGATCTGACCAGTGAGGGATTAGGCGGCATAATGTTCCCGCCTGACTTTGGTTTGGTCTACAGCTTTAAACCTCTCCTGCTCAGACCACGGATATAAATAGATATCATATCTAATTCCCTGTTCCTTGTCCCCCGGTCTCTCCCTTCACAACGAAGGCCTCAGATACAGAAGAATTTTGTTTCTTCCTCTATTCCCTCCTGCTCTCCTCCACTCCCTCATCCTTCCTGTTTTTGCTGCCCCCATCCAGCATGCAGAGCTGTCCACAACACTTGACAAAGAGGAGTTTGATGATATTTCTAATATTGTGTTAATAAGTCGCATATGGAATGACTGTATAGAGGAGCGGGATAAAAGTAAAGAAATGAATACACACAGACAGGGTCATTGTGGAACATCAAGCATCTGTGCAGTGACTTAATGTATGTACAGTATGTCTCTCTCAGCTGAGTGCACTGTGTGACTACAGGCCTTGAATTAGTTGGAGGGTACAGAGGGCGCTGGAGGCATGTGTAAGGTCCCATTAAAGATTTCTCTGTGCTTTGTTCTGCCGTCCTTCTCTTTCCCTACACTTGCTAATGTCCCACACTCTAAGCACTTCCCATGTGTGTCTCTATCGTATGTGCGCATGTGTTTCTCTCAGAGCAGGTTTCAGGGCTTGCAGAGGGCTAACCAGGACAGCTGATTGACCGCACAAATCAATACACACATTGTTCAGGGAGTCACAAGGGAGCAGGGAGGCAGTGGAATTGGCTGCTACTGTTTAGGACGTGTGTGTGTGTGTGTGTGTGTGTGTGTGTGTGTGTGTGTGTGTGTGTGTGTGTGTGTGTGTGTGTGTGTGTGTGTGTGTGTGTGTGTGTGTGTTACAGAGGGAGTGAGGGCACTGAATATATACTGTAGGATTCAAATTACATCAAATTCACCTGGACATACACACTAACTCTCACAGGGTAATAAGAGATGGGAATGTAAGGAGTGAATATGAGAAGCAGAGTGTAGAGAGCAGGAGCTGAATGTTGTGGTTTAGTATTCCAGTCAGAGGAGTCCCCCAGTCAACTCTCTCATCTCTACTAATGACTATAATCAGCCTTGCTACTGAGCACTCTGATCCTGTGGCACCACACAGAGTGGGTGTGTCTATGTGTGTGTTCCTGTGTGTGTGTATATGTCAACCTGCAAGGGGTAAGTCAGTTATTATTAATTGTCTTTAGTAAAAAGCCAAGAGCTTTCAGGGCCACACATGCCCAGCCATCAGCCCTGGTACTGATAGCAATAATAACAGCACTTCATGCTACTGCTTTTTATCTTGGCCTATTCAATGGAAGGCGAGGGGATGGGATTAAAGTTAAGAATTACATCTTGTCTGTATGAAAACTGTACATCTGGGATTTGCTGAAGGTTTGCTCTGTAATATGATCGCTCAGACCCCTTCAGATGGGGGCCAAACTGGAGCCAAATGGAAAATGTAATCTTTTAATACATATACATACATTTCACAAGGGAAGGCTGAAATGAAAGAAAAATCAAGTTTAGTCAAAAGAGCATCTTCCCAATGCTCAAAAAAAAAAAAAAAAATTACAACAATCATCCTTTCCTGACCTTCACTCCCACCTATTAATTTCCATACAGTCCCTAACCCCAGTTTATTTACCATACCAGTTGAACCTAAATGATTATTTGTGCAAAGAGGTCACAACAGAAAAAGGTTGAGCTCCTAGTAAACAGAAGTAATGAAGGTCAGAGGGTCAGCAGGCCCCTTCATCAGCTTTTGTGAGTCTAACTTCTCAACTCACCAGGGTTCTTGGCCTGGAAGTCTGTCTTGCGTTGCAGTGTTGATGGCAGGTCGTTGAGGCGGAGTGACAGCTGCCTCTTGAAGGGAGAGTTCTTCTGGCTGAGGGCAGGGAATCCTCGGAACGAGCCTTGGCGCACCAGCTGCTCGATGGGAGCGTGGCGGCGAGGGATGGCATGAGGCCCGCCAGGCTCTGGCCGCTCCATGGGGGACGCCGCACCCTCGGGTGGGGAGGCGGTGCCAGGTGGGAGAGCTGGGATTACAGAAGGTTGGTCTGGAAGAGGAAGTGGGTGCATGGTCATTTTTGTTCAAGGCCTATTACTGTACATAATCTATTGATGATGTAATGTTAAGTGCCTCCTTGCATTTTACATTTTAAGGACCAATTCACAGTTCCAGCTGTGTGAGCAGCACTTGAAAGATAGATCTGAGTATGTGGGCACACTTTTTGAAAAATCGTCCTACCCTTCTTCTTGTCCGGCAGCTTGTCATCTCGCTCACTGCTGCTGCCCTGCTGGCTGCAGGAAGAGTTGGCGCGGAAGGAGCCCTCACGCACAAATGAGGTGCGACTGGCGTCAAAGGAAGCCGTCACGCCGCACTCCTTCTCCCTGCGCTGCTTCCTCTCCAGACAGGCGGCAAAGGCACAGCCAACTGCATGGCTCAGTCTCTCTCCCTGGTGGAGAAAAAACAGTGAATGTTAACACACAGTTGAAAAGTCACATGCATACACTTAACCTGGAGTGATCAGTTTGAGACCATCAATGGTCTTCATTATTGGCTGTGCTGACAGTGTTTTTTTCTGCAGAAGTTTTTAGATGTTGATAGGCAACATACGTGATTGACGCTCATGTCAACCTTCACATCAAGTTCATACATTCACACAAAATACAGCCGTCACAGCGAAGATCGGATTAGGGTGCAATTAACCTCAAATCTCTTCCGCTGTCAACATGAGTCCACGCTCCATGGCAAGGAATGCAAGTTATTCCAGACTGCCTTTAGCAATTAATTCCAACTTTTCCGCCACCTTTCTGATGCCCTCCCTGCCTTTCATCACTCCTCCTCCATTTTATAGACAGCCATGACTGCTACAGAGGAGACAGTTCAGTTTAAAATGAGCAGATAGAGATATGGAGAGTGTGGTGGAAATAGAGACAGACAGAGATGGACAGATAACTCCACAGGCTTCTGTCTAATCCCTTCTCCTAATCCCGCAGGTCTGTGCTGCGCTCTCTTCTGTCCACATTAATAATCCAACTCACGGTCTAAGCTGATGAAACCACCATGGGGTTGAAACCACAATGCATCATGACAGCACTGGTTTTACTGCAGTTGTCTTTACATTACAACCTCCTCATCCCAAGGTCAGCCAAATGGAAACAGCAGAGGTTAGATATCACACTAGCTGCAACAGCTACAAAAAATACAAAACAGCTCATCATTTCAGCACTATTTAAAACAAACCCACAATGTTCAAGACTTTATACAACAAGACAACAGCTAAGCTTTACCATAAGATGTATTCAAGTTAAAGGACTGTAAATATCATTTGGCACTTTGAATGAAATTGCAAAAAATGTAAATGGAAGTGAAATTGTAACGCCCAGGTTCTGCTCCATTAGTACTATAACCTCATTCAAAATCCCACTGACTTTTGTATTAACTTAAATAACTAAAACCACAGCCTTGAACGGAGCTTTACTCGACATTATGTCATGTGGTTCGCTCCACATGTGTAGATAACGACAGTAATATGTTTATTATGAAATTGTGTTTTTAGTAGCAAACACCATTACCCATAATCCATCAAGCAGGTGAACATTATGAGTCAGAGACATAGACGGAGATTACAGCTAAGAATATGAAACAATCAGATTAGAAGAGACTGTCAGCGGAAATTATTGTGGACAAACCCCCATTTTCATGGGAGCTGTAGTTTTCTATGCTACTCAATTATTTGTAGTTCAACTTTATCAAATTCATAAAGGTTTCAACTTCCACTAGTAACTGCTGTAATGGATACCAATTTCCCCTCACCGAGTCTTTGAGAGCCATGAAGCAGTGGCACATCCACCGTCTGGTTGTACCATCTCGGCAGATGTAGGAGAAGGCCTTATCATAGTTACGATCAGGAGCGCAGAATGAAACCTTCTCTATGGTCTGGTCCACAATGAGGTCCTGAGGGAGAAACAGAGAGAAAGACACAGGGAGGTCAGAGAGAATCTGACTTGACAGCTCACACAGTGCAATCAAGTCAATCGAGTTGTACCAGCAGGTAGATTACATCAAATCACATCCGATGTGGTTTTGTCTTTCCAACAGCAGCTTCACTTAGCGATGACAGACAGGAAATGCAGCTTCAGCTACTGAGCATACCAGCTTGTCGACTGATCCAGTACTTGACACACTGCTTTCAACCTCAGTTAACCCCATGAAACCCCTCACACTCCACCCTATTTACATATCCACCAATGACAGAAAAGAAAGTGACTACACAGACTAATGACACTGAACCCTCTTTTCATCTCTGAGATGTTTCCACCACTTGCCCTTCCTTCTATAAAGGGGTTATTCAGCCTGTCTCTGTGTCTATAGTCACTACAGAGGAAACTAAAAGGGGCCCTTCTCTTTCTCTGTGTACATTGAGGGGCCCCCGGCTCACCTCTTTGACTCACCAAAAACAGAAAGAGAAGGAAAACAAGAGGCGAGAGGGACAAGAAAGGGAAGAAAGAGAATGAGGGTTCACACACTCATCCACTCACTTCCTTCCTCTCCTCCAATGTTGCCGAAAACAAAGTGAGGGGAGGATGAGGAGAGAGGAAGAGGAGGGGAAAGGAGGAGAAAAGGAGGAGAAAGAGGTGGAAGAATAACAGTGCATTCATTGTGAGCCGGTGCGAAGCAACGTGTGTGTCTGTGCTCATGTGAGGTGTGTTTTTGATGCAAGAAAACAGTGTGTGGGGGTGTGTGTGTGTGTGTATGTGGGCAAAGCTGACTCAGATCATGTCCCAACATCACTGAAAAGAAGAATCCCGCACAGCATCATGTGATTCAGAGTGTCTCATCTATGCAGAAGTCTCTCTGCCCTCAGCATGAAAAAAGACTTTACTGTTCCCCTCAACTGAAACTGCATTATGAAGGTCTTGCAGAACTGCATCTCTTCTGAACACACACGTATACACAGAACGCTCACCGACTGTGGGAAACCGCTGAATAATGGCTGAGTGGGTGTTATTAGGCATGCTTGCTAATTCGTAGAAGGAGGCTGAAGTGATGAGTGAGAGACCTTCCCACTCTGTCTGTGGCAATCAAGCCCATTCATACTAACTGAAGGGGGAAATTGATCAAAACAGCTCCCGAATATATAGTTCAATTTTTAAGGCTAAATGATTTCCTAAAACAGCAGGTCACTGTAGTTTTTAAAAGAAGTTACTCAAACAGGAAGAAATTTCACAGATTCGATGCGCTGGTGAGTATTCCAGGCAGCAGGAGGTTGTTTGTGGGACTGACTGAAAATAAACTACAGTGCCCATGTTCACCTTAATAAAAGAACAGTCATGTAACATTGTGGCTCACTGATGTATTTTTACTGTTTTTTGAACACCAGTGGAGCTCTATGGCACAGAGGAATAAGATACATCAGGCTTTGGCTGTACAAATAGCACTTGTTAGTGGGATCAGTGCAATATTGGTTTGGGGATTTGCTGACAATAAGAAAAATATATATTATTACCAGGCTTATCCTTTAATATGTTTGATGAGATACATCACTGAAAGAAAAACAGGGGGGGGAGATTAGAGTGGAGGGAGAGAGGAGGAGTGGGACTGAGGGATGTGGAGAGGTGAGGTCATGTGTGTGGCCTCTAAACATAAAGGAGAGGTAGAGAGAGGCTGCTCCACTGGGCTCGCTCTCTCCTCTATTCTCTGCTGCTCTTTGCTCTGCTCTGCTTTCAATAGGGCTGCACTCGCTCTGTAGGAGGCCTGCCTAGCCACCAGACACCCCTCAAGTGCATGTGTGTGTGTGTGTTTACTTGATCTTCCCTCCCCCACTAAGCATCTTCAGCAAGACACCATGAGTCGCATATGTCAGCTCTGCAACACACACACACACACACACACACACACACACACACACACAGAGGCCCAACTAGCCTGGGAGCATCAGGACATTAGATGCAGGGTGAATCCTTCTGTTGTTAGCCTTGAGGTGGCATCATCAAACTGGGACAGACTGGCACTTTAGCTGGTGGTCTGAGGATGCGATGTGTGTCTTAATTGAATGTGAAAATATAGACGATAAGCCAAGCGCATCAGAGAGCTTGAGGAGATATTTCTGTCCTCTTCTGACCTGTGTGCTGTGTACTGTACATGACAGGGGACACATACAGTTTTTCTCTCCTTGTCCTTGTTGCTCAGTGAGTGATGAGGTGGATAGAAAGGGAAGACAGAGAGGAGGATGAAACTCAGGAGCAGAGGTGGCACACATGAAAAAAAAAGTGCTTGCTTACCTTAGTTTTGTCATCCACCACCCTGAGTCCATCTGCTGAAACCCACAATACTGCCTTGACTGTCTTTTTCCCACTCTGGAAAGACAGAAAAGTAGTGGAAGCACAGTAAATAATCTATAACTTAAGGGGCAAGTGACCAAGTTGCACAGTGAATGTATGTCAGTCATTTGCACATGTCAAGAGATCAACAAGCTACTCGCATGTAAAGCCAGTTTTACTACTACTGGTGGTTATGTAAAGTCATCGTTACATCCTTACAGCAGATGAGGTAGTGGTGGGTTACGAGCAGAGAGGCGGGCAGAGGCAAAAACTGTGCCAGCTGGCTCTGAGAATCATTTCTCCAGAGGAGGGCACCAGGCAGAGCTAATAACACACTCAGCATGGGCCGGGCTAAAAATACGCGTGCTAAAAAAGCAACGACTCCATGCGAGTGTGGAGGTGTGTGTGTGTGTGTGTGTGTGTGTAAGTAAGGGAAACAGAAAGCCGGAGCACTGCAGGAAACGGCTTTGAAACCCACAGTGAAGCGACAAGAAGACTCAATTTTTGCATAATCCCACTGAGAGGAAGACAGAGGGAGTGAGAATAGAGGTGAAGAAACTGCGAGCGATGGAAAGAAAAGGGAGGAGAGGAAAGCTAAATGGAAAGGCGGAGCGGGGGAATCAAAAGAAAATGAAAACTTTAGTGTAAAGTTTTCAGTGCGAGAAACTGCAGAGAGGCAAGAACGAGCTGCTAACGAAAGATGCTGAGTTAGATGGAAAGAAAAAAACAGAGCTGATCCACCATGGAGCATCAAAAGAGAGAAACAAATGAAAGGAAACAGTAGTGAAAATAGAGGGAGACAAGAGCCAATGCATGAAACATTTCTCCTGCTCACATTAAACCGGCTGTGACTCAGTTCACTCTCAGATTTTCTGACAAGTGCTTCCTTTTGTTGCATTCTTACCACAGGAACCAGGTTCAGGATGAGTGTACACTGAATATAGAAAATGTGCTGCTCTGCTCTCTGTTGGGCAACCTGACTTTAGATGAAAGTGGAGTTTAATTCCAGTTACATTGAGCTCACAGATGTGAAGAAAGTGACACAGACTCCTGTTGTCTTCACTGCAGAGTGTGTGTGGCGGTCTGACACTGGCCAGTCTGTGTCACTCTGTTCACACGCTCCCTGTCCGAATCCAGCTTCCCAGGGGGGCAAAATGTGTGTGTGTGTGTGTGTGTGTGTGTGCGCCTCAGTGTGCCTTTCTGTGTTTATGTTAGGCCAGATCTCATTTTCTGCTCTCCTGGGCGTAGTGGGATCAGACGGATATAAAGACTGATGAGCAGACAGACAGACATATGGAATGAGACCCACCAGGGAGGCCAAAGAAGGAGATGAAAGTGGTAAAGAGGAGAAAATAACAAGGCAGGGGATGTTTCTGCACAGAGTATTGAGTGTGTATTTGTGTGTGTGTACTCCTTTGGTCGATACTTTGGTGCGTGAGTTCTGAAGGGCTGGGTTTGTAATGAGCTCCAGTGCAGTCCGGTGTGGATCCGTGGGTTTTGTATTTGTAACCGCTTCGACAGAACAAAGAGAAGCTCCAGTAGGGGAGGTGTGTGCGTGTGTCAGTGTGCATCTGTGTTTGTGTGTGGGATACTTACAACTTTTAGCTTCTTCACTGCCTCCTCACACACATGCATCCCTCTCGATTCCTCCACCTCAACCAAGCCCAGGTACTGCAGACAAGAGAGCAGAAATATCAGCAGGCAAAACAAACCAGATGCTGCCTGTTTGTCTCTGTTTCACTCTTCATGTAACCTTCACTGCAATCAAGCAGGCTGAGCTGAACTAAACAAAAGAAAGGCACAAAGAAACGTATTTCTATAAGTGGCAGCCAAGCAGTTAATAAGCATCCATACTAGATTTACAGCCACATGCTGCTGCAGATAATAAGGACAGAGAGAGACGACTGTAATAATTTACAGCCTCACATTCCCTTTTGTTGTCTCTCTAGTGTTCTGCTCCGTGGTGTACAGAGAGCCCAAAGGGACACAATTAAAGCTCCCTGCAGCTCTGCTCGAGTCAGACGCCAAGCGGCATGGAAAGAGGAAGAGAAGCTTTTAGAGTTTTAGGGAGAGTTCTGAGTTGAGGGGAGATCGGCCCCTGAACTGAAATATCTGTTGTAAATCATATGTGCAGCAGTGGTGCAATGAAGAATGAGATTTTTTTTTGATGATAGACAAGTTGCCTGTTTTAAGCACGCAGAAAACAGTCACTTTTCTGAGAGTACACTAAAAACAAACTGGAATTACGAGCTTATGAGGAGATTGACTAGGAAAGCTGTTTTTGTGTCATAAACTGCACCAATCACAAAAGCAGAAAATGATCAATATCCTGAGAAAGAAACCTCCCTTTCAGCTCAGAGGGCATGATTAGCCATTAGCATCTAGTGATCTGGTCAGAGCCCTGGATTTTAATAAGACAGCTCACACTCTGACTGCATGTTTCTGACTGTTTAATCAATATTGCAAATGTTTACCAGGCTCTGTCATCAATGCTTTGCTGATCAGCTTACTGTGAGCGACTTGGTGACAGCTGATGAGATGGAAAATTCATCATGTTGTTACATTTTGAATTTTTGCGCTCGGGTAGACATCTAGCATAATATCTAGTGTCTGGTGTATTTTGATGGTTAACAGCAGGATTTCATTAATGCTAATGTTATAAATGTAGTATCTACAATAACAGAACTTCTGTCTTAAATGTAGCAGCAGGCAAACAGGAATTTCATATATGCTAACATGATGTTAGTGGGTGGGGAACAGTGAGAAAACACTGTTTTCTTTCCTCTGGTGCAGCTCAGCAGCTCTCAAAGAGGCATTAGTAGTCCATGACGTGAATACTTTTGAAGTGAAAATGGAGAGAAGGCAGAGATGTGAGGGAAAAAAAGATGAACAGGGGAATATGGAGGGAAGAAAAGCTACAATAAAGAGGCTGAGAGGTTTTTTAGTGCTATCATCCCTCGATGTAAAGCTCCACTGCTCCACTTCATTGCCCATCTCATCGCAAACTATGTGGAGCATTACCATCAGGACCATTTTCCATTAGAACTGTATTTGTCTTTTGCTTCTGGATTCTCCATCCAACCTGCAGCCTGTGTCTCTTCTTGCCTGTCTTATCCAGCTCTGTATCTGTCTGCCTCTCTCATTTCATATCTCACAATGTCTCTCCATCCCCTCTGTGTGCCCTCATCCCTCACCCTGTCATTTCCCATGGTCTCCTTCATCTGTATCTCCACCTCGATGTCATTCCTCCTCTCTGTCCTCCAGCTCTTACTGTCATTGTCTCTCCAGCTCTTCAACAAATGACTTTGGCTCTCAGCGATAGGCATACGGTACACACTCAGACTGATGCTGGTTATCAGTAAATTGGGTCATCAATAATGCCTCTTATTGCACATGAGGCACTCAGCTGAGAGCTAAGCATCTGTGCTTTAGTTATTACATGGTTTCTATAAGGATCAAATGCTCCTCAGTCCTACCGCTATAAGAATGTTTTTGACACAACTATACAAACAGCAAAAGACAAAAAAACAGTGCCATTTTTGTATGATAGGCTATTTTCATGATGAGATGGACATCTCATACCGAGGCCATTAAAATCTCCATAATCAAATCATTTTTGATTTGTTTTCGAAGGAAACACAAAACTGATCTGCCCTCTCGCCAAAAGCTAGATGAGAAGATTAATACCACTCTCATGTGTGTACACTGAATATGGAGCCACAACCAGCAGCCAATTAGCTTAGCTTAGCACAAAGGCTGGAAACACAGTGAAGCAGCTAGCCTGGGTCTGCTCACAGCTGTAAAAACCATTACCAATTTGTTAATTAATGATTACCTTTACACAGAGCCAGGCTAGCAGTTCTCTCCTGTTTCCAGTCTTCATGCTAAAGTAAGCTAATGACCTCAGGGCTCCAACTCCATAGACAGACATGAGAGTGATATCAATGCTCTCATCTAACTTTCCAAACTGCCTATTCCTTCATATAAAACAGATATAAACCAGCTATTAACAGATGTGTACATGTATCATTTATATACATCACAGCTTCCATCCAAATCTTGGACATACATTGCAAAAAATTTAAAAAAATATTTATTTTTCACCATACATAACTTACAAGGGTGTGATGCTACATTGCAGTTATATAACAGACCTACATGTATGAGGTGTAAATAGAGCATCTCAGAGGGCTTTGTACAGAGGGTTTGCTCTTCTGTGATGTTCAAGGATAAAGTGCTGGATAAATGAGCATCCAGAGCACCTGTTGTTGTTGAGCAACCTTACGCAGGATGCACTGACATGAGCTGTGATAAATGTACTGTGTTTCATTTGCCCTTTTGTGTAGCCCTCTGATTTATCTAGCTGACATACTATATACACAGAGTAAAGTTACTCCTCCACTGCAACTGAGAGATTACTGGGCAACATACATTCATGACCTTCAGTCATTAGACCTTTTTATTAATAGAATGTTATTTCTAGTGCCCTTTTTTATACAGACACATCTTAATGAGGCAAAATGATAGTGTTTATCATGATTATGTCAGTCATATTGACATCTTACAGGAAAAAAATCTCTCTGCAGCAGAATTAAAACATGACTGTTACATTATACTGCTCAAGTCCAGTGCCATACCAGCTTTGGCTACTCACCCGAACAGGGAAGTTACATTTGCCCTTTCGCACAGCCTCCTCGTCAGCCTGCCACTGATGCGGTCTGCTGGCCTCCGGCACATAAGTGGGCTTCTTCCTCCTCAGGCTCTGACGAAGCTTGTTCATCTCCGGGGTCACGTGCTCCCTGGTACTGTGGACACAGAAAAGGATCTTGGTTTAGTTGTGCAGCACAGCCCAGAAGGCCACAGGTTAGCTCTGCAGTTTGTGACTCCCGTTAACGCACACAAAAGAAATAGACAATACAAACAGCATTCATTTACTCTCAATGTAACAGTAAGGCTCATTAAAAGCTAATTAAATGCAAGTGTCCAACCATATTTTCAAGAAATGCCGCTTGAGAGCGTTGCATAAGAAGCTCTAGTTCTGTGTTTCATATAGGATTATGAGTGAAGAGGGATGGATTTCATTGATTAACTCAAGCTCATTATGCAGTAATCATCCTTAACAAAGCAGTCAGTACATTAGCGTCTGAAACACTTCCGGCCATGATGCTCCATTGATTCTCCATTCAGAGACAGGCTGTACAAATCACACAGGTAGAACGTTATTGCTAATGAACATAAAGCATAGAGCATGCTTTCATCTCTCCAAGAAACATCAAGAATGCTGAGCGAATACTGATCAGCACACACATGCACACATACACACGTGCATACACGCCAATCCTCCTCTGAACACACACAATCCTCTCTGCGCTGCTTAATTAGACCATTCAGCCCGCTGGCCTGTTTAGCGATGCTAATTTCCCAGCATAATGAAACATGACGCCATCAAAACATGACCTGTTTAAAAATGATAATTACTGTTTTCATTCCTCCACAGTCACATCCCCCCTCGGCAGAAGACACACACATCTCTCCTCCTGTGCATCCTTTGTCCTTATCAAGACTGAATTAACCAGCTTCCCAAGTTTTAAATTTGACTTTACTGTTTCTCTTTCTCACTTTGTTTCCACTCCATCCAAACCAGACTCTTTTCTCTACGTGTCCTTTACTTCTGAGGCATTTGTCTGCCACTGGTCTGATAAGAGACACAGCAAAGGGCAAAGAAATGATGTCACTGCAGAGGGACATAAGACGTGCTTATCTTTGTCCCTCTCCACTTTCATGAGTAAAGAGCATACTTGTATTATTTTCTTACCGTCTGGTTGCTCCATGAATCGCCATCCTGGTTATAACAGGGTGTGGAAGCACACAAATGTTACACTGAAGAAATGTAATGTCCATATGTGAGCAGTGATCTGTACACTGAAGTGAAGAAATCTACTCTCTGCTCTGCATCCTGTGGGTCAGGGTTTACTCTCAAATATATATACACACACAGACACATCACTTCTCATAACCACTGCTATGTTACTGGTAACAGGCACCAAAGGCTGGTGTGCCGGAAGCCTCTGCAAGCAGACGTCTTCGTCTGTCTCACACACACGCTCAAATGTGTGTGTAATGCAGAGTATTTAAATGCAGCAGCTCGAGTGGCTTTACCCATTTCTGGCATGTGAGGCATGCGTCCTCTGCCAAGTGCAGGCACACACACACACACACACACACACACACACACACACACACACACACACACACACACACACACACACAAACACACACAAGCCCTTCTGCAGCTCGATGCACACATGTCGAGGCTTGTGCCTGTCGTTTCTGGGCAAAGCGCCAAATGACTGGCACCTGGCTGGCACCAGTACTGCTGGAGCAGGTGTGAATGTGTGTGTGTGAGGGGGTAAAGGCTGGTGCGTAATATCCCACAAGGGAGGTGGAGGAGGGAGTTATGGGGGACAGGGTGGGGGAAAGGAAGTACTGGTTGGGGAATACAGAATGCCCTGTAACTGCCCTCATATGGTTTGGGACAGTGGAAGAGGAGGAGGGGGCTTAAGTAAATAGGACTGTCATCTGACGCCAAGAAATGAAGTCATTTGGACTGAAGGTACCGGGACATGTCAGAAACGACTGGAAGAAGTGCAGGAATGAAGAAATGAAGTGAGAAAATGAGAAAATGAGTGCTGTAACATACAATTATCTTGCCAATCATACAGCGGTAATAAAACGGAAATGTATGGGGGTTTGGTGGTGTGACAGCAAAAATATCAGAAAGATGCGAGACTAAAAGACAGAATAACAAACGTCTTTATTAACAAAACCAAATTAGCTCTTTCATATTTATCCTGCTTGTATCATTTGTGATCAAATGTATAATTAAGAAAATACCATGCAACTCATTTTCTATTGTTAAGTGACAAGAGGTTGACCTCTGAAATGTTTCAGATTAAATCTAGCATCGCAAATATTTTGGCTGCTCAAGAAATGTCATGACAAATTTATTATGTTCTTTCACTGTAAGATTACATTTCCAGGATGCCTGTTTCTATTAAAAATTTACCAGTAATACTGATGTAGTCAGTAAGTCTGCCAGGCACTACCAGCAACTCGTATATTTTGAACTCTCAGAGCAAAGCTTAAAAAGATTGAAAGTTTGCAAAGAATCTGAAATATGTAAAGAAATGAGGTGGGAAAATTAGTAATGTGATGCACCCAATTATCCAGTTCAAGATCCATCAGACATCCTGTTTTGAAATACAAGGGGGACAAGTGGTTTGACACAAGCAAGCTGGCTAGAAGGACAATAGCAGAGGACAGAAAAAGACAGACAAAGCAGCAAGAATACAAGGAAATTTTATTTCAAGAGAGTAAGCAAAGTAATGTACTGATTTGCAAACATCCAGCAAAGTATATGGCATGACATGAGGGTGGAAATGATATCATGTCTGTGTCTTAAAGCAAAAAACTGGAAAATTGGCTTACTCGCTTTCTTGCCAGAGAGTTAGATGAAATTTCCCAGAAAACGTCAAACTGTTGATATATTTCTACACATTTAAAATGTTTTTAATGGTTTTGTACAGAGCTGGCTGTTTGCCCTGTTTCCAGGCCTTATGCTAAGCTAAGCTAAGCTAACCTGCCACTGGCTGTAGCTTCAGGATGATGTGAGAGTGGTGTCAAACTTCTTATCTAAGCGGATTTTCCAAAATGTCTCCTAATAATGTCAATATGGAGGACACCTGTGGAAGGCACTTCTTTCATTTGCACAGACAGACAGATGACATAAAGTCCATATCTGTATCACGGCGGCAGGACATAAGAATATGACTTGAGCCAGACTGTAGTGAAAACAAGTCAATAGTCCTTCTCTTGGTGAGCAGCACAGTGTAAAATCAACAGAAATCTGGTAGTAAACAGTCTTCAATGGAGACACACTAGGGTGGAGACATTACCCAGCATGCAACATGTAAAGGCCTTGCATAGCTGTGACCTCACCCTTCACAACAAGAACCATCTGCACGATGAAAAAAAAAAGACAAGGGACAGACAGAGGGGGTGGGCAGGCAGGCAGGCAGGCGAGGATGGAAAACATCAAAATAAAGCTATAAATCAATGGCACAAACGAAATCCCGCTCTCGTCATAAACCCACGCAAAACTCTTCAGCACTTCAGTGCAGACTACACAAACAAGAGGCCTGATGCCAAAAAACACATAGTTGCTCCCCATCCAGTGTTTGAGTTAGCAGCCATCTGGAACATATTGATGCTGAGGAGATGGCAGGAGAGACGACTTACGATCATGTGAAGTTATGTTGTAGACTTTCAAGTTAGTTCACCCAAGCTGACCTCCTTTCATTGCAGCTTCCTTCTCCGGTTCCTCCCTATGCTTCTTCTTCACTGGTGTTTATACTCCACATCTCCTCTTTGTGCTGTTTTTGTCCAAAAGGTGCAGCGGCGGATGCAAAAATGGGCCTGGAGCTAAATGTCTGCAGCTCTGGTGATGTGAATGTGAGGAAATGGGTTTAGCAGGGGTGAATTTAGCGAGAAGAGATCGCCTACGCATACAGACTAATAAAATGTGGGGGGAAATTTTTTGCTCCAGCTTGTTAAGTTGGTATTTTGATTGTTAGTAGGTTGGAACAATTGTCACTAACAATGAGGGTGTGTGTGTGTTTTTTAATATTGGTCAAATCAGTTTATTAGCATTTATTTAAAGTGTTACAAAGTTAATATAAATGTCATTTTGTATTCTTAAGTGTGTGTGCGTCACCGCTCTATTACCTCCACATAATCTATGTTAAGACTGCATGAACTCATGTGTGTCCAGCTGTGCTTCGTGCTTGCCAGATGTGAGTCTGATTGATATCTTTGGCACTCTCCCTCTCTTTTACACACACTCATGTTCCTCCCTGATCCAGATGTTCTGTGTTCAATGAGCGGCTCAGAGATTTTGGAAAAGCGGGACACACTCCTCCCTCACACTTCTTCTCAACCAGATGCTCGCGAAACACACCTCGCACAGGGAGGGAGACGGAGGAGGAGGGGGGATGTGCCACACACGCACTTAGACGTCACACAAAACACACACAATGAGTCATTGCCACCTTGCATTACGGTAAGCCATATTTCTGTGAAGCTCCGGAGAGACAAGGAGGAGACAGTGAGAGGTGGAGCAAGCGTCCAAGTGTGTGTGTGTGTGTGTGTGTGTGTGTGTGTGCGTGTGTGACAGCAGGGGATTGTCTTGGCTTAGTCATCACTGAGCTGACCACTTTACATGGACACGATGTACCTCTCTGTGTTTCCTTCTCTGTGCTCAGTTGAATTCGAGTTGCGACTGGCTGGCTGTGCAGCTGAGATGCTGCTGTGTTTTGCCAAAGCATCCAGGGTGACTCAGAGTACATCTAAAGTCATCGTGGAAGAAAAAGCATCAAAGGTCAGAATTAACACAGCTGCATACGGTGCAAAATCATTTGTGTACTGTTCTGTACAGGACAAAGACTACCTACATACTGCCTTATGTAAACCATTTTATACAACCAGAAAACACTTTTAGCAGTATATTTAGTGGATTATTATTTCTCATTTCTTTAACATATTTACGCTTTCTTCACATGATCATCATGTTCTTTGTGACAGTAGCATTTTTTTTGGTTTTGTATGCCCCATCAGTGCCACAAATAGAAAACCTGTAACGTGCATGAAAGACCCTCATGTAGGATGCCCCAGCACAGCCCACACAAAGGCTCTCCTCCATTCATATGAAGACCAGCTTTAAATGTCACTCCAATGGTGACTCATCTCCGGGCTAATGTGAGACAATAAACAGTTATCTGGTTAATAGAATTAAATCAAAAACGCATTGGACCTAGGCACGTTATACTGACACACACACGCACGCACACACACACACGCATACAGAAAACTGACCCAGTTTCTGGGCTCTGCAGACTTCAACTGACAGAGAATGACCCGGATAGAGACACTGACTGTTACTATCATCCAAAACTGTCTTGCTCTTCCTCTCTCTCTCTCTCTCTCTCTCTCACACACACACACACACACACACACACACACACACACACGGCAAGTGGCAGGTGGTTTGCGTTTGTGTGTGTGTGATTAAAAAATAAAGGGGTGTGACGTAGAGAACATAAACCAGGGCACTTGTGTTTAGACTGAAGCCTGACCCAGGACAGGATGGCCTTATTTATTGCAGTGGCTGTGAGGATGTGTAGAAGTGTGCATGAATGTGTGTGTGTGTGTGTGTGTGTGTGTGTAAGAGAGTGACAGACACAGCGAGATTCGTGCTGTGGGTTCATGTAGGGTTTGTATTTGGCATATAGACTGTACCACAGCACAGCCACCGCTACATACACAGACACTCACATAACACACAAGGACAGCTCAGTGTGGAGCGAGACCAACAGTCTTGCTTTCTTATCGGCAGTTAGGAGAAAATATTGAAACCAATTTCATCAGAGTTGTACAACTTGAGATTCAAAAATAAGAACTTAACTACTGTGAGACTTAACTTGAGACGAGCTAAAGTCAAAAGACGCATATTTCTATCCACCGAAATCCCAGAACAATAGAAAAAACAACAAAAGACAACATTCAACAGTTCTTGGAGCCCTGAAAATGAAATTATTAGCGTAACAATTTCTTATTGATGAGAAAACACTTGAAAGAAATGTACTGATTTGCAAACATCTAGCAAAGTATGCAGCATGACATGTGGGTGGAATTGATATCATGTCTGTGTCTTAAAGCAGAAAATTGAAAAATTGGCTTACTCGCTCTCCTGCCAAGATCTGAAAGACTTGCATCTTGACTTGCAAAGTTCCAAAATGACTTTAGGCTTCATTTCGTCCTCCAAAACACTTAAAAACACCTTTGTTTGCAGGTTTTTTTAACCAATCTCTACTAAACACACAAAGATCAATTAATCAATGTTCTTATCTGACTTTTCTCAAGATGACAAATAAACATAATCCCCAAAGGCAAATTTGGACAAAATCTTGAAGTTTATTTAAATCCTCAGAAAAGTTGCATCCTTTTAAAAACAGCATCAAACACAGCTGATTAAAATGTGGTCTGTAACTCCGCTGTTGATGCTGATCATCACACAAACAAGTCAGACTGTTTGCAGAGCGGACGGGCGGTGAGCTGAAATTTTCCACGTCAATATCATGGCTGGACAACAACACAATCCTATAAATCATTCAATCACTACATCAATAAATAATTCCCACATAAACAGAGGAAACATTATAGCTGAAGTAAGAACCAAAATGTACAGTCTGTGCCGGGGCTGCCTCATGTGAGCCATCTGAAACACAAACACCCTTGGATACAGCAGGCACAGTGACCAAAGGTAAAGAATCCTCTGTAGCACAGCACATACAGATCACTCCAGAGCTGTATACGGCACAGTGTGTAGGAGGCTTAGGAAGCATACTTTTCTGTATGTGGGGAGGCAAACACAGCTGCATCCGTTTTGGTCCTTTCTGTCCAGATTAGGAGTGTGTGTGAGCCTGTACACACTGATGTGCAGCGACAGCTGAAGCAGAGCCGTGTGTTTAACCATCAGCCTGGCACCCACTGTGACTATTGTCTCTATCACTCTCTCTCTCTCTCTTCCTCCTTCACACACACACACACACACACACACACACACACACACACACACACACACACACACACACACGCCTAAGCTTGCTCCATAAACTAAGATCAGTCCATAAAAAGGGGTCGGTGGGTTTGTTTATCTCTCTCTCATTGGAATTCAGGAGTGATCCACAATCCATAGTAGTGCAGTTTTTATGCAGTGTTCGCACTGGAGACTGGTCAATGCTGTTCATAACAGCAAAATAGCATGAAACAGTGGTATGTGTTTGAATGATTTTTCATAATGTCAATGCATGAGTCCATTACATATGAAGTCAATTCTGTCTGTGTGCAATTAAACTCCCTGATGTGTGTCCTGTACCATGTGTAGGGTTTGACAAATTTGACAAAGAGAAAGCGAAGGAGAACGAGAACAGAAGACACAGAAGAGACACACTCACTGTCTAACTTTATGTCATCTGACTCAAGACGGCTGCAAACATGACAGAGATCTGTCAGGACAAAGCAAGGCCACGAAGAACTTGGATGAAATGCATCAGTGACTCAAGCAGAAACAAACATGATGTTCTATTTACAATATTTCTTCAGTTATCAACTTGATGAATTCATTTGTAACTGGGCCGACGCAATTAACGAATGACACATTACAGTGACAGTAATATTTTCAGGTTGGCGGCTAACACTCATGATGAATAGGTTCTTTTACTGCCATTTGCTTTGTCACACGCACCATGTTTGCTCATATTGATTGTCGTGTACAACCGTAATTGTCACAGAGTTATGGCTTCTTATTAGTGTCTACAAGACGGATTAGAAGTTAAACGAAATAAAAGGAAGACAAGTGTGTATGTGTGTGTGCCTGCGTCTGTGGTGTATCACAATGTCAGCATGGTTGCGTACAGATGCCAATTAGCTTGACATTGACTGGCAGACGCACACAAGCACATCCTGTCCTTCTTCTGACCCTCTAATGCAATATGATCTTTCATGGGGGTTTCTGGACAGGGTGAAGTATTACAGAAAGCTGTCCTAATATAATTATAGACATTGTGTGTCTGAGTGTGTGCGTGTGTGAGAGAGAGTGCGTGCATGCTGGTGGTCATCTTGCATAATGAGATTGAATGGCCCCTGTGACTCAGGCGTGGGAATTTAGCACATTATTACAGCAACAGTAAACGGAGGAGAGAGAGATGTTGTCATCGTGACGACGATCACATGACCAGATGAAGAGGTGACTCAACCTGCTGATCCAGGATCAGTTCTGTCACCGTCACTTTGTTCTGAAATCAAAACTTGCCTGCAACAAGTGACTCATGGTCACAGATGGAAGAGGGAGACCTTGCACATGGTGAGGGAAAGATTCAAAATATGAGATTTGAGAATTCAGTTCATGCCTCTTCGGGACTGATAGATAGTGTAGATCAATTTTGCAAGTTTCCTGTGTTAGATGGGAAAACACAAGCCTTCAGATCTTCAGTGGGAACCCTGAACACATCAAAAGTTTGTCTCTTTTGCTGACATTTACTTGAAGTGGAATCACAAGCCAGCTTTATTCCAGTTTTGGTCTTATTTTCATCAATAATTTCTCTCACTTCCAGTAACATTTTAATCTGGGAATACAGAGAAATCACTATATCAAGAAGACTGAGCAGGCAGGCGATCAAACAGGTTTACAACAAGCTAACAGAGAACAGTTCAGCCAGATTGTCTCTCTAATTGGAGGTATGTGAAATATCAGTAAAACTGTGATGGATGTTAAGTTTGCCTAAACTGGTGCTTTCTTTAAAACACGTTTCTTGTCCAGTCTGACCTATTTTAAGCAATGTTCTTGAGGAAGAAAAGATACACTCTCTGTTTAACTTTATTGTCAGCAAATAATCCAGCAGCACACTAGCACTAAGAAACTTCATTTATTTTGATTTTAATGGGAGGAAACGGCACTGCAGAGACTTTTCTTGATACGTTTGACTCAAGAAGGCTGCTAACTTGAGAAAAATTTGTCACAGCTGAGGCAAGGGCACTAAGAGCTTGGAAGAAAGTGACTCAAACAAACCATAATAAACATGAGGTCCTATTTACAATGTTTTTCTTCCAATTATTTCTTCATCAATAAATACGATTTTTTTTCCTGAATTCAGTTCCAACTGTAGTGTCCCAATTTCTAATAACAGATTGAGGAAAGGGTGTTCCCTCGGAAAAGTGAAATGGAATCAATTAGCACCAACACACTGTGCAGAGGTTTGTAATACAACTCTGCAAAGTTATTCCACAGTTGTAATCCCATTATTTTATGTTCCATAGAAGAAATAACAGTAGATATTGGGCATAAGCATTACACAGTAACTCACCAGGACTGTGCACTTGCATGCAGCCACTGCAGCATTTTGCTTCATAATAAGGAATTGCATTGCAGCAAAGGCTGAGTCAGGTGCAACTTTTTTGCTGGGCAACCCTGCGTTTTTTGGGGGGGGGGTTTTGTCCCCTGCATCGGCTCCCCAGCTCTAACAATAGACTTGCTTCGACAGAAATCATCCTTTAAGTTCACTCTGCATTACATTAAACTAAAATGTAAAGCAAACAGACAGAGACTGAGAAGTCAGTCTTGACACTTCAGAGTCAAACAGTTGGACTTGCTATAAGTTAACTCTGACATCTTTTAGACAAGATAAGTAAACTAAGGAAAGTGTCAGCACCGTGAAGATGGATAGATCCAGGAAGCAGCACAGCTTTCCAGAGACGCCTCTTGTCATGGTTTGACTATAGCTAATGGAGATTTAGTGGCATTTACATCTTGCTCACACTTTTAAACAGACACAATATCATGCTCAAAGACATGAGCACACATGAGCACACTCTCCTAACTTCTACACACATGCGATTCATGCAGTACACACATCATGTTCTTGCTCTTCCTGCCTCAGGAGGGAAGTCTGGCAAACCTGGGAGTCTGAGAAAAAATCCTGCAATTAAAATTATCTGCTTCCCAGTCTTTTCTGGGGATTTAGCTGGGAAACTTCAAGTGAAACTGTATTAGCTCTGCAGATAGAGAGTGTGAAGCCTAGGAGAAGCACATGTGCTTCACATACACACACACAGACATATATATGCATACACACATGCACTGTCACATCAACACCAGGAAACACACCCATGCACAAACAGCTCCTACACCTATTATCCTCCTCCTCCAGGCTTATCACGTTGCTGTGTCACTGCCCCTCCTGCCACTGTTTCAATTCCCACCCACCCAAGTTAAGCCTGGAGATCATTGTCTGTGCATGTGTGTGTGTGTGTGTGTTGCAGCTTGTGTTTCTGTAGGACAACCTCGTCATTTTTTGTAACAACAGGTATTCTTGTTCTTCAGCGTACTCATCACTGCATACATTGCATTTTTGCATAAAAGTCTGTGCACGCTTGAATGTGCTCATACCTGTGCACGCGTGTTTGTGTATCTTTGTGCATGTGTGTGTGTCTGAATGGGTTCCAAGACACAAAAGGAAGGCAGATTAACATAACAATATCCAAATCCCCCTCTGCCCTTGGAACAGCAGGCAAAGAGGGCACAGACCACACTAGCTTTATGTGTGATTGTGTGTGTCTGTATATGCATTCGATCTGTATGGCATGTACCTGCATCCATGTCAAAGTATGTCCATGTTTGCGTGCATGTGTGTGTGTCTGCAACTGTGACGGGAAGTGTGCATGTGTATGTGGAAGCTAATCTAAACACAGTGCAGCGAGGCGTGAAGTGGAGCAGTCTAGTCGATATGCTCCAGTATCATATTGTCATGCTGTGTTCCCACTTTGTATTCCCTCCTATCAGTCTAGACCAGTGCCACAGGCCAGCTTATCACATGTGCAACATCTCTGATATCACAGAAAAGCGCCCGGCACAATTTCATCTCCTCGGTGAGAGATGAGCCTCACAAACCAGAGACATTATAGAAAAAGTTGATTCAAGCCAAGAGACTATTCACAACAATGCTCCAAAGCTCCACATTTGCCACTAACTACCACTTCTTTACATAAATTGCCTTAAAAACATAATCAAAGCACATGTGGAACACTACAAGACTACAAGACTAATGGACACTCAAGACTCTAAAACTGCTGAGTTTATTTTTGTGAACTGAAAAACACCATACGAAGCTTGAAACATAATGTGACTTCACTCAAATGTTCTCAAGCTGAAGGACCTATTGTTGCTGCTGTCATTTCACAATGTCCTGTCAACCCCACCCTTGAGCTTGAATTGTCCAGATTTTACATCAGACTCTTGGGTCAGAGAAGAATGCCAAGTGGCCTCATCTCGCTCTGAAGCATTCATAAGTGCTGAACTCTCACAGAAGATCTGCCTCTACTGAAACATTTATAGTTTGCAAGTGTATTCTTTCGTCATCTCTTCCCTCTTCTTTTTGGCCCCATTCCGCCTGTGTTCTTTCTTTCTTGTATCACACGGAAACTGCCAAAATAATTATTTGATCTTAGCACAAACCAGCAATATATATAATGTACTATTGTACAAGGTCAGGTGATAATAGCAAGAAACACAGTCTTCTCTCTATTTTTAATCTCCTGCTTCCTCTACTGAAATAGGAGGAAATCCATATTGTCTTCATAATAAATCTGTGTTTCCTTGACTTTGTCCCTCTCCACTCTCTCCCCTCCTCCCATTTGTCACCCTTCCCTTTTCAAACTAAACTTTTACTTTCACACCCCTCCTCTCATCTTCTCCCTCCTGTTGAGGCTCCTTCTTGCTGTTCTTCAGTTGTCCTCATTTCACTCACTACATACAGTAGGTCTCTGTCGTCCACAGTATTCTCACTCTTTGCCTTGTCCTCATCCTTTTCTGCAACACACACGAGAGCTGTCCTTCTCAATTATATAATCAAAAGGGCAGGGTGCGAAAAGAGAGGGAGGAAAAGGAGCGGAAGTGTTCAATTCGGGAGAGAATTTAAGCAAACCAGTTCCTTCCTCTAGCCTGACAAGGCTTGGGAACACAAATCTAAGGTAAAACGGTTGCTTGGCAGGTGTACATGCACACACATATGAACATATCTATACATGCACACAAAAACATGTGTCACCACTAAGGCTTAGCAAGAAAAAAATGTTGGGCGTTTGTATCAATTTAGCAGTTTAATCTCTTCCATATGGGCATGGGGGCTAATGCATCTGCTAAGGCTATTAGCCGCTATGAGCCCTGTGGATACAGGCTGGACTAGACCTATTATCAGTTTGGCAGTGACTGAAAATACCACCGTGGCCAATAACCCAACAACAGCAGCAACAACAATAACAAACCACAGCTATCACTATGACGAAAACCCCATTGACCTCTAAAGAGCTTGCAGATTTCTGCCGTTCTGAAACAGGGTCAATTTGATGGACAGAAAAAGAGGTGAGGCTGAGAAAAATAGCCTAAGGTACTGATTGCTACGGTAACAGTCGACCCAGTTTCAAAGCAAAGTACACCCAGGTGCACATTCACACACCGAAATGCAGAAAAGTGATTAATGTATGCATAGATACATGTAAAGATATGCATACATATGTTAGCTGTCACCAGTCAGTTGCTAAACACGCACACAAACACACAGCTCACACCCCCTACTCTGCATTTCACTCACCTGAGTTCGATGGCCTCCCCCATCTCGCCACAAGAACTCATCTCACACAGGAACAACAGCAGCAAGCAGAGATGCAGAGATGACAAGCTGAGAGAAACAAGTCCCTCAGACTAGCGGCCACAGCAACAACAACAGCAAAAGAAAGAGATGAGAGGAGGAGAGGAGCGAGAGAGCATGTGATGATACTGCGCTCACAGTGAGGGACAGAGAGGAGAGGGAGCGCAGAGCGAGAAAGAGAACCACACCTCTTCTTAAGGGATTAACTTGGAAAAAGGAGCCCTGACACATTTGCAGATACACGCACAGGGATGCACCCAAACACAATGAAACTGCCCACGGCCCAGCATGGATGAGCGTCTGGTATACAGATACACACAAACAAATGCTGTACATGCACGCACATACGCTCACAGCTGCTCTAAAAATAAAGACAAATCAATGTTTGATGCTCCAAATCCTGGGAGTGAGGGAAGAAGGGAGTGGGAGGATAGAAAGAGAGAGAGTTACAGAGAGAAAGAAAGAGGGGGGGGGGCTGATTAAGCGAGTCATGGCTGGTGGTGACACAGTTTTCTTTGCTTTCCATCTGCTATGGGCGCACTGGTCAAGAGTGCACTGGGGGAGAGGGCAAGAACTGGGGCTGGAGCCTGGGGACAGGCACTGGAGCTGGAACTGGGGAATAGGGCCAGGGCTGGAGGATGTGCTTAACGTGAGGACTGGAACTCAGCCTGGTAGTATGTTTCCACAGTTACTGGACATGAGGGAGAGTGCTGCTTCCCAGTGCTGGATGTTGAGGAGTAGGCCACAGAAATACAACACGCAGCGCTTCCAACAGACGATTCAGTCGTGCTTTACTTCCTTTTCAAGCCAGGACCACACCCGAATGAGCACCTGGTCACAAGAGCATTCCAAGTTTTCGATATCCACTGGTGTCTTTTCCAGATTTCAAAGCTGGAAAACATTTGTTGGAAAAGCGGGAGAGACATACCTCATGTGAACATTTTGGAGTAATCTGTTTCTGACAACACTGAGGTGTGGTGAGAGTCGATGAACTGCATCTCATTTTACATCTACAGTACATTTTAAAGGTTCGTTCACAAGGGTTGGGAGTTTCAAGAGGCTTGTGGGTCATGTACCTTGAGTAGGGCCAGAGGTTGGAAGTCGGGCCTATTGCAGGGATACAACCAGGGATAAAGCCAGGGATGAAATGATGATTAGAAGAAAGACAAACAGGTTCTGACTGACAACAGCACTACATAAAAAACACAGGCTCCTCATTCATTTAAATATGACGATTGCATTCTCACCGGAGTACCAGGTCAGGGTTGTCCAGCAAGAATCACAACTCTCACCACGATACAATGTAACATCATCCAGCAAGACTGTTTCTTATCAGTCACAGGGGTTAAACGCGGGTAAAGTACCAAAAGTACGATGCAGTGAAAACACAGCTTCTGAGTATTTCAGTACCTGAAGCAACAGGTCCTTGCCAACACAACCCAGGTCTTTATTTCCTCTGAATACAAAGTAAGGCTGGGTATAAAGATTAACAAGGGCTAAATGTTGGAGGTGAAACTGTTCGTAAGGCAAAACACCTGGAGAAGGACGTGCTCACTGGGAAGTTGGGAAAGGGACAATGCAGTAGCTGAGGCAAGATGGGAATAGGGAAAACATTCAGAAGCTTAGAAAATGAGTGAAAGAGTGGTGCAGTGCTGTTTCTAGAGGTTAGGGGTTTGGGGATTAAGGGCTAACACAGTCATAGACATGACGGAGAAACTGACCTGAAGAATCTAGGAGGGTTTTGCATGGAGCTTTAAGAAAAGAAGAGATGGTTGGTGAGGGAGGTGAAAAGGCTTGTTGGAAGTTAGGATAAGTGATTTAAGGAGCAAAAAAAGTAGACTAAAATACACCTTGTTCACACTTTGCACTTAAAAGCATCTTCAGTTATCTAGCCACATGGGTGCACAGCTACTAAGAATTGTAAATGCATCTGAAATGCACTGGGATTTAGAATCTGGTCACAAGTGGTCACTCAGGATGGATTTGAGACAACTTTTGATGTCTGGCCAGGTATCCTGCAACTGGGTTAAGACATTTTAGCCTCCTGTGTTTCAGGCGAGAGGAGGGCTTGGAGCAGGAAGCTAGAACTGAGCCTTAGCCTGGAGATACTCTAACTCAGTGTAGTGTTGTGTGTTAATGCTATCTCTCTCTTCTCACACATTCCTAGCCTTCCATGATGCCAGTTCATCCCCTAAGCTGTTTACCCTGCAACACCCAGAGCCAGAGATCAACAATGGATGAGGCTGAGAGGGATCAAAACGTCCTTGTTGTGCGCTAGCTTTGTTCACGTGCCTGTCACAGATCTAGCACTCGGGGTATTTGGAGCTAACCGGCAACATCCAACACCATCTCTATTTATGTTTAATGCCAGTTGTTCCCATTTCATGCTGAGGTTGTCAGGCCTTATCATTCTGATTGTGATTCTGATGTACTTAAATGGCCCCACGGGGGAAACATGTCTTTCTGAGTAAATAAACATGCACCACAAACAAATATGTGCAACTCAATGCAGTGACTACAAGGATTTGAATGTCCCAAACACATATACACTCACAAGTGACACTGAGGAGTGCTACTGCTTTACAGACGACACTTTATGGAGCTAAGTAAAATGACATGCCTACAAAAACAGCAGAGTGTAGCTTTGGGTTAATGAGAATGTAGAGAAACAAGAAAGAAAAATTCAACAGAAGAGGCTAAAAGGAGATGCAACAAGACGACTCCCTATCACTGTTCTGTCACACTCTCACCACATTATTTTTGGACTGTTGAGTGATTTTCTATTGTTTAAAGGTGCACAGCAACAGCAACTGTGACATTTACAAAAACAGATAAAACCCCACACAAATGTCACTGTGGTATTCATGTTGCCAGCCTATTGTTCTGTAAATCTGATGGATGGACTCTGATGGAATTTCCTGATTTTGTGCATGTAAATTAAATCTAATTTTCTGCTTTGGCAATTACGTGATAACACAAACACCTGTTAGTGTATGAGAGACCTTCTGATGATTCAATTTAAAGGTGATACAAAGCCGGCTTATTCACATCAGTAGTAAAGGAAAGAACATTTTGAGTTCTACTTCATTCCCATCATTTGGTCTGTAATCTATCGGCCTTTCGTCTTTCTCGTTATTAACTTGTCCTCCTCCTCTTTTCTTTTGCACTCCTCCAGAAGTGAGATGCACACTCAGAAAGAGGAGGAGGGTGAGAAAGAAAGGAATCTAAAAATAACTGAAGAGAAGGGAAGACAAAGCCACGGAGGAAGATGAAAAGTGTGGGAATTTCAAGCTGATCAGAGATCAGATGGAGGTACAGTAGTTCTGTCCTGTGCTGTGGCTATGCATGTGTGTGCGTGAGAGACGATGTGTGGGCCAGCATCTGCTTGTGCACGTATATTCATCTGTCTGAGTGTGTATCTGTCTACTAGGTAGACACAAACATAAGCCTATTAAAGCTGCTGTGTAGTTATGAAACACGATGATCTCACCATCCAGGTGGTAGCAGACACACTTCCTGCCCACAATAAATAAGCCCTCTGGCACGTGTTTCAAGTGAGCTTTTCCACCAGTTAGTGCTGAAACAGAAACCCAATCATGCTCTCTGTGTGTGTGTGTGTGTGTGTGTGTGGTCGTGTGTGTGTTTAATATGTTTGTGTCTGCAAACATGTTGAATCTGAGACTCTGTGGTTTTATAACTGCCATGCCTCAGTGAGTCCATAACAGCCTGGTATTGTAACCAACACCGTTTGAATGCAAATTAGGCTCCTGTGAACACACACGGAAACACACGCAACCACAATTAATGATCTGTGAGGTTACAAATACAAATGATCTAACTCTATGTGCAGATCAGCTATCTTCCAGTGAGCCAGTGGCGAGTGGGGTCTCCAGCAAAGACTTGCTTACAGTAACAAGCTTTAACCTACTTACTGGTCCCCCCACTGGAAAACATAACAACACTAAAATAAATTATGTGTGATTACTGAGCAAGTCATTCATTTAGAGCATGTTAATTAGAGTTGATTTTTCTTATTGCAACATGCTACTCAGGCAATTATGCCAATTTGAACTTCAAAAAAATCTAAAAGCTTTGACCCAGTAAAGTCAAGTATAGAAAGGTGAACAAACTCAAAGTGGAGTTAATTTCATAGCAATGCCATTTTACTTTCATACTAGACTATACCGGTCTCGCGGCTGCTTTTAAAATGACGCTCAAGTTTAGGCTCACTGACAAAACTCTCTCAAAAACTCATTAAACTGTCTCTTAAGCTTAAGCTGTAATAAGTGTGTTATCATTACTGAGTTAGGTTTTTCAAAACAGAATTATCTGATTGCATGAGTCTAAATCTCCAACTGTTTGAGACCATTTTTCATTCTTTCTAAATAAATACCGCAAGTTTTCTTTCTCTTGCAGTGGAAATCATAAATCAGAATGCAGTAGACGAGAACAAAATCATGTTCACACAAGCAGTGAGCAAAGTTGTGTTTTCTTGTTTGTTTGTGACTTAGCCAAGTGGAGGACATTAAAAACCAACCGCTGTCTATGACATCATTTCCTTTAACATACCACATGCATCAGGTATGCACCCAAAACATTAATATGTGTGTGTGTGTGTGTGTGTGTGTGTGTGTGTGTGTGTGTGTGTGTGT
>JBBMOE010000004.1:727665-739239 GCA_037975065.1 Chaetodon trifasciatus
TGTGTGTGTGTGTGTGTGTGTGTGTGTGTGTGTGTGTGTGTGTGTGTCCACAAAACATAGTAACTGCTCTGCAGTATCAAACAGTGCAGAATGGAGGATATGTTTAGAGGTTAACCTGAAGCAAAAGACACATTTCAAACAGAAATCTATAAAACTGTGCTGCACTGTCCTCACTTCCACACTTCTTAAACCTGCATTACTTGTTTGGTGTTTTCGCCTCTTTGGCCAAAAGCTGTAAACACTCTAAATACAACATTGACATATTTCCACCTCATGAAGTTCTTGGAGGGGATGTGTTAGCAAATACTTGCTTATTTACACATGCAGCAGATACTGAGCAACATTAACATCCATCTAGAATCCTGTTTTTGGCCACCTGATAAATATAAGTCCAACATTCACTCTCCTTTTAGCTCCTTTTCTTACTGACTCTTGAGGGAAATCCAGCTTTTGTTGCCAAATGCTCCACTATGTTCACTAGGTTTCTGCTAACCGGAGCATTTTTTTTTTTCAGCGCCCTGCTGAAGCTTGACACAAAGTTAGTACGAGAAATCAAAACAGTAAAGTTGCAGGCCTTAAAGCAAACACATTTAAGATAGCTGAAAGACTCTAAAGTGAACCCCATGAATCTGCAGATTTGTCTGCGAGGGCCACTTTTCACATTAAAATCCATTATAAAAACATTCAGGAGTGCAGCTTTAATGTAACATATCAATACATAGTGCATGAGGTGTGCAAAGAAACAGGTGAGTAAACTTAAAGGAGCTATATGCAAGAATTTCTGTTTAAAATATTCAGAAATTAACTGGAATCATCAACAGAATGTGAAGAAATAACTTTGATGTTATGTCAAAGGCAGTGATGTTAGCATGCTAACCAGCTCCACCTGGTCCGTCCTGTCACAGTGAGTCACTTCAGCATCACCAGAGGTCCACTCTTACAGGTGGTCCATTCTTACACGCAGCACCTTTAAAGTGGGTTTACTCTACATGCTTCATTAGGACATTTCAGCCCCTCCAGCTCATCGTCATGTTCTGTCACCGCCGCTGTGGCTTCTGCTAAACCAAACACAAGCTATCCAATCACCTAAAGAACCCACCACAAGCCTCTCTTTTGTCAGTCACTGTTTAAAAACTGCACCCTGATGGACGGGCTGTCCAATAGAGAGGCGTGACAGCCAAATCCACTACTTTATCCTGACAGGCTGCTCATCGATTTCTAGCCCTGGTCAATGCCACTTTCTTTTCCTTCTTTCTCTCTCCCCCCTCATCCGTCTCTCTCCTCTCCTCTGTGACTCTCCATCATCATACATCTCCATTATCCCCGACTTATCTTTGTCTACAGACCAACGCAAAGCCTGTAGTTACAGACAAAGCCTCAATGGCCAAATGTAAGATGATAGAGGAGTGTGTGAGTGTGTCTTCAAGTGGCCTTGAGAACACACACACACATGCCCATAGGCTGGGTGTATGTCAACTAATCAAGCCTGCCACTATGTTACACAATCAATAACTTGCCATCCTCTAGTGTGTGTGTATGTGTGTGTGTGAGAGAGAGTGTCTGTACATTCTATGGGTCAGCTGTTTAAGGCCGATGAGATGGCAGCAGCTAGTGTTCAAACCTCACATCCTAACTCAACACCTTTCCCCCTCTATCCAGTCAACATGGCATCGAGACTCCGTCATGCTACGGTAGACACACACACACGCGAGGACCATGAGAAAACCTTGCTGCATGGCAACCGGATCCCATGGCAACCAATGGTATGGGTTTTTATGTGGGCTGGGAGAGAGAGAGTGGAGAGTGAAGGGAAAGGGGGCGGGGGGGGATGTGGGGTGGGGGTGACAGATATTTGGGAGAAAAACCGCAACTCTGGAAAAGAACGAAAATAGAAGGAGGCAGAGGAAGTAGCGGAGCAGCATGAATACTCAAACACACACACACGTTTCTTTCACTGTGCTGAGATCAGACGAGCATGAGGAGAGAGAGACAGACAGTGACAACATTGTGGGTGAAAGGAGACCTCCCTCTGCGCTGATCACAACGAGGTCTTCCTGGTGAGGAGCAGAGGGGAGGGGGAGAGTGAAATGGAGGAGTAGACAGATAGAGGGTGAGAGTCAGAGAGAAGGGAGAGTCATCTTCTCAGTCATGTCCAGCAGCACTTTACACAATACAGGCTGCAAATGGCAGTGCGCAAATACTTTGTATATAATAGGGTATCAGTAAAGTACTTTCTGGACAGTGCAACACACTTAGAGGGAACCAAGAACTTTGGAATTACAATGAAAAATGGATTGAAACTGATTGATTTTTAACACTATTTGTTACGCTGCATGCTGTCCAACACATTTCACTTAAGTTGCTGTCTGAGTAACATCTATATGCACTCAGCTGCTTTATTGTCACAACATAAAAGCTCATAATAACATAAAGTTGTTAACCCCTTATTCCCTAACCTGACCACCCAGTAGTTATTTTACTGATACCCAACAATTGCACCGTAATTTACGGGAAGTAATTAAAAGAGTTATCTAATTTTCATGTGCAAAGCACACACATTGATGGATAGTGGTGATACAAAAATGTCTACTGTTCCCGTAATGTGTATTATTAATGGCATGAAGGAGAGGAGAGGAGAGGAGAGGAGAGGAGAGGAGAGGAGAGGTCTTTGTTGCCTGTGCAACAGCGCCCCTGCTGGATAGTAGGAGTAACACACATTATGGTAGCAGGACAGCTGCCTGTGTTCCTGTTGTACGTGTGTGTGTGTGTGTGTGTGTGTGTGTGTGTGTGTGTGTGTGTGCGCGTGTGTGTCATTTTCTGTGACCTCTCACCTCTGACCTCCTGTCAGATCTGTCCAGACAGGACGACGGGTCTTTTTTGTTTATTTGTTTTTGCTGACACATGCATGTACGTGTGCACTGAATGTGTAACACATGCCGTCTAGATGTTCAGATTTCTGGTGTTGACGGTCAGTACGAAGTATTCATCCATAATGCATGTTTATGCATGTAAAGCAACTAGATACAAGGCCAGAGCTCTGAAATCAATAAGGCTTTTAAAGCTTTTAATATCTGCCCCATCACACTGTCTGACAAGCTTCTGTTTGTCTTTGGTCTGCGCATTCATAAACAGGAAACATTTGGAATTTGACTAAATGATGATTATGGTCCATATTTCAAGTATAGAGTTACAAACGACATAAGTTGCAACCTAAATGTTTACTGGTTTGTTTCAGATATCAAGTTTCATCTCATTCCATGATCATATCTTAAAATTTATATTTTGAACTTGGCTACCTCCTGCACACTGCACACGGTCAAAAGCTTGTGCTGCATGCATGCATCTATTATCTATCGGTCTGTCAATCTACCTATTTGCCTGTGTGACACCAACCATCTGTCTGCCTGCCCTCAAATACTCTGGTCCACAGGGAAGCACTCGCGTACTTGTACCTGCCCACATTACAACAAAATCATCCTTCCAGCAACATCTGGTGACACAGAAACTCCCAACACACAAGAAAAGAACATTTCATTCACAGCGCAGCACATGAAAAGAAAATTACAGTCAGTCTGTATTATCATTGTGGCGACAAACAATGCCAGTGGCTGGCTTTACAGCGGTTTGGGAGTTTTGGTTGTTGTGGAGAGGCGAGACAGAACGACCTTCACAGGGTGGTCGTGTCTTATCGACCGGCACTAAAAGCCCTAGCTGGTCACGCAGAAACAAAGGCAGAGGAAATGGGTTTAGAAATCCAGGCAGACACACACTGTGGTGGCGCTGCAGCACACGTCTGATAGCTGATCGACACGTCTGATATACAGCGTTCAATAATAATTCACATATGGATCTTCATTCTTAACCTTTGGAGAGAAAATATGGCGAAGGTCCACTTACCAATGATTTAGACTGTTTTAGTAGGTGGATCTTTAAGTTCAGATTCTCTTGACCAAATAATAATCCAGTAATGGATAATTTAGGAAAATTACAATTATCACAATATAGGTCATATTGGCCTCTTTATACCGCACATGCAAAAAGTTTCAGAGTGATCAATTCACAGCTCTTAGAGAGCTGTTATCTCCTCATGAAAGGACATGCCCTGCCCTGGAGTATTCCCCTACTACAGCTCTTTTACTGATGTAAGGATTGGAGAAGAGATAATGGGAGAGGATTTAGTAAGAAAGGGAAGAAGGGCCAGTCATAGGAACAAATAAGGTGTACTGAATGAAAAAAGACTTGAAGGCTGGATGGAAAAACTGGAAGGGATTAAATACGGAAGGACAGAAGGAGAATGGAGAATGAAGGGAAGGAACACACAATGGGAAAGTGAGTAAGTGAATGAATGCAGGAATTAAGGAGGAGGGAAGGAGGGAAAGAAGAAAGAAACAAGTCATCCACCAGGCAACAAGTTGGGACAGTTATGTCATATTTCAGCTCGGTGAAAACATCCCACAGCGACTTCCAGAAACTCGCCCATGTTAAAGCCCACGGTTCAGGGAACATCGGTTAACCTCCACTGAGGGGAAGTGGAGGGAGACTGTGAAGACGCAGGGTAAACACTGTTGAGGTGAAGACCCTCAGGCAGACTGGGTCATCCAAGGCCAGAGAGAAAAGAAGAGATGGAGAAAGAGGAGAGACAAGTAGACTGGTGTTTAGGCCTGTTGCTACAAAACTGGCACTCAACAATAGTCACTGTGACATACAGGAGAGAGGAGAGCATACACAACATTCTTGTAGTCGCTTTCTCTCTAAGATAGCAGGTTCACTTCAACCATATCGGCCCCTTTGACACACACTCTCTGTCTCTTTGCACACCCCACTTCAGAGCAAAACAAAACCCATCACAAGCAAAGGGAAGCCACCTCAATAGGCATCATGGCCCCAGAAAAGCGTGGCGAGACAAAAGAGAGGGATTCTTTTAGAAACTGAGAAGTGTGTGTGCAGTACCCCCAGTCACTACAGATTACAGACACGCACCACAGATGGCCAGCGCGTCTCGTCTTTTCACCGCCGCCACCACCGAGAATAATGGCCAGCGGTGGCCCCTCCCCCTCCTCCTCCGCTCCCTTTCTCTTTTGACAGCACGTGTGTCTGTCAAATGGAAGCGTGTGTCTGGGACAATGGCAGCCAGACAAAGAGCCCGCCTACCCCCCACCAGGATGCTGAATAGGGGGGCACGTGGGCCTTGTCATCGAGGGAACAATAGCACTGGGGGAGAGAGAGGGGGAGAGGGTGTGGCACCCCAGCACCCACTGCAACTGGGGACGGTGAGGTGCAGCCTGGGTGGCCTGAGGTCAGATTTGAACTTGTGGAGTTTAGGTCTTTTAATTGGAGGGCAAATAACGAGCAAAAGAGCCAGAAATCATTATGTAGGCCGTATGATAAAGATTAAAAAAAAAAAAAAAAATCACATCAAAGGATGAATCAGTGTTCCCTCTGAGCTGTGTGCACTCGGTGAGACTAATATTTTATCAATAATTCACCAAATTATTACTCACTTTGTCTCCAGATTCAAAGATAATACTTGTGGCTTTGCATGTTTCAGCCTATTAACCACAAATTATGTTAAATGAGTGCTGTTTTTATCCAAGTGTGCCATACTTCATGTTTTATGATTGACTTCCTATCTTTCAGTCGCTGGAGTCCATTCATTTCAGAACAGCATCATAATCAACAGAGGCATAACTCATGCATGACATCAGTGAATCAAATGAAGTCCAATATAATTTTTCGTTGTTTACTGGCAGCTGGAACACTTAAAATCTGAACTTGTTCCTGCTTCCAAGAAATCCATGATTTGAGACTCAGTTGTTGAACAGCACACTTTTTAGCCATACCACTGGCCTAGCTCTGAGGGTGGCCATATCTGGTTTGTTAGTCAGTCCAATACATCACTTTGGTCCAAACTGAAAGATCTCAAAGACTAGCAGATGGATCACCATAAAAGTCTGTAAAGGCATTCATGGTCCCCAGAGGATGAATCTCGATGACTCCATGTCTTTTCCTGTGGTGCCACAGTGAAATTGACATTTGTGGTTTTGACCGAAATGCCCACATCTTGCCCACTATCATGCAGTTTGGTGCATATAACCATGTGTCCCTAATGATCAATTGTTAAAACTTTTGTGATCTGCTGACTTTTCATCAAGTATCATCATCAGGTCACATTTCCAGTGCATCTTAAATGCATGGCCAAATTACAGCAAAACTCTTGGTATACCCATTAGTCTCAACTGTACTGTGGTTAATGCTGTTGTTAGCATGATAGCATTAGTGCAAAGCACCACTGTGCCTAGGAACAGCCTCACAGAGCCAGAATGGCTGCAGGCTTTTATTCTTTTTACTGTAAGAAACCAAATTCATATGATCCATTTCATAACACTCATCTTTCTTGGTGTTTACCCTCTGGCTTATGTTTTCTAACATAACCTTTCATTACAATTCAGTACATGTTTGACATGTTACATACAAGGCATTTGAGTAGTTTTATTGTGAAAGACTTCCCATCAAAATATGAAAGCATTTTATGTTTAATTTGCCAAGACATTGCTTACTGTATGCGATTTACTGCCTTTGTGCCATATGTTTGCTTGCTTTCCTTTTTGTTTTCTCTTGCCTCTGTTTGTAACACAAGTAGAGTCTTCTACTATAAGCCCATGTGCCTGATGTTTTCTTGGTTTATGATACTTCAATAAAAATATTTGTTAATTCACCATTGCTTTTCATCAGCACTTCCAAGTTTTCCAGTCACAATGATGACATGTAGGTGATGAATTGACTCCTGAGAAAAAAAGACTCAACAGAGTTTCACGTCTTGGCAAGTTGACTTTCAACTGTAATATGATAAAATGAAACTGGTGGGTTCCAGGGAAATGGTCAGCAGTGACATTAAGCACTCACAATTTGTAGTTAACAAGCAAAAAACACACAGAACCGTCAGCATGAAGTGGCATTTCATGTCAGATGCAGGGCCTTTGCCATACAGTGTAACTGATGTCCATGACCAGGCATTCAGCAGAAACCAAGTCCAGACACAGCTGGTAGAGTTACTCCAGCCTCAGGCGTCTACTCACCGTCCAGCACAGGCCGTGCAGATACAGCACCACTCCAGAGACACCTCTGATGTCACTTACTGAATTACTGACTCGACTGGGCAAAATCTATCAGCGCTTGTGTGGATATGCACACACCCATGAGCATGCACACTTGTTTGTTAATGTGTGTGTGTGTGTGTGTGTGTGTGTGTGTGTGTGTGTGTGTGTGTGTGTGTGTATTGTTGAGGGGTGGGGTGGAGGGGTCTTCTTCTTCCTGGGGGTCAGGGTGCATAGTGGCAGGGGAGGAGAGTAGAAAGCTTGGAACAGCTGGGCTGAGTCTGCAGGGGGACAGGATAGAGGAAAAGCTGAGGGGGGTGGGGGTGACAGGACAGAAAGAGAAAGAGAGGAGAGGGGCCAGCACGTACAGGCAGGCAGGCAGGCAGGCGGGCTGCTGACTGGCTCTTTTGAGGCAGCAGCTGGTTGGAGTGGGGGTCTCACCAGCTGTGCCTCCACTGACCTCTCCCCACACTTCTCCACCTCCTCTTCCTCCCCAAACTCCACTTCCCTTCCCCCCACAAACCAGAATCCTCAACCAAATGTAAGCAGAAATACACACACACACACCCACACACACACCACACAAGACCATCTGTCAGTAGGAGGAGAGTTGCCTCTCTGATTGCTCCATAACGGTGTTGAGACACTCTTGATAACACACAGCACCACGCCTCAAACAAAAGCCCTGGAGATATGGAACTATTCTTACCCAGACATCTTCCAACAAGTCTCTGACGTTTCAAACCCAGAGACAGGTTCCCTGGATAGATCACTACGGCTCAAAGCCGGTGACTCAGCTGCGATCGTGAGACAAGGTGCAGGGAAGCAAAATTACTGTCAGCAGTGCTGGAAAAGGATCGAAAGCTTCTGACCTTATGACAATCACACAATATGGGTCATGTTTCAGTTGGCTAACTCTAATGCTTTTTATTATTTCATGAGAAAAAACAAACCATTTATGCCAAATTATATGGCATAAGTAGGAAGATCCAGCAGATGAAACATCAGTACATCTCATATTTCGCAAATCAAGCCTCCTGGAAGACAGAGGCTGACTCATGGATCTCACCACCTCCCTGTTTGCCACCTCCCTTATTACGATCTGCATGGAGGGTGACGGCAGATCAGCGCAGATAAGCTCTGATTTATACGCAAAAAAAAAAAAAAAGTTGCCTCGCCTGATGTAGCCAGCATCGCTCCAGAAGTGCTTATTCAGAGCACCACTGAATCAAGTGCATCCATGGAGTAATTGATTCAAGCTCTGCTCTTGTTTTTCACTCTGTCATGTGTGGCTGGCAGGGTGAATCTGCTGTGTCGGAACAGAACAACAAGAAAAAAGAGAAGAGAGAAAGAAGACCAAGGCCAGAGCACTGATTGCTTTAGAGAAAGAGAAACTGAAGGAAAAAAAAAACATTAGGCCCGGGCTCAGCAGCGAAGAAGTCAGGAAAGTCACTCCGGAGCTGCAGTGAATATCTCTTAACTTTTATTAGAAACAGCTTCAAAATATTGAATCCATTTTCTGTTTTGTCTTACTGGCCTCACAGGACACCAGATTGTCTTTTGTCACACAATCTGTCTGTTTAGGGGAATAACTATACCCGCATGTTTACATTCTCAACAACACAAGCAAACAATATACAGGGGAGGAAATGAAATGTGATTGGTCCATGCTATGGCGCATCGCAGGGCAGATGGACTCTATTAAAGGGAAGTAGTGATTTTCTGCTCCGAAGCAGTCCGTCCGTAAAAGTTTCTTCTGTCCTTCAAACCATTCTGCTAATGTTATCCAGACATGTCAAATCTTAAGTAGAATTAAATATTCAGAATTAAATGTCACTACCTGCTAAATATCACGTTAAAGTGGTTCTTATTCATTAATCTAATGTGTTTAAGGAGAGGCACGGGTATCAAATGGTAACATAAGCGAACAACCCCATACCTGTCATCACATTTTGATTCAGATGTTGATGTCCAGCCAGGACTCAGAGAGTCTCTCAAGTGATAGAACCAAATGTGTTCAAACTTGGCTGAAAAATGTGTGTTTATGTAGGACGCCGTTGCTTATTGTAAGACGCTGACTGAGAAAATAGGTTTCCAAGACCTTTAAAGCTCAGTAAATGTATTGTAACTATGACTCCCGGGCAAGAGTGTGTGTCTGTACCATCATTTGCGCACACATGCATCTGAAACCTATGTTTTAATCTATCTACTGCAGCACAGTGCAAGCATACGGTACACAGGACTGGCTCACTGAGTGCAGTAGTAGTTGTCAGTGTGTGCGACGCATGTGCAATCTTTTTGCATGTGTATAAAATCTGTTTTGTGTAAGATCCCCTCTTAAAGCCAGGAGACTTCCAGGAAGAGTTCTGTTTATTGGCAAGTCCTCTCCTCTCCCCAGACTCCTTACCCTCAAGGGTTAGCAGTGTGAATATTAGATAGGGACAGATTGCATTAGATAACACAGACCTACATAGAGCCATGCACAGATACACACACACAGGGAGCTTTGTGACATCCAAACACACATATGGTCTTAAGAATTATTCCATTTGGTGTATCTATGTAAATGAGTTAATTTCTTAATACTGTCATATTTTAATGTTGCTTGCCTCATGACACTTATCTTTAAGAAAAGGAACTGTGTTGAAAGAAACTAATGAAAAGTCATTTCTTTTCAGAAAAAGTAAGATATCAAGGCTGAATATGAGGCTGAATGACATGTGCATGCTTTGCAATATACCGCTCATTGAACACTGTCTAGTTTCTCGTCCTTGTTTTCATATCAGTGCACATTTCTGTTTCATATCTTGGAAGACATGCACATACAGTAGTCTACTGATACACATGGGGAAGAGGAGCCCATACAGCACACTGGGGGGCATAACCAAATCTCTCCTAACTTTACTTTGTAAAGCTGGGGCCTCAGGCGAACACTTAGATTAGAAGTCTTTTTTTTTTTTTGGATGTTAGGCAAAGTTTAAAAGCTGTAGATGTGCACTGAGGGACTTGTGTGAAAGAAATAAGTGCAGAATGGCGCAGAATGGGAATATGAACATGTATACATAATGCATGTACAGGATGTGTTTCTGCGTGCGCCTCATCAAGGCACAGAGCATCTTATCTTAGTCACTAAACGGGACATGGAAGCAGACACACATGCAGGCACACTTGGCTTTTCATATTAGGAGTTACATTAAGATAAAGGTAATATAAGAATCAAAGAACAAGATGTAGATCAGAAATCCTCCTCACTATCAGTAGAAACAATGTGCAGGAACTGGTGTGATGCTGCAGACATCACACAGCTACACAGACATAGACAGCATGCACAAACAGGCCTCCACTTCACAAGTGGAGGGGCTGCATGCAGCCGCTCTGTGGGCTGGACATCTGTCCATCAAAACAAGTCTGCAGGGAAAGGGAGAGGTGAGGATGAGAAACCACCACGATAGGTTATTTGCCGTCCCCATGCTAACAACCCGCCCGTCTCAAACATCTTTCAAAATGCATTTGTGTCAAAGTTGGGACTTGCAGTCAAATCATCATCCCATGCAAATACAGCATGAGGCAGCAACACCTCACCAAGAGAACATGGACGCAGTGCTGTTTGTCTTCCATACAGCCTCTGTCTGAGACACGTACTGTGGGAGTTGGCTGCCAAGACGTAAACAAAAATCCACATGAGGAGAGGAGCTGTGTGGAGTGTGTGTGTGTGCGTAGATGTGCATAAGTGAGAGAAAAGAAAGAAGACTTCAAAGCTCTTGCACAGCTGAGTGGGGGGGTTAAAAGGGGTTGAGATTTTCCTCTGGATCGTAGGAATGTGGTGCAAGAGCAATAACACATTCCCTATGTGGAGCCCAGAGAGCAACATAGGCTGGACAGCATGTAAACACACACAAAAATGGAGAGAGTGGTGTGTCTCGGTCTACTCTCTCTGCACATACCAAGCAGCCATCTGGTGGACAGGACGATCCAGGACATGACTGAGTCAGACTGTCGTCCAGCCCTGCAGCCATTTATCTTTATTCCCCTCACAACCGCTTATCATCTCCCCCTTCCTCCTCTCCTCCCTTCTTGTAACCCATACTACTCCACTGTTGCCCCAGTGCCATCCTTTGAAAACAGGGAGAGAGGGGGTGATCTCAAGAGAGGAAGAGCTTAAAGGGAATGATAAATGCAGGCTCACCTCTCCTGACACACTGACTTCACAGAGAGTGATGCGGTGTTACAGGGTGAGAGATGAAGGGAGAGAGGCTCCACTAATCACACCATAGTGTTTCTATTACATCAAATCATTTCCGTGCTGGCTGCATGTCGCCTTGGCATCTCCACAATATTCCTCTGTGATCTAAAGAGAGAGCAGACACAGCCCGTGGGAGGACAGTCTATATACTTCCTATTGATCTCCTTGTTAAGGCTTGTTGAAGTCTAAGGTGCCCGGAGCCTCATCCATTAAAACATAACTAAAAAAAAAAAAAAA